>CM075985.1:24540170-24617670 GCA_038087875.1 Malacoraja senta | reverse complement strand
AATATTAGTGTCATGGCATTATTGATGATTTGTATATTGAGATATTCATCATTGAAGGAACTTGTCCCAAGACAGATCATTATTTTTTTCAAGCAACTCGTGGAATTACTGCATTACTATTCTGGGGTTAGTCAAACTTTCGATAGCAACACTTGGGTGTTCATAAGTCTGTTAGAGATCAATAACTATTTGATTTATTTAAAGTATTTGCATCAACTGCAATCAAATTTGTATCACCCATGAAATTACAGCAAAAGAATCTTAATTTCTTCATGTTAATATGATTTTGGCCATATTATTACATTGCTGCATTTTGGTCGCGTTGATAGGCATACAACATTAAATAATGTGTCTGTTCCCCTGAAAATAGAAATCTGGATACAAATCAGTTCAGTTTAGTTTTATTGTCACTTGTTCCGAGGTACTGTGAAAAATCAATTGATAATGGAAGTATAAACCAGAGAAGATTTTAAGATTGGAAGCATAAAGGTCAGTAGAGGGCACAGGTATATTTGTCTGGCAGGTGTGGAGGTGGATGATGTACAAAGCGTCGTGCGGGAGAGGAATAAATGTAGTTGAGTGGTAGGGAAGCCAAGAGGGAAATTATGAGACATTAAACCATGATTTCATTGGGGAGTCAGAGTTGAACAACATTTTGGAGATGGATGCAAGTACTGCTGATGATTATAACAAAAATATATAATTTGATTTGAAGAAGAGAGAACACAGCAGGTTTCAGAAGCTTTGAAGCCCAAGGATTCTACTACCACTGTTTGTTCTTAACTTTGTAGTTGCAATTTATAGGGCATTTGTTTCTGAGATTTACTACATCAAATGCCTTTGCATCATGAAAATGTAGCCAGTGGCAACCTACATTCTCCCTGTCATTTGCACTGCTTTACATATATAGCCTGACTACCTGGATCTGATTGCAGAATAATTTCACAAAAATGTAAGCATGCACATTTTCCGACTGGTTAAAGTGACTGGTTCCTGCAAATCAAGGTGTTGAGTACCGACAAATCTAATTACAAAACGGTATGTGTGTTACTTTGTGCAGTGCAACTTGCAATTGACATTATGGTAAAGGGGAGAGCGATAGATGGAAATTACACTCCCCTGACAGAAGCCAAAAATTGCAGTGTTTCATTCAGTCCAGATGCAGTTTGCTAGCTTATTTTGGCTCGGATGAAAATAGATAAGTGATCAGCAAGTGGTTTTAACTTCGTCATGATACCTTGCAAAGGTGCTTCAGTAACTGAACCAATAACAGTACCCATTATCAGCCAACACTCGGAAGTAAATCATTGTTCAAAGGTGGGGACTTAGAAATTTTAAAAAAACTATTTGGTGTATTGTGTGCAGTTTTGGTTGCCCCATTACAGAAGGATGTGGAGGCTTTGGAAAGGGTGCAGAGGTTTACCATTATGATGCCTGGATTAGGTGGTATTAACTACAGGAAACAGTTGGATAGACACTGTGGAATTCTCTGCCTCAGAGGGCGGAGGAGGCAGGTTCTCTGGATGCTTTCAAGAGAGAGCTAGATAGGGCTCTTAAAAATAGCGGAGTCAGGGGATATGGGGAGAAGGCAGGAACGGGGTACTGATTGGGGATGATCAGCCATGATCACATTGAATGGCGGTGCTGGCTCAAAGGGACAAATGGCCTACGCCTGCACCTATTGTCTATTGTCTATCCTGCACAACCTGTTTCTTGAGAGCATCTTTGATAATTCTAACAGACCTTTCCGCCGCCCCGTTGGAGGCTGGATGGTATGGGGGAACAAGTGTGTGTTTTACACCATTCCACTGCATGAACTCTTTGAACCGTTCTGAACTAAACTTTATCAGAAACAAGTTCTTCCTGTAAAAAGTGTTCTCAACTCATCTATGGTACACTCAGGCCTACTCCTGCACCTATTGACTATTGATTGTTTTCTCTGAAAAGCCAGAGTTTGCGGTGAGGCCTGATAGAAGTATATAAAATTATGAGAGGCATTGATAGGATAAGCAGTCAAAACCTTTTTCCCAGGATGGAAAAATCAAATACTAGAGGCCATAGATTTAATGTGAGAAAGGCAAATTTTAAGGAAATGTGCAGAGCAAGTTTTTTTTAATTAGATGGTGGTGAAATGTGCTGCTGGGGGTTATGGTTAAAGCAGATGTGATGGTGGCATTTAAGAGACATGGATATGCAGGGAATGGAGGGATATGAGTTACGTGCAGACAGATGAGATGGTCTTGCATCAAATAGAACAAGTTGTCCTACAACTTTAGGCTGTGCAAGAAGAAGAAGATGGTCTTGGCATCATGTTCAGCACAGATATTGTGGGCCGAAGGGCTTGTTCTTGTGCTGCACTGTTCTATGTTGTTAATTTTTAGCTATACTGATCAACAGTGAGACAGCTAAAGCTCAATCATCCAGTACATTATCTTTCTTTGCATGTGTCTAGTTGAGTTGAACAGTTTTTACCTATATTCTGCTTTTTTTTGTTCCAACAAAGTGAAAAAGATTGGAATATTTTACCAAACCTTGCTCGTATGGATCAGCGGCAGCTGAATCAGTGCTAATTTGAGTATTTTACATAAGGATTATGTTCAGTCTGCAATTTTACATTCTAAATGCTGAAATCGCTCATCAAAGTATTTTCATAATTTGAGGTGTTTTTTTTTCTCAGGCAAGGTAGTACTAAAAGAGGTATAATTAATATTTTAAAGTGAATAGCTGTCTGGAATAAATAAGTTACTTTAGTAGGTTTTTTTCACAGTAGCCGAGTAGAGCCATCCTTTAAATAGGCCTAATCAATTGGAGTCTGACAGCTGCTTTGTGAGATAATTGCCTGCAATCAGAAGTCCTGTTTTGTCTTCATTTTGCAAGCTGTCCAACATTTTGGTTTGAGTGGTGCCACTTCTTATCTAAACCATTTATTCAATAATTTCTGCAAATACTGATACCTTGAAAGAATTAGGATAGTGTGACCTTCTCGTTAATTGATTGCATTTTGATGCTCCCTGTGAGCAAAATACCTCATCAGTAACTAATCCTTGCCATGCCATCTCTTATCTGTCACTGCAAATGAAGCCTTAAACTTCAGTTATAGATTATTACTCTAAATTTTCTTTAGAAAATTATATATATTTCCAAATACAGGCCAACTGTTTGAAGTTGCTGAGGATGTTATTTGTAAACATTTGAAAAGTATGATACTCTCTAATGTACAAAAGCTGTTTTCCACTTTGGACTTTTTGCCAATAGTTATCAAATTTCATGGCCAACTGCTGTTAAATTGCTTTTTAAGGGTAGAAATTTTGTGTAAAGCTTCAAAATCCTTGGAAAATAAATGTGTGTAGTAGACAGCTTGCTGGGCACCCTGCTATAGGAAGGATGGTGTTAAGCTGTAAAGAGTGCAGAGAAGATTTATGAGAATGTTGCCAGAACTTGAGGGTCTTCAGGGCTCTCACTTAACTTTTTTGCCAGTTGCCAGCCAGGCAACCTAGGCAGCTTTTTAGGTTGCCAAATGTCAGTTTAGATGGTCATTTACGACGGCTTGTCTGACGCGTGCAATAATGTGCGAAGTTACCAGTCGGAATTATAGTCAATGAAGCATTCGCATATTATTTCTGCTTCAAATAAAGTCACAAACTAAACATATTCACCAATCAAGACATGATATATACCACAATGACATGCGGCAAAATTATAATACAGTATCTCAACTCTTTTTACACATTGCAATTAATGCAATTTCTATTATTTCTTTCCACTTCCAAACAAAAATGTGGTTGGATTATTCAGCGTATGATCAACCTGTGTCAATAAATCCTGGACCATGGTAACATATATGCTTAACCATTCACACTACTGATTGATGCAAGCATGTTTTCTGTGAAGGACCGAAAATTATCATGACATGGCCATAGCATGGGTCGTTATTGCTATTGGTACAGAAACACTCTCACTTCCCACATAATTTATCCACAACAAAATATACAGGTTGCAAGGAAATTTCTAAAGGCATTTTATGATAATAGCTGTTAAAACCAACTATACCCATCTGACAGGTTAAACATTACACTAACTGACAAGAGATGGCCAAAGGACATAACTGCAGCATATTTTGGTAATATGTTTAAAGGTGTTAAAACGCCACATTACCGGACATTCAGATTAGATGTATGTGTTGTGAACAGCAATGAACATACCCAGTGTGTACGCACCAGATTTTAAAAAAATATTGATTTTAAAAAACACTGTTGCCATCATTCCCACTTCAGAATTAACATTAAAATTTCAACTGAAATATCTCCTGACCAAATTTGTGATGTATATGACTGACTGTAGAAGTAAAACCTGGATAAATCCAACATTTAGTTGTGAATGTTGCTCATTAAATAACTACAGTACTGATACTCCATATTAAGAGCATTGATTTGCCGTTAAAATGAATTCTGTAATAACGTGTCAATGGTAGCAGTGACAAGCGAACACTGCAGTTTTAATGTTTCACGTGTTCACAATTTAATTAATCCATCTTTATCTTTATGGATTAAAACTAATAATAACATTGGGAATGAAAACACATTTGATTGACTAAGTTTGATAACGGAATGCAATGTTCGCTCTGAAGACATTTCCAGCACAATAGGGCCGGGGGGGGGGTTTGAATCAGTGCGGGATGGATAGATGGCGGGGGGAGGGGGGATTGAGAAGGCAATCAGTGCAGATTGGATGGATTAAGGCAGCGGAATTAGTGCGTGTTGGTTGGAGTAGGTAAAATTGTGAGGGGAGAGCGCGGGGGATGTCAGTGGGGTTGAATGGGGGGATCAGTACGGGATGGATGGGGGTAGACAAAAATGCTGGAGCAACTCAACGGATGAGGCAGCATCTATGGAGCGAAGGAAATAGGCAACGTTTCGGGTTGAGACCCTTCTTCAGACTGATCCCCCCCATTCTTGAATGGATGGATGGGGGGCGGGGGTCAGCGCAGGATGAATGGGGGGGATCAGCGCAGGATGAATGGGGGGGATCAGTACAGTGTGGATCGGAGGGCCTGTGCAGGATGAATGGGGGCATCACTACAGAATGAATGGGTGGATAACTACAGGATGGATGGGGGATCAGTGCAGGGTGAATGGAAGGATCAGTACAGGATGAATGATGGGATCAGTACAGGATGAATGGGGGGTTCAGTAAACGATGAATGGGCAAATCACTACAGGATGGATGGGGTGGATCGGTGCAGAATAAATGGAGGCGGGGTCAGTACAGGATGGATCGGGAGATCAGTGCAAGATGAATGAGGGGATCAGTACAGGATGAATGGGGGGATCAGTAAAAGATGAATGGGGAGTTCGCTACAGGATGGATGGGGGGATCGGTGCAGGATAAATTGAGGGGGGGGGGTCAGTGCAGGATGAATGCGGGGTGCAGTGCAGGATGAATGGGAAGGGGGGTCAGTACAGGATGAATTGAGCGACCAGTGTAGGACGGTTGGGGGGTGGCAGGAGAATCAATGTAAGCTGGATAGGGTCATCAGTGCAGGATGAATAGATGGAGTGGGGGGGGGGCGGGTAGATGGGGAGGGGAGTACAGGGGATGTCAGTGAGGACTGAATAGAGGCGGGAATGAGGATCAGTGTGGGATTGAGAGGAGGGGTACCCAGGATAAGGGGGGTGGAGGGGGGCGTACAAGAGAGAGAGAGAGGGGAAGGCGCAGAGGAGGTGGGGAGGAAGGAAGGTCAGCGCTCCTCGGACAACACCGGCATCATCGCCCCACTGCCTTAGCCGTCCCTGTCCACTGCCAAGTGCCGCCGCCAAAGGGTGAGGCAGTTGGGATCTCCTCGCCACCGCCACCCCTCCTCCGCCAGCCAACAGGAAGGTGCAGGGCCGAGCGGTGCAGGTGCTTCAGACGGCGGAAGGGGGCCTCCCCCTTCCTTCCTCCCTCCCTCCTCCCGGCCTCAGCGTGCGGGAGGGTTTGTTTTGAAAGCGGTTAACTCTGTTGGCGGCAAAGATCCTATAGCGAGCTCGGGATCTTTGCTGGCAAGCAGCGGCGACCGCTATCAGGGCAGGTGGGGTGAGGGTGGAGGAGGAGGTGGAGCCGCTGTCGCTTCCGCTGTGCGGGGCCCGTCATTCGCTCCGACCCTCCGTCACCCCACAACTAGTATCTTTGCCCCCCACTACAGCCACTGCCGACACGAATCGTCACGTTCCTATTCTCCAGAGATGCTGCCTGACCCGCTGAGTTACTCCAGTTTTTTGTATCTATCTTCGGTATAAACCAGTATCTGCAGTGCCAAGCCGGGCAAAATGACTCGCCATTTAGGTTGCCCGGTGGCATTTTAGGTGGCCATTGGCACCCGGGCAACCGCTAATTTTGAGCCCTGGCCTTGGCTATAGGGAGAGTTTGGGCAGGGTAGGAATTTATTATTTGGAGTGCTGGAGCATGAGGGGTGATGTTATAATGTTGTATAAGATCATGACGGGAATAGATAGGGTAAATGTACAGTCTTTTACCAAGAATAGAAGAACAAGGAGATGTAGGTTTAAAGTGAGAGGGGAAAGATTTAATAGGATCCTGGGGGCAACTTTTACATACAGAGGCTGATGGGTAAATGGCATGAGTTGGCAGTGGAGGTAGTTGAGGCAGGTACAATAACATTTTAAAGTAATTTGAAGAGGTACATAGATGGGAAAGGTTTGGAAGGATAAGGGAAACATGAAGGCATGTGAGACTAGTGTAGATGGTGAATCTTGGTCGGCATATTTCTGTGCTGTATGACTCTTATGACAGCTGACACTGGGCCTGTGCTGTAATAGATACAGCCCTTCACCAAATCCATACCGATCTTCGATCACCCATAGACTAGTTGTATGCAATCCCACTTTCGCATCCTTCACAGAAGTGGCAATTTACAGAGGTCAATTAACCATACAAACCTGCACGTCTTTGGAATTTGGGAGGAAACTGAAGCATCCGGAGAAAACCCAAGTGACCGTGCAGGGAGAACATGCAAATTTTGCAGACAGCACCTGTGCTACCTAATTTATTAGGAAGCCCATGATGTATTACTGAGTCATATTAGTTTGCCTGTTTTTGATAGTTTTAATGTTATTGCAAGTAAAAACAATCAAACTCACGAGCCAGTTACTTAAAGCAGTAATCTATGATTTCCAAAAGTCCTTCATTTTATTTTGTAAAAGTGGTTGGAAAGGTTTTGTGGAAATGAGTAAGATGCAAGATTAACAGTCACAAAACATCACATCATCACTGATCCAGATTACACTCAGAATTAGAAAAATAGAAAATATATAACAGTTTACATTTGATTTTTCAGGAAGAAAAGAAATGCTTTTCATGCGAATCCCAGACTCCTTTTGCTGAAAATCCAAGCAGTCACAGAATTGAGAATGTGGTCACAACTTTTGCGCTCAACCGACTGTATACCTGGTGGCAGTCTGAAAATGGTATGTGTAGTTTCTGTGTGAAGTGAATTCATCCATCGATCATTAAGAACTGATTGTACATTAGAACTGATTCAGGAGATAGGAGACAGCAGATACTGGAACCTTGAGCCAGAGACACAATGCTGGAGGAACATGACAGGTCAGGCAGTATTTGTGGAGAGAAATGGTTGGATGACATTTTGGGTCAGGGTTCCTTCTTCAGACTGGAATGGAAGAAGAGGCACAACCCAAAATGAAGTCTGCCCATTCCCACCACAGTTGTTAAGAAGGGTCTCAACCGAAACGTCACCCATTCCTTCTCTCCAGAGATGCTGCCTGTCCTGCTGAGTTACTCCAACATTTTGTGTCTACCCTCCAGAGATGTTGCCTGATTTGCTAAGTACCTCCAGCAGGGTGCATTTTGTATAGGTATTTAGAATCTGATAGACTAACAAGCTTTCACTTCAAAGTGATCTCGAAAGCTCAACATGGTTACATTAACTTAAGCCTATCAATGTAATGACTTGTTGATTTAAATGATCTCATGGACTACTAAGACATGATAACCAGAATACTGATTTATATGCAGTTCTGTTAATGGTTTATTCCCAGATGGTCCTTTTGTGTATTAATCAGCTTCGGCAGTTCTTTGTTTCTACAAGTTGTGCAATGATACCCATTACTCGGTAATAATCCCTTACTCGCTTATAGTGGACAAGCGGTAATAACGGACACCATTCTTTCTGCCCCATGGTCTGTTATAACAAGGGTTTACTGTACTAATTAAAGTGTGATGTATTGTCTGCTCTGTACAGAATAACGAGTTCCACACATTAGGCATCTTGCAAGAATATCTGGCGATATAGATTGTTAAAGTCAGAAAAGTATGGGAAATTGCACGTTCACAAATGGTGTTCCTTCTAGACTCTGCTCTTCATTACAATACTTTGCTTCCCTTCTAGCAGTAGAAATTATGCACAATTGCTTTTTTTTTAGAATGTAACAACAAATGTCGTGAGGTTGTTTGGAGTCCAGATATAGCAGGGATATGTGGTCCATATGTGTTATTTTCATGTTTTGTCCATATAATTTATTTCCTGTTGTGTCTCTATGCAAGTTTCATGCATTGAATCTGTTTAAACTATTCTATTTTTTTTAAAACCCATTTTATCCAATTTAACATTTTTCTTTCACTTTTTTAGGCATTGAAAATGTTTCTCTTCAGTTGGATCTGGAGGCTGAATTCCATTTTACCCACCTCATCATGACCTTCAAGGTAAAAAAATTACGTTAATACTCAGTGTTTTGAAGTCTCAATCTTGATGTAATTGAAGGGATACTTTGTAATGACCTTTCATTAATTATTTTTTATTACAGGAAGTGAGGCTTGCTATGTAACTGACCTTTGAAAATGTGAGCTTCCAAATATTATTATCACTCGTGAATTTTTTATGTGCAGGTTATTGTCCCTTTTTCGGGTCACGTAAATGTTTAAACATATGTATATAGGGCTTGTGATTTTATTGTGGGTTTATCAGGCTCTAGAACTTGCTTTCAGTCACATTTCCTGAGGACACTTTAGTTGCCATTGAAGGTTGAAAACTTTTTTTAGCTTTAATAAAACTAGCACATTTACGAATATGATGTGCAAAATTTGTCGTACATCCTGCCCATCTGCAAAGGCCTTCCTGTATTTGAAAGACCTCTGCCAATGAAGTCTGTTTTATAAAGAGCCACTGTACAGAACCTGGAATGTTTTTATGAGTTCAGGTGTAATTTGTGTGATAATTATGACATGAGTATAATGCGATGACACCATAATATGAACAACTTTGTTTGGTTTTACTGTGACATCTATCAAAATTATTAACTTTTGGATGTGGCAAGCAGTAATAAGTTCACCATTTAATACCTATCCTTAGTTGACCTTGCACACTTGGATATTTCAGAGAATTATTAGGTGGCATCTACATTGATGTGGAAATTGCAGACATACATACTAAAATGAAGTGTTTCCTTAAGAGGAGAGTGTCAGTGGTTTTGGACAAAGTTGCAGCTACATGGCCCCATATTTTCACATTTTTACACAATAAAATTCCCATTCTCAAGCTACTTTGTAGGAGGGTGATCTCTTGGTCATGAGCAGAGTAACATTGTAAGCTGGCTCTACTACACCTTGTGAAGCTGTGGAGCATTGTGACGTATACACTTTGAACGTCTGACAGTAGTCAGCCAGTCGGGTCTATTTGCTGAAGCTATAAGGGCCTGTCCCACTTGGGTGTCATTTGCGCGTAATTTACGCGTCATCATTTACGCGTCATGACGCGCGCGTTGTGCCGCACACGTGATGCGAGCATGGTGCGCATTACGCGCGTATGGTGCGTGGTGACGTAGGCAGTGATGTGCGGTGCCCCAGGATTTTGGTATGTACAAAATCTTCGCGCGCCATCTGCGTGACACGCAAATGACGCCCAAGTGGGACAGGCACTATATACACAAAAAATAAAACACATGCTGGTGAAATGGTTGCTTTCAATCGTTTTTTCATTTGTTTTGGTCTTGTTTGAATGGATTCTGTTTTTACGCATATGACTAACGAAACGTTGTGAAAACTTACTTGTTCACCACTAAGTCAAAGATTCTTTCTTTTGTGCTCAGACATTTCGTCCAGCTGCTATGGTGATTGAACGATCTTCAGATTCTGGAAAGACCTGGCAGGTGTATCGGTATTACGCTTATGACTGTGAATCATCCTTTCCTGGCATTTCAACAGGATCATTGAAAAAAGTGGATGACATCATCTGCGATTCTCGATACTCTGATATTGAACCTTCGACAGAAGGAGAGGTTTGTGACAAATGCCTAATTTCTGCTTGGCTCAAAACTTGGTGCAAATCTAAGAACTCATAAATTTATAAATTTAAGTCACGTCAGAAGTCGAGTGTTTTCTTTTGTCACATACACCAGAATGGAATTGCTTGCTGCAGCTTTACATTAGATGCAACAACTACAAAAATAAATATCAATAAATTATCATTTATTTTAAGTAAGCAAGATCATAATAGTGCAAAAACCAAAGAACCGTAGTAGCGCAAAGAGTGAAGTGGTTCAGTCAAGCTGAGGTAGGGTTGTGATCAAGGTTATGCAGGCTAGTTCAAAACCTGGATGATGATGGGAAGAAGCTGATCTTGAACCAGGAGGTAATGGTTCTCAACCTGCTGTACTGCCTTTCCAATGGTAACAGTGAGAAGAGAACATGGCCAGGTTGGTGTGGGTCTTTGATGTTAGCTGCTTTCTTGAGGCAGTGCTTCCTCTAGATTCCTTTGGTGGAGCGATCAGTACCCATGATGGACCAGGCAATGTCCACCACTTTCTGCAGCCTCTGTCATTCTTGAGTTAGAATTCCTGAACCAGGCCATGATGCAATCAGTCAGTACACGCTCAACTGTACACCTGGTGAAGTTCAACAGAGTATTAGACACATGCCAAATCTCCTCAAACTTCTGAGGAAATAGAGACATTTGGTGAGCTTTCTTCTTAGATTGCGCCAATATGCTGGGCCCAGGACATCCATGGATGTTACTTATGAATTAAGCAAACTTATATGACTTGCACATGTTGCCTTTTATATTATTATGTAAAAAAAAACCTTCCTCCTTGCCTTTAGGTTATCTATCGTGTGTTGGACCCAGCGTTTAAAATCGAAGATCCATACAGCCGAAGAATACAAAGTAATTGTTATATTTGGGCTTATAATTTCTATTTGCTGCCAGTACTAGCCTGGAACACTTAATACGTTGTCATTGTTTTTCTGATTCTTTTTTGTATTGACACTGTAGCAATTACTCAAATGGATATGAGTTAGACCTAGTTTCCCATGTGGCCTGCATACTTCCTGTTGACTAAAACTTGTTTGCCGTTAATAAGTGTAGAGTGTTCCTTTTTCAGGATGTATTTTTTGGCAGAGAATTGGAAAATTTAGACATTTTTAAATAGATCTTAACTTCCAGCCTTTGTTCAATTTTGCCTGTTAATCTTACGCTCCTGATGAAATAACAGTCACATTCTGGTTGGTTGAAGGGAAATGGGGAATAAGGAGGAGGGAGAGGGGCAGAATTTTCCTTTACCACTAAAACATCTTTCTATTAACTGATATTAATAACATTTGAGGTTGTTATTATACGTTTTAAAAACAATGGGCAAAGGTACCATCCAGATTTGCATTTAAATTTACTCTGACAATTTCCAATGAACAAGAGATCAAGGGACAGTAACATTTGGGGTCATTCGGAAACTGGCATAAAAGATCTACACCTGCCTCCAAGGAGTTGATGTTTTTATTATGGCACCAGTTTCCCCATCATTATCTGCATGTGTATTTCTGTTGGCTCGTGTCATTGCAGTGGGGCTATATTAAAGTTCCTCTTTCGGGTAAATGAACTCTTGCAGATGAAACACATCTAGAAATGTTGATTATTTGTAAAATGGATGTAGATCTAAACTTTGTTAATTTTGTATTCTCAATTTATTCTAAGGACAGTGAAGTATTTTGACTCAAATCCTATTTCAAGAAATGTTGCAACTTTAATTGGAGTATCTTTGCAAAATAAAATCCTACATTTTGTAATAGTCATTTAATTCGATGAGCAGCTATTTTTATTAACTTCTCTCAAATCTTTTGGGAAACATTTTAGCTGAAAAAAATGAAGCTGAGTGTTTTTACTACTTTAGTGGAATTGACAATTAATATTAATGGAAACTTTACATTTGAGGAAAAATATCCTAATTTTCTGAATTACTATAACAAATTCTAATTCACTTGTGTATTTTGTTTTGAAGATATGCTGAAGATCACAAACCTGAGGATAAGGTTTACTAAACTCCATACTCTGGGTGACAATTTACTGGACTCGCGAGTAGAAATCAAAGAAAAATATTACTATGCCATCTATGACATGGTGGTTCGGGGCAATTGTTTCTGCTATGGACATGCTAGTGAGTGTGCTCCCGTTCATGAATCTAACAATCAGAATGTAGAAGGGAAGGTAAGTGTTATATTTAAAAAGATGTTTTGCCTAGAATAATGTTCAGTGTCTTTCAATGCCTTTGTCCCATGTTAAACATGAAAGCAAAAAGTACTTTGCAGTATTGGACTTAATCTGGCTACAAACTATGTGGTCACAAAGTTTTTTTTCTCTCCAGTCGTGAGTTGAAATGTGGCTGACTCACAATGAAGTTTGCTTTGGAGCTTAATTGAACCCAGACAAAACTTTCCCTGACCTGGCTCTGCCATTTCCTGTTTTAGGTCTTAAGACAAAACTTGACTTCACAAATTCCCAGCGACTGTTGTAGACTTTCAGCTTCCTGTTCCAGTGGTCAGATTGCAGTCTGAAAATACTTGATTCTCAAGCAGTTATTTTCTTAACACTTTTTTAATTCTACTTTTTCTGTTTGCTGGGTTGCACCCCAGCTGTAAGATAAGAATGGCAATTGTGTTGTGTTGTATTAATATTCTGAACTATCTGAAAGATGCAAGCAAGAATGACTGAGGCAATAATTCCTTGTTTCCCTCTTGGTGCCTCTGATTCCAGTTTCCCAGCTGTTTTGTGCCTGAGGTCAATAATTAATTTGTTTTAACTGAAAGTGGGATTCCTGTGATCCTATGCTGATGTATTACTTTAATAGTTGCGTCTATCTTTATTCTTTTGAGAATCATTTCAAAATGAAAGGCAACACTGGAGAAATTGGAGGAAAACTTCAATTTGAGAAACCTTCAATTTGAGAAATTGCATTTTCCTGCCTGTCCACCCCTCATCATTTTTTTTGTTTAGCACTTACCCTTTTGTTACAGTAGAAAACAAATTGTATTCAATAAAAAGAGAACATTTCTAGATAAAGCAGCATCTGTGGAAGGAGAAATTGTGTTAATGTTGCAGGTTGGAGACCCTTTGTCAGAACTGATGTTATACACTCTAGTAATTGGTGTAGGGATAAAAATGGCAAAATTGCAACCTCATCTGTAAGATCTCCTGCGAATCAACTTCATTATTGATTATATACACATTCTTATCCATTTCTGTTTGTATTTTGAGTTAATTGAGAAAGTAATTTTGTACCAGGAAGAATGAAGCTTAAGTGCATGCGCAGGAATTCAGAAATTTTAATTTTTGGTGTAATTGGAGTAAGTAGTTTGTACTTACAATCTTGGATAGTTGCTAGAAAATTCAAGTCTGTCACCACTCCAATTATTCTTGTGCCTATTTAATTTGGAAAAATACTAAATGATAATGAATGTTGAAATCGAGGCTAAACAGACCAATATTGACCAGTTTTCTTGGGTGTAGAGAACTTGCAATGAAATTATTTTGACGCATTGTTTTCCAGGTACACGGTCGATGTGTGTGCCGGCACAACACAAAAGGTCTAAACTGTGAGCTGTGTCAAGAGTTCCACCAGGATGTTCCTTGGAAACCAGCTGAAGGACGCAACAGCAATGCTTGCAAAAGTGGGTTTTGGGTTAAAACATTTTGCTCTTGATAATGAATATCTTCATTTCAGGTTGTATCTGTATGCAGGCAATATAAATAGCTTTAAAACACAAAACAAGCAGGATTCCAGGCTGACATTCATCCCTGGACCATTGACAAAAGCAACCTTTTGTGTTATAACCTGTGCTCAGTTATTTGTTCTCAGTTGAAGTAATAGTAAGAATGATTGTAAATTGCTATGTCCAAATTGAAGGAAGAATCAAACAATTTTCAATGTCTTCCATTTTAACAGAAAACATTGCATTGTTGCATAACTTAATTGCTTGCATAGTAATAAAACAATTGCTATTTTGTTACTGATTTTGTTTTTAAATCAATAAATTATGGTCTGCTTGAACTTTGTGAAATGTTCGAACCTATGGCCTCTTGTGATGTTTTGACTGATACTTCAATGAATACTTTTGCATAAACTTGTAGAATGAAGAATAGTGAAATCATAGCGATATTTGTCCACGCAAGTAGACTTTACCCCAAATAAAGCAATACTCTGATTGCTAAATCAGAAGCTAGCAGATAAGTTTTTGTTTTTATTATGTTTCTTTTAAAATTAGAGATTTTGTAGCAAAATGGTGCAATGTATTGTATCTTGCTCCCTTTTCTTAACCAATGAACCATTGGTGAAAATTGTAAACATTTGTAAAAACGCCAGTGCCATGTCTCCTTTGCTGCTATATATCTTGCTGGCATGTTTTGTTGTGGATGAACATGGATGGATACTAAATGCTTGGATAATGTGCCAGCGTAAAGTAGTGCCTCCTAGGTAGTACCTAACTAAGAAAATGCTAATAAAAGCCACTATGAACAATATTTTGTGGGATGCAAGAATATTTATTTATTTTTATATTGGTGAAGTTTGCAAATAGATTTAATAACGATTCATTCAATCCTTTTTGATTCCACCCCTAGTCTTCCCATTGCATCATTTATCTGATTAAATATATTGTACTAAATCTTGGTATGTTGGTACATTTAGAGACTTCTTATAATTATCCATGGAAATTCAAAGAAAGTTCTTTCAGATAAAACTAAGATCTCCTAAACTTACAGATGCTAGAAGGTGAGGTATAACTGCGATGTAAGGTTCTTCTCTGCAGGGCCAAAAGCCAACACTGGGTGGAGGAGACCATTTATCCTTTGTGTCCGTTTAATGTTTTGTATTTCAATGTTAAAATCCTAATGTGTATTTTGAACTTCTCATATATATATAACTATATAAAATTATGCTTTCTCTGTTTTAAATTTCAGGGTGTAACTGCAATGGACATGCTCATAAATGTCACTTTGACATGGCTGTGCATTTAGCCTCTGGTAATGTCAGTGGTGGTGTGTGTGATGGCTGTCAGAATAATACAATGGGGCAGCACTGTGAACAATGCAAACCTTTCTACTACCAGCATCCAGAACGAGGTATTCGTGCCACTGACATCTGTGAGCGTAAGTACTGCCATTTGATACACCATGACCAAGAAGTGAATGACACTGATCCACTTGAATTATTTTTGTTGGTGGGTTGCGTCAAGAGAATGTTTGCCTTAAGGTATCCGGATACCTTTTTAATGCACACTGATTATCCAGTGTTTTAAAAGTTATTCAGAAATGTTAAACTACATATTTAATTTTTGAAGATGAAGTTTTAATATGTGGCATATGTTCTGATTTCTTAACTGTAAGCCTAAAGGGTTTGTTATTTCACAATTTGAACTGCAAAACTGGTGTATTACATCTTTTGAAAGTGGCTTAAAAAAGTTAGAGCTACAAAATGTTCAATTTAGATGAAAAATCCAACGCAATTTGTTACAATGCAGGTGTAATATTGCTCTAATCTTTTTATTGCAGCTTGTAACTGTGACCCTGCTGGATCATTGCATGGTGGGATTTGTGATAGTTACACCGATTTGACAGCTAATCTCATAGCAGGGCAATGCCGTTGTAAGATGAATGTTGAGGGTGAGCGCTGCGATCTGTGCAAAGAGGGTTTCTTTGGACTAAGTGCAAATGATCCACTAGGTTGTCAACGTAAGTATTTGCTTGTTCTTGAAAATTATGCAAAGTTCATTTTTCATATTTTAATTTTGCATCGTACCTTTTGATTCCAGAATTTCAGAAGGCTATAGTTAAACATGGTCATGTTCAGTGCAGGATTGTACTCATTTGAAAATCTACAATTCTACAAATTTTTCAAAAATTGGCATAATCAGGTCTAATCAAACTTTTCTACTGGCATATTTCAAATTCGATTTCATAGAAACATAGAAAATAGATGCAGGAGAAGGCCATTCGGCCCTTCGAGCCTGCACCGCCATTCAATATGATCATGGCTGATCATCCAACTCAGTATCCCATCCCTGCCTTCTCTCCATACCCCCTGATCCCTTTAGCCACAAGGGCCACATCTAACTCCCTCTTAAATATAGCCAATGAACTGGCCTCAACTACCTTCTGTGGCAGAGAATTCCACAGATTCACCACTCTCTATGTAAAAAATGATTTTCTCATCTCGATCCTAAAAGACTTCCCTCTTATCCTTAAACTGTGACCCCTAGTTCTGGACTTCCCCAACATCGGGAATAATCTTCCTGCATCTAGCCTGTCCAACCCCACAAGAATTTTGTAAGTTTCTATAAGATCCCCCCTCAATCTTCTAAATTCTAGCTTGTACAAGCCGAGTCTATCCAGTCTTTCTTCATATGAAAGTCCTGCCTTCCCAGGAATCAGTCTGGTGAACCTTCTCTGTACTCCCTCTATGGCAAGAATGTCTTTCCTCAGATTAGGAGACCAAAACTGTACGCAATACTCCAGGTGTGGTCTCACCAAGACCCTGTACAACTGCAGTAGAACCTCCCTGCTCTTATACTCAAATCCTTTTGCTATGAATGCTAACATACCATTTGCTTTCTTCACTGCCTGCTGCACCTGCATGCCTACTTTCAATGACTGGTGTACCATGACACCCAGGTCTCGTTGCATCTCCCCTTTTCCTAATCGGCCACCATTCAGATAATAGTCTACTTTCCTGTTTTTGCCACCAAAGTGGATAACCTCACATTTATCCACATTATACTGCATCTGCCATGCATTTGCCCACTCACCCAACCTATCCAAGTCACCTTGCAGCCTCCTAGCATCCTCCTCAATGCTAACACTGCCCCCCAGCTTCGTGTCATCTGCAAACTTGGAGATGTTACATTCAATTCCCTCATCCAGATCATTAATATATATTGTAAATAGCTGGGGTCCCAGCACTGAGCCTTGCGGTACCCCACTAGTCACTGCCTGCCATTCTGAAAAGGACCCGTTTACTCCTACTCTTTGCTTCCTGTCTGCCAGCCAGTTCTCTATCCACATCAATACTGAACCCCCAATACCATGTGCTTTAAGTTTGCATACTAATCTCTTATGTGGGACCTTGTCGAAAGCCTTCTGAAAGTCCAGATATAACAGATATATTCTCCCTTATCCACTCTACTAGTTACATCCTCGAAAAATTCTATAAGATTCGTCAGACATGATTTACCAATTCATAAATCCATGCTGACTTTGTCCAATGAATTCACCACTTTCCAAATGTGCTGCTATCCCATCTTTAATAACTGACTCCAGAATTTTCCCCACCACCGATGTTAGACTAACAGGTCTGTAAGGCACTGGACTGTTTTAGAGGGATGTTCCTTTTGTGCAGATGTGAGTAAAGGTGAGAGTTTTGTTGTAAATCTTGTAACTGTCATAAAAAGGTTTTTAGGAGCTGCAATTATACAATGCTGAATATCTTGTGGGAGAAAATATTAGCTCCACTTAGCATCTCTAAGTCATAGATATGTCCAAAATTATACATTTTAGTTAATTTGAAGGAGATAAATCTGAACTCGTGTCCAATATGTAATTATTCCACATCGAAAAGAACTGCAAAATGAATCTTTTTTGATTACACATGAAATAAACTATAATCTTTTCTGTATTGTGTTAATAACTTCTTCCAGATCCACTGATTCGGAACTTCCTCACATTTTTCAGATGCTGGTTTCCTTTCCTTGGTACATTGCTTTAATTTGGTATGAAGGCTGCTTGGTAAAACATAGAATTGTGAATGCAGTTAAAAAGAGCAAAACAGAACAAATTATAGTGGAGAATGATTCAGTGATTTTTTTTTTTTTAAATTTGTAAAATAAGTTTCTTTAAAATTGGGTTGATGTTGTGTCTGCTGTTGCTGGCCAAGCCTATTATTTGCAAAGACCTGAACTGCATGAGCTGGATTTGAGTATCAGTGGTGAGCTCAATCATTTGGCAAACGTTCTGTAACTGCTCACCTGTTTGTGCCTTCTGTGTCAATCCAACTGGCAGGTGGTGCAGCAGAGTGGGTGGTCAGAGGTGGTGGTGGGGATGGCTGAGGAGGGGCAACGGAGGGCAGGTGGGTTGGGATGACAGTCAGGAGAAATGGAGGGTGAAAAGAATCTCCCTTAATGTTTACTTCTGGAAAGACCTCTGTCACTTTAGTGTTGGACTGCTCCACTAGTGTGATGGAGTGTACATCACAATCAGAGGCCTACAACTAGATGGAGTGATAAATGGCATGTTTATTTGAGCCTCTGCTTTGTTTGCATGTGAATAGAAACTGTCAAGAAGTTGAAACAGGTAAGGAATGGGATGTTCCTTGTGTCCAAGATATTTTCTTTCCTCAGTCAATTGTGAGATGAATCCAGCTGGGAGGTAGAATTTTCATCTCTGCCTCAGTAATCAGTTTACACCTAATTGTAATTGCTGATAATTGTTTGAAAAGTGAGCTTATTGCTTTGTTTGGTCATTTAGCCTGCGCCTGTAACCATCTGGGAACTCATCCAGGAGGATCTCCATGCGATGATGTAACAGGAAGCTGCTTCTGTAAACGTCTGGTGGTGGGCAAGAACTGTGATCAGTGTCTGGTAAGTGAATTGTTAAAGCAGCAGTGGAAAACCACTGCAAACAAAACATGAAAATATGTTAAATTTAAAACCCCCTCAGAATTGCTGATGAAGATTTAAAAGGTGGATTCAAAAGTTTTCAGCTTAGTTTAATATTGTAAAATGTTTAGAAAACAGATTTGGGGTTTTCCCCCCTTTTTATGCTGTATATTTCCAGGATGCACCCATTCTTAAATGAGAGCATGGGCATCAAACCGTACATCCACTCCACTGAAATGTAGCTCATAATGCCATGATATTTAAAAACTCTTTCCACATCATGTTAACTTTCACTTTTACCCTTTGTTTTTGCGTGAAGATTTAAGCTGTTCAACAAAGATATGCCATTCACATGGTTTACATTTGGGGTTTATTGTTTTGCAGTCTCAACACTGGGGACTAAGCAATGATCTAGACGGATGTCGCCCTTGTGATTGTGATCTTGGGGGTTCCTACAATAATGAGTAAGACTGGCTTCTCAACTTCCTACTAAATTTGTTTTCACAGCTAATTAGTAAATATTGCAGTAGTTTGTACAAGAAGCAGGCATCTCAAACTGCTGAAGTATTATCTCTGGTTATTTGCTTTTCATAGTTGAACAGTAACTGCATAATTCTAATTTGTTTTCTAAATCCAATAATTGTGATATGTGCCACACAGGTTAAAGCTTAATTTAGTTTCACAAACCATTTAAGCAAATAAATAAATTATATCACTCCTAACAGTTTTTGGAAGTGACTTGTTCCTGTTGAAATTTATTGAAGTATCATCTGTGTTTTCCAGTCCATAATTGTGCCCCAGTGGAGATAGTATCATAATACTCTGATACGGTATTCAAATTAGCATTTCATACCTAATTAGGTTAGTTTAGAGATATTGCCTCCATCACAGTGAGGGTGTGCTTGGTGAACTCACTGTGGTGGATGTTTAATTTGTGTTTATTGTATGTTTTGTTATTATTGGTTCTGTGTATGACTGCAGGCATCACAATTTCGTTCAGACCGAAAGCAATCCCTGTACACTAGCACTATCCTACACATTGGGGACAATTTAAAATCTTTACCAAGGCCAATTAACCTACAAACCTGTACACCTTTGGAGTATGTGAAGAAACTGGAGCACCCAGGGAAAACCCTCGCAGTCATGGAGAGAACGTACAAACTCCATACAGACAGCACCCATAGCCAGGATCGAACCCAGGTCTCTGGTGCTGTAAGGCAGCAACTCTACTGCTGCATCACCGTGCTGCCCACAATCTTAAAAAGAGAATTGCATTTAGTAATTGTTTGATAGCAAATTAAGTGAATGCTTAAGATTTGACAATATAAGTCTGTTTTGGTGTTAATGCTGCTGAAGAAATGTTGAATTTCAGTAAATTCAGTATCAAACACCTACAAGTAGTTCTGCTATAACACGTCTTTCCATAATGCAAATTAGATATAATACCATCAATTAATCAGGGAACACCTTTTTTATTACGCTGGCCTAATTTGTTATATGGTTTCAGTCAGGAACTTGGAGATTATTTGGAAATTGGCAAGGAGGAAAAAAGCTGTCTTGCACACAAGGTTTCTTATGGGCCTGTCCCACTTAGGTGACTTTTTAGGTGACTGCAGGAGACTATGCGGTTGCCACATGTTCGCGGGTGGTTGCCGGGGAGTCGCCTTCATGGTCCTGAGGAGTTCCTGCATTCTGGGAACTAGTCGCGGCCTCATTATGGTCGCGGCGAATATTTCAACATGTTGACAAATTAGCGGTGACCAGAATGAAGAGGCCATAGAGAATAGCGAGAATTCTCGTGCCGTAGGTGGGTCGCCAGGAGGTCCTAGTGGGTCGCCAGGAGTCGAAGATGCTGACCGGTGAATTTCATTGGCTCATTGGGGGGAAAAAAAACGTAAGCAGTAGTTTTCAGAACCAAGGATAACCGACTTGTAATGTTAATGTTCGCCGAGCTTCACAGCCGTGTATCTCTGGCTTTTTAAAAGTTGTCTCCACTCCTTCTCCCCCCCTCTTTTAAAGGATTTACGTGACCCTTTCCGTACACTGTGCTTTCACCGTCTTAATTACAGTGCCAACCTTACTGTTCATCGCGGTGTGTGTCTGTATCACATTGGCTTTGCACCGTGTGAATTTCACTAAGACAGCGCTCCCCTGCTTGCTCTGTCCTCAACCTGCATAATGGGCTGGTGAAGGAAGCGATGTGTGTGTGTGTTCCACTCTGACAGTCGCCGTACCAGTCGCCAGTTTTTCAGGCGACTGCCGGCGACTTAACAGTTGCCTGAAAAATTGTCTAAATGGGACAGGCCCATTAGGAGCACAACTATCGTATTATAGCAGAACTACCTGTGCAGACAAACTATTTGACACTTTGCGAAAGATCTCTCTGTTATAGCTGGTGGAAACATGCACAGAATTTTATTTGCAAATTAACTTAGTTTAAAAATGAGGTGTTCATGTAGCATGTTAAGTAGATCATTTGATCTCTTGCACAAAGATTTGGTTATAAAAAGTAAATAGTATTTGTTTTCTTTCCCCTTTGCAGCTGTTCGGCAGAGACAGGCCAGTGTCAATGCAAAGAGCATATGGTTGGGCGCCGCTGCAACGAGGTTGAGTCTGGGTTTTACTTTATTGCACTGGACCATTACACACACGAGGCGGAGGAAGCTGACTTGGGCCCTGTAAGTTTGTTTTGGGACAGAGGCAAGGTGTTAAATTATGATCATTACTTTAGATTAATGCCATGACTTTCATTCTTTGCAGGGAGTCGCGATTATCCAACGACAATATCCACAGGATCGTTCCCCAACCTGGACAGGAATTGGATTTGGACGTGTTCCTCAAGGAGCATATCTAGAATTCCATATAAATGCTATTCCACATTCCATGGAATACAACATATTGATTCGGTATGAACCACAGGTTAGTAATCTTCATTTTACAAGATGCATCCTTTAATAGCTTTTTAAAAGAAAGATATGCATGAATTGAATGTGACTCTTTTTGTTCAGCTGCCAAAGAACTGGGAAGTGGCAAAAATAATGGTGTTGCGACCTGGTGAAATTCATACTGGCAGTCGATGTGTGAATACTATTCCTGATGATGATAACCAAGTGTTCTCTCTACCATCAGGATCAAGGTTGGGATAGATAAAATATATTTTCTTGTTCATTGTTTTGATTTCATATATTCTTTGAATTGAGGTGATAAACAACGGATTTGGAAAGTGGCTAATTTGATGTGTACATTTATTTATAAGGGAAGATTTGTAATTTATGGGTTGGGCTAACTTTATGCATTGGTATTAATGGTCTTCTAGGTATGTGGTTCTACCTCGACCTGTATGCTTTGAAAAAGGACTAAACTACACCATTCGGCTAGAATTAACAAAATACGCCTCTGGTGATGAAATGGAGACTCCTTATATTTTAATTGATTCGGTACGTATAACTAAGATTACATCATTGGAAACATCCATTCAATAGGGTGCAAGTCTAATTAATATAATTCTTCAATGTTTGGGTCTCACTATCTTTGGAAGTGAGCCATGAATTACAAACACAATTTTATGTGATTATTGATAGTGTTCACTGATGTGGATATTACTGAAATGAATAGATTTTATAATTTGTATGCCCATATTCTACTTTTTCATTTTAAACATCATTACATGGAGACTAATGTTGCTTTAGCTTCTAACTGCAAGAAGTAAAAGTTTTTTTTTGCTTTGTAGTCTTAAAAAATAGATTTGGGGAGTTAAGGTGTGAATTATGAGAAGGTTACTCAGCCCAAGAACTTGCTGTGCCATTGGTAGGGTACTAGCTGATAGTAACTTTAACTCCACATTTCTGCTTTCACCCACTCTCCTTAAATCTAGAATCTATATCTGCATTATAAACTGTTCAAAGACTTTTTTTTCCACTTTTTGAAAAAATTGCCTCTGCTTTTTTCAATGAGTGACCTCATTTTTCAAGGTTTCAAGGTCAGTTTATTGCACGTACCAATTAAGGTACAGTGAAATTTGAGTTACCATACAGCCATACTAAGTGAAAAGTAACAAGACACACAGCCACATAAAATAAAATTCTCCTGGTGGAGAAAACATTTCCTCGCTTCCTCCTAATCAAGACCCATTAGAATTTTGTGTTTTAGACTACCCTTTCACTCAAAAACTCCAGCAAATGGAAGATTGGGCAGGATAGGCTTCTGTCATAAAACATGCTGCTAATTTCAAGTGTCAGACGAAAAAAACATATGAAATGCTTAAATAAGGAGACCAATGCAATACATGGTATTCAAGAGGAGGTCTCACAGTTGCCTCATGTAATTGTACCATACGTTTTTTCTCATTAAATTATAGATTTGTTAAAAACTTTTATAATTGCTGCAGATTACTGTTACTGTTACAATTACTGTTGCCTCTAAATCATGCACCAAGGCACGCATATCTCTGTGTCTAAATCATGCACCAAGGCACGCATATCTCTGTGTCTCAAGAGTCCTGCACATGTGTTATTTGAGATAATATGCACCTTTGATGCTTCCTGCAAAGGTGGATGATTTCATGTTTTCTCACCAACTGACAATGTTTTTCTCTCCAGCTCGTACTCATGCCCCACTGCAGGTCATTGGATATATTCTCTACAGGAGAATCGGGCGAGATTATCACAAATAGCATATGGGATACCTTCCAGCGGTACCGCTGCTTGGAGAACAGTCAAAGTGTTACCAAGACTCCAATGACTGATGTCTGCAGAGGCATTCTTTCCAGCATTTCTTCTATAATCCATGAAGGAGCTTTGCGTAAGCCTATTTAAACTTCATGAGGGATCTGGTGGACTGCTCGTATAAAAGAAAGATCATCTAAACAGTGTTGGAACATCGCTTGCATTTGGGGTGGTGAGAATAGCCATACAAATTATCCAGTGTGGTTAAATTGCAGCTAGAGCAATGAATGAAGTTTGGGCAATGCTGTCATAGAAAGGATGCTTGGACATTGAAAATATATCTCTGATATTTAATTTAACATAAGATGTGTTAATAGTGTAAAATTAGCCTGTACAAAACTCTGTGGATTAGAGCAGATGTAACTAACTCTTGAAAATTGTTTAAAGGTGAGAAAGAGCAAGTAATGTAAGATTTATTTCAGTTGGTCTGAATCTGAGGTCAGACGATTAAGTTGTGTTGTTGGTACTGGAAATGAAAAGGGGGATCTAGACCAAATTATTTTCAAAGGGTTACCACATTGTGAAATGCATCACTGCAGATTGCTGGTCAGTGCTTGTAAAAAGAAGAAAATGGGGTCAATGTTTGAAGATGTTTAAGGTGGGCAGAAAAGACCACCCCATCCCTTTGTGAAAATTCCATTATTCTGTAAAAGTATTTTACAAATTCTTGCCAATGTGTTCAAAGAATTTTGTAGCAGAATTTTATTCTGTGCTGATGCAGAATAAACACATTTTTTCGTTGTGTTTATTTTTTTAAATGTCAGTGCTATTGGGGGGGGGGGGGGGGGCATTTTGAATTCTAAAAAGATTTTGTCAGCATGGTTGTTAGTTTTGTGTCATCTCTTAAATTGAAAGTTGTCAATGATTTGTGTAGTTAACAAGAAGTTAAACTTGAGTTGAGGACGTGGCTAGATACCCTGACATCATTAGTGAGGAAATATTCAGATGTTTTAATGGGATGCTTTATCAGTGTTCAATGAAAGAGCACAGTTTAAAAGTTATGGGTCATGACTCTTGAGGAATGCTTTGAGGAGGTATGTAAATTTGGTCTGTAAAGGTTTTTGTTTAAATACTTAGATCTTCAAGTAGCACTTCAAATTCCATGCCTGAGGCCAAGTAAAATTTGATTCAAATAATGGGAATGGAAAGAGAAAAATTATACATTTCCTCAGAAGCCCATAAAAGTCTCTACTGTTCCGTGCTGCTGTAAAGCTGGCGAGTGCAAGGCTCATCATCTGTGTTCTAAGGGAATCTTTTGTTTCCTTCTGGGTTTTGAATTGGTTTGGAGGTTATTAACTTGGGATCAGGACACAGTGGTATAGATTGGAGCTGCTCCATTTCAAACAGTGTGTTTAATTGAGGATTTGGATTTGATGTTATAATTTCCTTGCGCTATCAGATTCTAATGTTTGTTGTCTCCTCAGCATGCAATTGTGACCCTCAAGGCTCTCTCAGTTCTATCTGTAATTCAAATGGTGGACAGTGCCAGTGTCGTTCCAATGTAGTCGGCCGAAACTGTGATCGATGTGCTCCTGCCACTTATGGGTTTGGCCCTAGTGGCTGCAGACGTAAGTAGGGCTTAACAAAGTGGTACATTTGGTATTTAATTCTTCTAAACTTTAATATTTTCTTGTATGTTTGGAAAAATATTACATGACTTTTATTCACATTTTGCTGCCTTTTTGCACTTGCTGCAAAGAAAAAAGATGCTTTCCGAAATTCTGGGAAACTGTTTTAGTGACCATTCTGGCATTACATGTTGATTCAAATGATATGATACTTTATTCTTGTCTACTGACCCCCATGCTTTTGGGCCATGAGATGAAGGCAAGGTAGGGCTTGCAGGAGGTCTACCATCAAAAGTTTATTTTAAAGCAAAGAACCTCTAAAACTACATTCAAAGAGTTACAAGCAAAACCCAGGATCAAAATACAGCAAATATTTCAAAGGTTAGTTGATTACTTCATTAAAAGACAGTGAAGGATAGTTATACATTATAAACCGAGTGAATAAGAGAAGTCCCAGGCATTTGCTGTGCCTTCTTAGTCTAAGGAAGTTGAGGGAGTGTATTTTTGTTATGTTAATTAAGTTTGTTAATGGCTCCCGTGTATTTAATGCATAAATAAGAATAAGCAGAATATTTTTTTTAATCAGAGAAATTTAATATTATAGATGTTTCTAGGGATCTAGGTCTGCTTGTACACGTCACAAAAGTCCACAGTGCTGATGCAGTAAGTGGTGAGAAAGTAAATGGTGTGGTAGCCTGTGAGGTAACAAGATTTGAAAGCAGGAGTAAGGAAATACTACTACAGTTGTATAGAAATTGAGGTGAAACTTTGTGTATGGATTTATTCTGGTGGCATCAAAGTTATGCAAATCATAGAAGGAGTATACCATAGGTTCATTGGACAAGTTCTAGTTTAATGAGAGGTTGACTTGATAGGCCTCTTTAGTTTTTTTAAAATAAACAGCCGAGATTTCAATTAAACTTTAAAAAACCTGGACACCAGGCTGAGGTGTCTCAAAGTCACAAATCTGGAGCGACCAATTGGAGATGAGGAAAAAATTCCTCACTCATAGAGTCATACAGTGTGGAAACAGGCCCTTTGGCCCAACTTGTCCGCACCGGCCAACATGCCCCATCTGCACTAGTCCCACCTACCTGCGTTTGGCTCATATCCTCCAAACCTGTACTATCCATGTACCTGTCTAACTGTTTCTTAAACATTGCAATAGTCCCTTTCTCAGCTACCTCCTCAGGCAGTTTGTTCTATAAACCCACCACACTTTGGGTGAAGACGTTATCCCTCTGATTCCTATTCCTATGTCATCTGGTTCTCGATTGCCATACACAGTGGGTGATGCATCTTTAGGATTCCCTACTCTGGGGGGGGGGGGGGGGGTGGAATGGAGACCTGGTCGATTCGTTAATTTCAAATAGATTTCTGGATAGAAACATAGAAAAATAGGTGCAGTAGGCCATTCTTAATCAACTCTTAATTCTTATGCTAAAATGCTAAAATGGAGATCTATATCTAAAATAAACTGCCTCTAAACATCAATATTTGCACCATTAAACTAATTTCTGTATGTATAATTACATAATGGAGAAAGCAATTTGGCAATGAGACCATGTAGAAGTGAATTCACCGATGGAAAGCTGCATATTCTTCCTCGTGCAAATTATCTCAAAGATGAGCTATTTATCTTTTTTCCCAAAATGTTGGAATCAAAGACATCTTTACAATGTGAGAATTCTGTTCCTGCTGCCAACCAGCATTTTATCTGTTCAGTTTCCAGAAAATTGGAAATCCAGTGTGGATTAAAGTTGTATATATTTTTTTAAACTTTTCTTTTCCTTTTGTTCCACAAGCCAAGCTTTGTATTTGATCCTAGCTTTTTTCTAGCGTTAATTTGAAGAATAGAATAGTAAAAGGCATTGGCTAAGTCTAATACCATGATTGTTTATGACCAATATCAGAAGTGAGGTTGATAGTGATGAAACAACTGGGCAAGTAGGCCAGATGCCTGGACTGGAGCCATGTGATTAAACAACTGGGCAAGTAGGCCAGATGCCTGGACTGGAGCCATGTTCAGATTCACAGCTGGTGTATTGCTAATTGAATGCAATTTTGAAAAAAACACTACTATCAGCAGTGAGGCGATGAAACTGTCAGGTGAATTCTTCTGGTAAATTGTTGCCTTTACGGAAAGATAATTCTGCCCTAGAGCCAGGTATGTGACCCCAGACTCTCGCCAATATTGTCAGTTCTTAATACAAACAATGCTGGAAGTGCTGAGACGTGGAGCATCATCAGTAAGCCACATGGAACTGATGTTTTAAAATTGTTTTCTCTCTACTGCCTGAACTGCTGAACACTTCCAATATGCTCCAGGAGGAACTACAGATGCTGGAAAACCGAAGGTAGACAAAAATGCTGGAGAAACTCAGCGGGTGAGGCAGCATCTATGGAGCAAAGGAAATAGGCAACGTTTCGGGTCGAGACCCTTCTTCATACTTCCAATATGCTTTGTGTTTTGGATTTCTATCAACTGCTATTTTTTTTTTAAATTTCAGCTGCTGATCAATTCGCAACTTTTATGCGTTCTAGCAAGCCATTTAGTTTACCATGGCAGCAGTGGGCATAAATGCATATTTTATTGAATAAAAACCTATTTAATTTTCCCCATTAAGAACATAAAACGTAGAACAGGACAGCACAGGAACGGGCCAGGATAAACTAATTTTAATTGCCTGCCATGTACCATTCTAAAAGCCTCTCAAATGCCGCGATTGTATCTGATACAATATTTGCCATCCAGTGACATATTTCCAAATTGGGTCCCTATTCATCTTTTACTGCTCTCGTGTCTAATTTGCATTACTCTGCCCTACAATGCCTCCAATTCTTATGCTAAATTTTCACCTTCCCTTTGAGCTATTTATCTCCCCAAGAGGTTTTCATTGTTCCAACATAGGAACTCATCCCCCCCTTCTCATCTTTGTTGGCAGATGTTCTCTCAGACAGCTTTGTTGTGTAATTCTTCTCTAACTACCCCTCTCTTTATAAAGTTAGAAACTTGTTCCTTTAACCATTATTTTGGTTACAGCTGCAATGTTCTAATTTGGCAGAGGATCAATTGTTTTATGCTTTGAAGCAAATATAAAGATTCTATTTAAGACCAAATAGAATATATATATATATATATATATATATATATATATATATATATATATATATATATATTCTATTATTCCCGTTATTTTCACAATTTTGCCTTTACCTCCAACATTCCAAGGATTTAACCAGGTCTTTTTGGGACCATCTCCTGGAGAAGTGGATTAATGCCATATAACAGTGGAAAAATGTACTGCAACAACCCACCCAAGTAGATGTGCCTGACATTTCACACAGAGATTTCTATTATTACACTTTGCTAAAGGAGCATTTCATTGTAAAATTTAGTTCATTAAAATGCATTTGCTGTTTAGTTCAAATTAACAGTCATCCATTTGTAATTGTACCTTTTTTTATTTTTAGCATGTGACTGTAATCCAGAAGGTTCTGTCAATGCATTTTGTCATCATGCCACTGGCCAGTGTCAGTGTAAGGAAGGAGTCTATGGTCGAAGATGTGACCAGTGTCAGCCTGGGTTTTGGGGATTTCCTATTTGCCACCCATGCCATTGCAATGGGCATGCAGATCATTGCGACTTGGAAACCGGTGAATGTCTGAACTGCAGAGATCATACCAGTGGACAGAACTGTGAGAGGTATTGACAGTCTCTTTTATTTTTACTGGCCTTCATCACCTTGGGTAAAATTTCTTGCAGCTCATGTAACTGAACAGCTTTCCATAAAATGTTGTTGTCTCTTACAGCTGTGTGACAGGTTATTACGGGGACCCTGTACTTGGGTCAGGTGACCATTGCCGCCCATGCCCCTGCCCAGATGGGCCAGATAGTCAACGGCAGTTTGCCACTGGCTGTTACCAGGATCCTTATGCCCTCAATATAGTTTGCCTTTGTCAAAATGGATACACAGGTATGTTTTTTATTTTTTTTAAAGTGATTGTTAGTTTATGTTGGTCATCCATTCTAATACGGATGTTGTATTAAGTCTAACCCATTGGATATTAATATTTCAATATCCAAGTGTTTAAAAACATTGATAGCCACAAAAAGCTGGAGTAACTCAGCGGGACAGGCAGCATCTCTGGAGAGAAGGAATGGATGACGTTTTGGGTCGAGACCCTTCTTCAGACTGGTTAGGGATATGGGACACAAGAGATGTAAACGGTGATGTGGAGAGATAAAGAACAATGAATGAAAGAAATGCAAAAATGTAACAATGGAAAGGAAACAGGCCATTGTGAGCTGTTTGTAGGGTGAAAATGCGACATGGGTGGGGGAGGTATGATAAGAGAAAAAGATTAGGAAAGACAAATGTGGGTCCCTTGAAGGCAGAAATAGGTGAAATTATGGGGAACAAGGAAATGGTAGAAGAGTTGAACAGGTACTTTGGTTCTGTCTTCACAAAGGAAGACACAAACAATCTCCCGGATGGTACACAAAAATGCTGGAGAAACTCAGCGGGTGCAGCAGCATCTATGGAGCGAAGGAAATAGGTAACGTTCCGGGCCGAAACCCTTCTTCAGACTGGTTTCGGCCCGGAACGTTACCTATTTCCTTCGCTCCATAGATGCTGCTGCACCCGCTGAGTTTCTCCAGCATTTTTGTGTACCTTCGATTTTCCAGCATCTGCAGTTCCTTCTTTAACAATCTCCCAGATGTACTAGAGGACAGAGGGTCTAGGGAGACGGAGTAACTAGCAAATTTGCAGATGACTTAAAGCTGAATGGCAGTGTGAACTGCGAAGAGGATGCTAGGAGGTTGCAGGGTGACTTGGACAGGTTGAGTGAGTGGACAGATGCAGAATAATGTAGATAAATGTGATGGTTTGGGTGGGAAGGGATGAGTTAACCAGGGAGTTGGGGAGGGAAAGGTTTCCGTGGAAGGTGGAAAGGGGTGGAGATGGGAAAATGTATCTATTGGTGGGATCCCTTTGGAGGTGGCGGAAATTTCAGAGGATTATGTGCTGTATGCGACGGCTGATGGGGTGAAAGTTAAGGACTAGTGGGACTCTGTCTCTGTTGCGACTAGGAGTGGGAGCAATGGTGGAGCTCTGGGGTACCGAGGAGACACATCTATGGGGCCTCATCTATGATGGGAGAGGGAAACCCCCATTCCCTAAAGAATTAGGACATCTTGGATGTTTGGTTATTGTTCCAGGTTCTTGGATAAAGAACACAGATACATGACTAAATGCAAGAGATTTGGTTTAGAGAGCAGGAGAATTCTTTTTTCCCAGATGGGGATTTGAAGGGATGATGAAATGAAGAACTAGGGTTAATAATGATTGTGACAAGTATCACTTCAAACTTCATGAAATGGTAGCAAGAGATGGAAACAGAATATGCTAAATTACAAATTGTACTGTTGAGGATTAACATCAGCTGTCTGTTTCCATATAACTACAAAGCGTGCAATTCATATCAACCATTATTTCCCTTTTTTCTTACAATTTAATGCTTTTACCATGACAGGTGCTAGATGTGATGAATGTGCATCTGGGTTTTATGGTAACCCTAATGAGACCAGAGGGTATTGTCAGGAGTGTCAATGCAACAACAATATCGATGTGACTGACAACCAGTCCTGTGACAAGCGAACTGGAGAGTGTCTAAAATGTCTGTATCATACCGAGGGTGAACACTGCAACCTCTGCAAGCCTGGCTATTATGGGAATGCAGTGCAACAGAACTGCATAAGTAAGATATACAAAACATTTTGTAAACCACACAAAATTGATAATTATGAAATAGATTTTGTATTTTATCTCTTGTATATTTACACTACTTTTAAAGGCTTCAATATATTCTGAAATAGAAAATGCTAGAAATGCTAGTCTCCACAGCATCTCTGATGGGAAAGAAATTCAGGTTAATAATCTATCGGTATTTGCAACATCCTTCTGTTTAATTTTGGCTCACAATATCTGTTTGTGGCAGTTCTGATCTTTTGTATGCCTTCTCATCCATTTAGGCATTATTCAACCCTTTATGTTTTGTCACCTGTTGGTATAGTGTGTGGTTTCATTTGTGCTAACTTTGGTTTGTTTATACTTTGTGAAAGATTTAACAGCACCTGGAGCATATGTGGCAGATTAACATCAGTGTGGTTGTTTTAAATGTACATACATGCTCTAATTTTGGATAAGATTAGAGGATTGCTGCATTGGGAAAAAAAGCAGTAGTCAGTGACAATTTGGCAATCTTAGTATTAAAGGAAAAACAATCTGAAAATAATTGATTATTTCATCACTTGAGTTCAGGTTGTGGATGGCTCAGAACTAAATATGGTTTCCAATAATACTTCTCTTTTAGATGTTGATTTTCCTTCACGTTATGCTTCACAGCTATATCAATCTTTTGAAGGTGTTCACACACTCCAGTCCTGAGGCATAAGCACAAAAAAAGTGCTGTGCTGAGAATAGCATTGTGAGATGTCTCATCTTTCATTTAAGATAGTAAATAGAGGTTTTTCATTTACCCTCTGAGATGAAGATAAAAGGTCCCAAGCTTCTCCTTTAGGGAATGTGTGAATTCTTACAGTTAAACATCACTTAAAATTAAATTTCCATTTGATGATTACATTGCAGTGTTGGTTTGCATGCTGCCTGCTGCCTTTCCTTACCTACAATGCATATTAAGCATTCAGAGATTGAGAGAAACTCCTTTTAAATGCTAGTCTTTTTCTTTTGAGTGAAATGTAAGGTAACACCCAGTCTTGTGTTTTTGATATCCTGTCCTTTGTTCTGGATAATCTTCAACACAGCAGGTGTTAGAATAAATGGCATGGGGGAATCAGCTCTCCTGATAGTTAACATTTAGTAGTTCTTGCTGTTAAAGTAATAAAACCACCCTCATTAATTAAACAAAAACTGTAGACATGGAGATGCTCCAAATATGTACCTCTTATAGTTTTATCTTCATCTTTTCTTTATAATGGTGTTTTTAATTATCCTTGTTAAATTCATCTGACTTTCCCAATGGAATGAGGATAACTTTTCACCCCCTTAGGTCAGATTTACAGCATTCCTTTGACTTTTATCACCAGATCAATATGTTTGTTCCCTGTGGTTGCACATTCCTTGGCAAATGTTAACTTGGTTGACAATAAACACCAATGATTTTAAAATCACAGTACAATGGTAAAATATTTGAAAGCATTCCTGGCCAGTGGCCCTCTTGCCGATAGTTCTGCAGCAATTGATTTGTTTTTGTTTAACTAATGAAAGGCAATTGAGGGATTCCTGGGCATCCTTTGATTCAAGAACAAAGTAATTAAAATGAATAGCCGGAGTTACTGTTCACCAGCATCAATTGAGATTTGGTCATTTTTCAGATTAAATTAATTTTTATTTGTGTATCCATTCTCTTTCCTTTAACGGTAAGAATCTGAATGATCTTCACAGAATTGCAATCTGTAATTCATAGCAGAGTGGCTATGATCATACAGCTCTGTGACCATTGTGGGGAAAGGGCAAAGGGAACACAGTGCACCAACTAAAACCCCCAGGATATAAACCAGGGAGTCGAGCGGAAGAGTAGGTGGTTGTAACATTAGAATGAGATAAAACCACTCAAGCAAATGGTTTTTATGTGTCAATTTAACTAGCCTAAATAACAAATTGGTCGTAATTTGTTTTGGATTTTAAGGTGGATCAGTATTATTATTATTTTTTTTTTTTAAAGTAGCTGTTGGCTTTATAGCTCTGTATTAACCCTGACTTTCTCCACAGAATAATTAATGATTTTACTCCATTATGTGTCTTTGTTCTTTTCCCAAAATAATATCAGTTTACAAGATAGAATTTCACATTGTGTTAACTACTTTTGAAGTACGGTCTTTGCACAAAGGACTCTTCAGTTGAATAGTGTCACTTTGTTTTTGCTGATTATTGAATGATGGGTATTATTTATGCTCTACTGGAATATTGGGTGGCGCCGTCAGCAATGGCAGCCTCGCCAACAGTCTGTCTGTCTTTTCATCTTTTTGGTTATTTTTAGTGTGTTTTTAAAGTATGTGTTAATGTTCTCTGGTTTGTTTTATGGAGGGGGGGTAGGGGAAACTTTTTTAATCTCTTACCGTGCTGGAGATGCGATTGGTTTCCGGATCGTATCTCCGGTCGCTCTGCAACCTAACATCATGGAGATGGCGGCCTTGCTCTTTGACTGACTTTGAGCCCCACCGTGGGGCCATGGACTTACCATCAGAGCCTGCGATCCCTTGCCTGGGATCGATGCTCCAACTGTGGCCTGCGGATTTCACCATTGAGGAGCTCGCAGTCTCCGGTAGAGACTGATGTCGGGAAGCTCCAAAGTCGCAGGAGGTTCGGCCCGGCGCGGGGGAGCTGAGATCCCCCCCGATGCGGGAGCTTGATCGCCCCGCCATGGAGGCCCGACCGCCGGCTACGGGAGCCAAGATCGTCCTGTCAACGAAAGGCTCAAGGACCCTGAATGCAGGAGGACAAAGAAGGGAAGAGATTTAACACTTTTTTTCGCCTTCCATCACAGTGAGGAATGTGGAGGAGTCACCGGTGGATGTTTATTTTAACATGTATTCTATGTGTCTTGTTTTTTATTGGTATGACTGTATGGCAAATCAAATTCCTTGTATGGTGCAAAACATACTTGGCTAATAAAGTATGATTCTGATTAGTACTGCCATTTAATATCGTTTGCTAATCTGCGTGGAACATAAGTTTGTATTAGTTTATAAAATCTGGAATAGAACTTCAAGGTGCAGATTTCTGTTGCCAAGTGGATTTACTGCCACATTGTCAAAAAAAACTTATGCAAAGTATGCTTTATTTTCATTGAGCCAGATGATTTATTTTTTATATGTATTCAGAATATTAACTCATTAGCATAGTTGTATATATTTATATAACTTTAAGTAATAAGTGTGTGTCTCTTATTTAATTTTTAGAGTGTGTCTGTAATTACTTGGGCACAATACAGGCCCAGTGCCCATCAGCAGATGAATGCCATTGCAATCAAACCACTGGTCAATGTCCTTGCCTTTCCAATGTGGTTGGTTTAACATGTGATCACTGCGCACCTAATACCTGGAAGCTGGCAAGTGGAACAGGCTGTGAACTCTGCAATTGCAAAGAAGTCCACTCACGTGCAGCATCTTGTAATGAGGTGAGAGCATTTCTTTATTGAGAAAAACGATTTAGCTTATTATTGTCACGTGTACTGAGGTACTGAGAAAAGCTTTTGTTTGTGGGCTATCCAGTCAACAAATATATAAATATATAAATACAATCAAGCCGCCCACAGTGTACAGATACAGGATAAAGGGTATAACATTTGGTGCTAGATAAAGTCCGATTAAAGAGAGTTTAAAAGTCTCCAATGAGGTCGATGGGAAGTAAAGATCATGCTCTAGCTGGTGAGATTTTAGTGACCTGATAACAGCTGGGAAGAAACCGGTGCGTGCTTACAAACCTCTGTACTTCCTGCCTGAAGAGAGAGGGGAGAGGGAGTGACCAGGGTAAGACTGGTCCTTGATTATGCTAGTGGCCTTGCCAAGGCAGTGTGAAGTGTAGATAGATTCCATGGAAGGGAGGATGATTTGCATGATGCCTCAGCTACATCCACAACTCTCTGCAATTTCTTGCAGTCTTGGATGGAGCTATTCCCAAACCATGCAGTGATGTATCCTGATAAAATGCTTTCTCTGCCGAACTTTCTAAGCATTCTAATGGGCCACTTGATCACAATCTCCTTTGGGACCTTAGAAAGCACTTTTTGAAAAAGGTCATTATTTTTCATTATCTTCCTCTTTAGGGTCCACAGAACAAATACACTTAAATGTCATTGATACAATTTTTTAACACAAATAGTAAATATTTAAAGATAGGCCATAAAGTATATCTTGCAAATCTTTTACGTGTGTATTTATTGAAAACGGACTTAATTGGCTCTCGGGCACTTTGTGACATCCTGAAAGGGATGTGCCGGTCGGTCCCAAATAAATGCAAGTGTTTTTTTTTTACTCCATGTATCTTGAAGAGGGGAGTTTGGGCCGATCACTGGCCAAACTATTCACATCCATGTGGCAGTTTAGTCGTGTTCCTTTGCATGGGAAACTCAAACCAGCAAGGGATTACTGTGCTAAGTTGTAAAATGTAAAATAAAGTAATTGGTCATTTATGGCACTGCCCAATGATTGGGAATGAGGATTGAAGAGAAGGAAAGCTTATGAACTAATTGTAAAACTCCGGTTTATTGTAGAAAATTCATTGCTTTAATGGTCATGAATGTTTGTGACACAGAAGCACAAGATTTGGGCCATGACATCCATACTCTCTTGATCCAAAAGCAATCCAAGTAGTCACCACGCTTCAACGTTCTCCTCCCCATCGCTGCAAATTCTTTGATTTCAGATACTTGATGAAACAGCATTTCAATGCTTCAGTTTAAGCCATCACCCACACCATCCAAGGCTTTAATCACTCTGTATTTATTTTGAAAGAAGTAATGTTGGTCCTATTGAAGGTAGACAAAAATACTGGAGAAACTCAGCGGGTGAGGCAGCATCTATGGAGCGAAGGAATAGGTGACGTTTTTGATCGAGACCCTTCTTCAGACTGATGTGGGGGTGGGGGGGGCGGGAAGAAGAAAGGAAGAGGCGGAGAGTGGGCTGTGGGAGAGCTGGGAAGGGGAAGGGAAAGAGGGAGAAAGCAAGGACTACCTGAAATTGGAGAAGTCAATGTTCATACCGCTGGGGTGTAAACTACCCAAGCGACATATGAGGTGCTGCTCCTCCAATTTGCAGTGGGACTCACTCTGGCCATGGAGGAGGCCCAGTACAGAAAGGTCGGATATCAAAATGGGAGGGGGAGTTGAAGTGCTGAACCACCAGGAGATCGGATTGGTTATTGCGAATTGAGCGGAAGTGTTGGGCGAAGCGATTGCCAAGCCTACGTTTGGTCCTATTGATGTTACTTCCATTCTATGCCCCATTGTTCTTGACCCCTCTGTCAATTGTAACAGTTTCTCTTGGCTCACACCCTGTTTAAATACCTATTTTAGATCCCTTGTATAGCCTTCTCTGTTACAAATAGATAATTTATGTCTCCTCACTTTTATCCACTTAATAATCCTCATCCCTGGAATCATGTTTAGCATCTTCCTGCCCCACTTTACACTTTGTTTTGGATGTCACTGTTTAGCAAAGAAACAAGATAGAAAAGTTAATTGGTCACAAAGCAATGAGCTGTAAACATTTGTCATAACTGAGTTACTCTTGTATTCTGTGCCTCTTTCAAGCCTGGAATTCCATGTGCTTTTGGAAAAACAACTTTTACTGGCAAATATCTTGAAATGAATGTAGGACAAGATCCAAGGACAGGATAGGTATTTTCTGCGACTTCACCTCTTCATGCTCCATAATCAAGAGGCCGATTTCCTGTTAAATCTATGAAACCTGTGAAAAATCTATTTCATTAAGTGTATTTAATGTTTCTGACCCAATAGCTCCCTCAATTAGAGAATTACAAAGATTTGGAAGCCAGTCAGAAGAAATTCTTCTTTTCATTATTAAATGACTGACCCCTTATTTTGTGAATATGTAAGCTAATGGTCTGGTTTTTCAGCAAGATTTGCTCCCAGGAATGTGCACACCATTGGAAGTTTCTTTTGTTCATCTTAAGTGCTAGACAAAATTAGGGGGTTGTTGGCACAGTGTACATTTTGATCTTCTTGTCTTCCAATAATTAACAATAATGAATATCAATTGAATATGATATATTTTCCCCAGTTTACAGGGCAGTGTCAATGCCTGACTGGATTTGGAGGACGAACTTGCAGTGACTGCCAAGAATTCTTCTGGGGAGATCCCGATGTGGAATGTATGAGTAAGTAGCTGTGTATGGAATGTTGGCGGTTATCAATTGTCTCACAAGATTACAATTACCAGACTTGTTGGTTCAGTATATATTGGTAACTTGAGCAGCACAAAGAAAACCCTATTGATCTGAAGAAGGGTCTCAACCCGAAATATCACCTACTCCTTTTCTCCATAGATGCTGCCTCACCCGCTGAGTTTCTCCAGCATTTTTTGTCTACTTTCGATTTTTCCAGCATCTGCAGTTCCTTTTTAAAGAAAACCCGATTGAGCTGTTTAGCTATGGGTTTTGTGATGCTGCTAAAATATGGGTTAAATTTCATCGTTGTCCATCTTAAGTTGTTTTTCCATATTCTAAAAAATGGAGCTTGATGTAATTGAGGCACATGTACGAATTTTTTTACATTCATTTTTTTTAAAGGGCTGCCCAGTGGCGCAATGGTAGAGTTGCTGTCTTACAGCGTTAGAGACCCGGGTTCGATCCAGACTACGGGTGCTTGTTTGTACGGAGTTTGTATGTTCTCCCCGTGACCTGCATGGGTTTTCTCTGGGATCTCATGTTTCCTCCCACACACCAAAGACGTAAAGGTTTGGAGGTCTTGGTATAATTGTAAATTGTCCCTAGTGTGTGTAGGATAGTGTAAGTGTGCGGGGATCGCTGGTCAACGTGGACTCGGTGGGACCTGTTTTTATATGCCCCATTCTAGTTAATGTGTTCTGCTCTTATTTCAAGTTTTCAAGTATAATCAAGGGAGAAATGAATGCAAAGTACATTTGATTCTCCAAATGGCTTTTCTTGGACATTACTGGAGGTATTTTTATTGAACTGACATTTATCGTGAGTAATTTGTTACTTTGTACAATATCTAATGTAGATCACACACGTACAGTGCTGGTGGAATTCCTAGTAGGGGAATATGTTAGTACAACTTTTGGCATGCAAGTATTCAGCAGAATGGTGCACAGGGTCTTGGCCCAAAGCATCGACACATTCCTTTTATCTCCACAGATGCTGTTTGATCTACTGAGTACTTTCAGCACTTTAAAAAAAAATTACGGTAATGGCTGTTGTCCAGTCCTATAGCATTGCTATATTCATTGATGTTGACGTTGATACTATGTGCAGTGAATCCGACTACCTTCTGTGGTGGTCATTGAAAATTTATGAATGATAATTTAAATAATGGGTTTATTACATCTTTCAAAATACCAAAGGATTAAGAACGTAACTTTAAGTAAATGGACATTTTTACCCTGTAATCCTCTGTTTCTGAATGTCATGAATTACCATGCTCCAGTAGACTTTAACTATCCCTCCTGACCCTATATCAACATATATCAGCATTTAGCTATCAACTGTATCAAAACATCTTTTGTTAAGGAAATTTGTTTAATGTTCTTACTGTCATCTCACTGTCATGAATTTCATTTTCTAATCATTTCAAGCACGAAGAATGCTCTTCGTGTAGCATTAATGTATTTATTTGTGATTGTCTTATATTTATGTTCTTTCATTCTGGGCTTGAGAGGAGTCTGTTTGTGTGTAGTTTATAAATTCTCCCTGTGACAGTGTTGGTTTCCTCCAGGTGCTTTGGTTTCCTTAAATCCCAAAGATTGGTTGGTAGATTAATTGGCCAGTAAATTGCCACAAGTTTGAGTGGTAGAATCTGAAAGGACCTGAAGAGAATGTGGAAAAGATAAATTTATAGAAGCAATTAAAGTAGGATTATTGTAAAATGGGTGATTGAGGGTGTGTTAACTTGATAGGCAAAAGGGACTGTTTCATCATTGTATGCTTCTATTTAAATACACTGACACTAATAAATTAACCCAGGGAGTAAAGGCTTCAGCACAAAACCCATGGAACAAAATGAAATCTTCCTGAACACTTCTGAATCATGGACTACATACAGCAAGTGCCTCTCAAATCACAAGAGCGATACTTCCACTGCTGTTGTGCACTGGAAGAATAATCAAAATATTGTTTCATACAGATGGCTCCAGTGAACAGACCATATCATGTCCATGCCAGATTCCCAAAACACAGATTACCAGGTGGACAGGATGTTCTCAAAGCCTTGAACAAATATAATATCCTCACTGACGTGAGAATCTCTGGCCCATGGAGGGGGAATGTTTGGGATGACATTGATGTTCATTAATTTGAATCATGCATCATAAAGGCTGAAGAAGTGGTGTACCACCTTCGATAAACTATCTACTCTATTATAGATAACCTACCTCATTGAAGGCAGTTTCCAGTCCCATGTTGGTCTTATCAATCACCCGGGAACCCATTGAACTGGTGAAATGGACTGTCCTTGATCCTGGAGGACAGTCGAGAGATAATTTGATCACAAATGGTTAAAATATGTGGACGGAAACTGGTAACTGCATCCCATCTGTGCAGGTTCATGGGGGTCATACCATGGAACAAATGATACTGAATATATGCTGTTGCCAAAGTTGAAATCCACTGAGTGGGATGCATAGTTTAACTTGAGATGTTTAAGCTTGATAAACATCTGCCTGCATTCCTATTGCTAATCGCTGTTCTGCAATTTCCTGCTGGAAAGTATACATTGGGACCGTTGGGTTTTATGGTGATCCCCAGCAGAGTCAGCACAGTGGCCAGAGCATTAACAATATATAATGACATTGTACTGCAGGGGAGGTCCTTTGGCAAAGGAAATGAGACATTAAGATCCAGATTATGAATTGACTGCACACATAGACACTTCCTGTTTATAATTTGCATTCCTTTTTTTCAAATGTATGAATTTTAAACTATATTAATATGTGGGTTTCCTTTGCCACCAATAAATTAATTAACATTATGTGCTGCAGAATAAATTTTGTAACTTTTTTATACCATCAACTAACCATTAGTGTCTTTCTGAATAGTACATTTTATCACGTGCAATCAAACTACATGAAGTTGGGATGGTGCATAATTCATAGTTCATAAAGTTTAATTTAAAAAATAGCATGAATTGCTAACTTGATTTGTAGAGAATTAGTTGTAGAACTCGATGTTCAACTTTAATAAGGCTTTAAAATTAACTCTTTTTTCAGTCCACTGCTTGGACTAAAGTTGTTGGGGGATTTCCTGTTGAAATTCGCAAAGTGAGATTCTGTTTCAAGACATAAGAAGTATTAAGTCCATGTATAATGTACACACTGTATAACTTAACCATGATGCTAATTTGGAAAGTTTGTGGAATGTATCGGGGCAATGATGCTGCCTTGTTTAACATAGAATGGAAATGTAAGTCAATGATATTGGAGAAAATGAATTTGCAGTAAATTGATATGTTTTATTGAAATGCAATAATTTTTTGTGAATGAGTTCATATCATTCATATCAGCAAATATACCAAATGGTTAATTCCATCAGTTGCTACACTGAAGCAGAAATGAAGAGCTTCATACACAAGACCACAATCTAATTTTCCACATTGGAGGAGGATGATATGCCTGGAGCTCAGTTGCTGGGATCATAATAATTTCCAAGAAGGAAGACTGGTAACGACAAAACGAGAACAAGGAAGTGGTGGTCTCTGCTGCCTGCTATTCACCTTCAAATGGTGCCAAGTATAGGTCATCCACAATTATCTCTTCCCCATGTAAATATTACGTCCATCCAGTGAAACAGTGGGCATGATCTTCACCACATACCATCTCCAAGAAAAATGAAGCAACAACCAGTGCCCATGACCTTTTGTTGCTCACCAATAAAGGTTCTGATAATCTTGGAAATGAAATTTACTGGCAACTCCAAGTGTCAGCTAAGCTTTGATTACTTAAAGAAAGCTGGATTTGAACATCAAGATCTTGGACCTGGGGAAACATTTGTGGTGTACCAGTCAGTGGAGATTCCTGCAATTTTTTTTTGTGAGAGCTGGGCTACATAGAGTGGGCACCAATGCAGTTTATAAATTTGAGGAATGGACAAACCAGCATCGTTCTCCTTTCCAATGTCAAGAACCAGCACTGAAAATCAAAATATTGCAGATGCTAGAAATCTAAGACAAAAAAATAAAAATAAATAAAAAACTGAGATAAGAACAGGCTGGTCTGTATCTGTGGGAAGAGACAGAAAGTCAATATTACAGGTCATAGAATCCTCGTGAGTTCTGACAAAGGGTCTCAAAATCTGAAATGCTTATCCATTTCTCTTCCCACAGCTGCAGCCAGACCACCTAGGTTTTTCCAACATTCTCATTTTAGATCCCCAACACAGAAGCTTTCATTACACTTGAGTACTTTGGACAGCTATCTCATTCACATGCCTAGCATGAGAGTCCCAAACTAATACCATGCTCTGCTTTGGAAATAAATTACCAAGCAGATAGCTGAAAAGATTTAAGGATGTCAAGAATAATATTTGATTGACTTAAGTACCGGTAATAGAACAATGAAATTCTGACTTGCTGCGGCTTTAGAGTTTCATTAATGTGAAAACACACAAATATTCAAATATCTATAATGAATTAACAATCAGTACTGCTAGGTAATTGGCCTATAATAGTGCAAAATGAAAGTCTGCAATGCAACCAAAACAAAGTCTATAGTAGATCATAGTTGCTGATTGTGGTTATTGTTGTCGATGTTCAAGAGCCAGATGTTTGTTGGAAATAAGCTGTTTTTGAAACTGGAGATTATAGTCTTCAGGCTTCTGAATCTTTTTCTTGGTGTTATTGGCAAGATGAGAGCATGGCCAGGGTGATACGGGTCTTTCCTTATAGTTGCCTTATTGTGGCAACGTCACCTGTCTGCTTTTGTAGTCTTTGAGGTGGCTTTGATGGTGGGGAGATCAGTGCCCATGATGGATTAGACAATATCTACCATTTTCTAAAGCCGCCTTCATTTCTGGGCATTCAAGTTCCCAAACCAGGCAATAATGCAACCAGTCAATATTTTGTAGATCTGTCAAAGTTCAATGTTCCTTAACGTACCAAATCTCCTCAATCTTCTATGGAAATGGAGTCATTGATGAGATTTATTTATCAATTCATCAATGTGCTATGCCCAGGACAGATCTTCAGAGGTATGTACACCCAGGAACTTGAAGCTGTTGACTCTCCACCATCGTCCCCTTGATGAAGACTGGTTCATGGATCCTCAGTTTTCCTCTCCCGAAGTGAATAATTATCTCCTTTGTTCTGCTAATGTCGGGAGCATAATTGAATAAGATTATAAATGCTCCTCCTGTATTCTGCCTAATCATTACCCATTATTCCTACAACTATGTTGGTATTGTCTGTAAATTTAAAATTTGGCTTCGAGCTGTGTCTGGCAGTAGTCATGGGTATAGAGAGAGAGAGAGAGAGATGTATTTGGCTCTTTGAAAAATGCAGTATCCACACTGATCTTAGAATTGGCCACACAAAGTGGAGAGCATAATATTTAGAACCCCGAGTCCATGTGTCAAACACACACAAGCCCTGCCTATGTTGGCAGCAACTCTCAAACCACCCACTCACCTGCTTCATCTCTGGAAGTATCTGCAGTAGCCACATTGGTCTCGATAGCCAACTCGGAAGCTACAAAATCAGAGGGGTAGTAGATTGTCCTTAATCCCAAGAGACTGCCTCAGATGCACTATAGCACTTCTAAATCGAGAAATGGAATTGAACAATAACTCTTAAAGAGAAAGGTGATGGTTCATGGGTTGTTAAATTCATGTAATCATTGACAAAAGTGAAAATTGCTCTTGTACGCAATGAATGTGGAGTGGATTAATGGGCAAACTGTACTTTTAAGCTGGAGATGTCTTTTATCCGTGACAGAAGCACAGCTGGACTGTGTTACACTGCAGAATCATGCAATCATCATGTGCAACTAATGGCTGCAGTATTTGGTCTCAAATTTGTTGAATCTTGTGACTTTTGAGCAGGGAACTGAACTGCTTAATAACCCCCCCCACTTATGGACAACCGTGCATATTTACGTTTCAATCGCTGGAAAAGTGAAATATTCAATTGAAAATTAAAGATTCTGCTACCATTTTATACTGACATGGGGCCTAACGCCATCTCGCATTTCTGGTTTATGACAGTACTGTTTTAGAAATTATAATTACGGGAGCAACACTGTGTACTTTAGATTTCAGGGGAGTTGTTAGGTGGATTTGAAAGTGGTAAATGAAATTCAATTTGGAGAAATGAGTTATTGCATTTTGGGGAATGACAAACAAGGTAAAGGAATGCATGATAAAATATGAGGGTGCTGAACATGTAGAGGACCAGAACTCTCAAAAAGTGCAGGTTCATAGACTCCTGAAGATAGCAAAACCGGTGTTGATTGACAGATAAACTTAAAATTCATAATGAGACACATGCATATATAGATTCTGGCATGGAATATGAGAGTAAGCAGATAATGCTGAAACTGTAAAATTTAAACCATATGAATAGTTCCGGGTGCATGGTTTTGATCACATCACTGGAAGGATCACTGAAAGAGGAGATGCATGACGATGTTGCTGAAGAATGAGTAATTTCTTGACTGGGTTATTTATTTCTTTGGCTCACTGAGGTTTACAAGTTAAAGTCTTTGGGTAAACAAAACATTTACTTTCTCAAACCATATATTGTAATATATCTCTGAATGCCATTACCGATGAAAAATTATTTTATGGCCAAACATTCACTATCTGGCTTTCAAACTACCTTGAAGTTTGCACTCAAACATGTCACAATTTTGAAAGTAAACTATCGTCAGTATCTGTTGTAGAAGTTAATAAGCAACTGTAGTTTAACTCTATCAATTAATGTTTAACTAGCAAAAAAACTTTCAATGTATAATTAATGTTGGCTATATTTTGGAAATAATGTTGCTTAATATTTTATAATTAAACTATATTTTTAGTTTTTATCACCTCTTTAATATTTTGACATTATATGTATTGCCTACTTTGGAGCACCAGTCAGTTTTGCTAAAGCATCATTGATTGCAACTCATTCTCAAGAGGTGAGCAAGTGTGATAACTGGTAGTTAATGTACTATGTAATTTCCAGGTTCCACTTCATATCGTAGCATCCATTCATAAAGTTTGTTAAATTGATGGCCTGTCACAGTCAGATGTGATATCCTGCAGCTACCTTTGATCTGTTGAACTCCGAGGGTCTGTTCTATCAAACATAATGTCACAACATGATGGTAATGATCTGTGTAAACTTGGTTAACTGTGTGAACTTCCAGACTGTAAATTCTTCCTTTGTTTATCGGATTGCTTTCCATTGTTAAAACATCTGTCTTTTGAGGTCAGTAATTTCCTGTTTTAGTTGCATCCACTGCAGCTCATTTCTAGATCAACTGACTGATTCACATCAAACATATTTTTAAATTAGATTTGAGGACTTTTTCCAAACAGCCATACTACTTCCTTTATACAACTATCTTGCTGGTCAGCAGTAATTCATAATTCGGGGAAACATAACTTGATTATTTTGCTCGACCCAAAACGTCACCCATTCCTTCTATCCAGAGATGCTGTCTGTCCCACTGAGTTACTCCAGCATTTTGTGTCCATCTTTGGTTTGAACCAGCATCTGCAGTTCCTTCCTATGTATTTGGTTCTTTTGCTTTTTCTTTCATCCCTTCATCTTGCAAAACCCCATGCACTGCCCAGAAAGTGTTCTTTTTTTTCAAGCGGTTATGGAATATTTCATACCAAGTTTCAGAAATAATGATGCATTTATTTCAAATACAATATAATAGCCTTATAGGAAATTCAAGCAAATTATTGAATTGGTGTAAATATTTGCAGTTTGGCTGAGGATTTTTGTGGGGGGTTGGCGTGGCTAGAGGCGGGTAGACAAAAGAACTGAATGGAAACAAGTCATTTCTGACCCACAGGGAAAGTCCAGTAGGAGAGATAATATATTCTTGTTCATAGTGGTAGAATTATTGGTGGATGTATCAGTATTAAGGCAGTAACTGTTATTGTACAAAATGCAATGGTTCAAAGGGAAGAAATATGAACATTCAGAGTTGAGCTGTGTAATCCAATTGAAATTCCATGTATTTCTTTAAAAAAAAATCTGATTTCAGTAAAATGAAGTAGTCAATTGTAATTTATACTCTTAACTTTCTGGATTGCTGTCTGAAGATTATTCTGTTTTAATGGTGAGTCTGTCCGTTTTAATCATTGTTAATGGATGCCAGTGTACTTATAATTAGCACTAGTTGTTTTTTATTAGGAAAACAAGATCTGAAGCATTTTGATGCCAGCGTTCATAGTTTACTAGTGAATGCAATTCGTTTGCTGTTTACAAAGTCCAGGTTTTTGCAGATTGTTGAGCCATTGCATAAATGTTGAAACACTCAATTCTCACAGTATGGTCTAAGGAATTCAGAATAAAAAAGATGAGCATTTTTCATGCCATTTTGAGTCTCAAATGTACAAATTACAAGAAGAGTGGCGGTTTTGGAGAGTATGCAGAAAATATTTACCAGAAATCTGGCTGGATTTGAGGGTATTGGCTATAAGGAGCGGATGTCAAACTTGGATTGTTTTGTGTTGGAGGTTGAGGGGAGACCTGACAGAAATATGTAAAATTGGGAGATATACATGGGGTAGACAGGGTGGAAATGCCTAAGACCAGGGGGCATAGCTTTAAGGTCAGAGGGTGAAAGTTTCAAGATGTACAGAGCAAGTTTTTTTTACACTGTGGTGGGTGCTCAGAATGTGCTGGAAGCAAATGTTATACTGATGTTCAAGAGGCTTTTAGATGGGCACAGGGATATGGAGGGATATTGATCATGTGCAGGCAGAGGAGATTAGTTTAACTTGGAATCATGTACACATTGGTGTATGTTGTCGGTCCATGAGACTTTCTCATTAGAAGGTGTGGAAATGACGACCAGGCATATAGAGAGGAGGTGGAACAGCTGGTGAGCTGGTGCAGCAGGAACAACCTTCTCCTAAATGGCAACAAAACCAAGGAGATTGTAGTCGATTTCAGAAGGAAAATTCAGCCCAGTCACACTCCAATTTGCATCAACAACTCAGCAGTGGAGCAGGTGAAAAGCATCAAGTTCCTGGGGGTGCATATAACGGACACCTTAAACTGGTCCACAAACATTACATCTCTGGCAAAACGGGCACATCAGCGGTTGTACTTCCTCCGCAGGTTGAGAAGTTTACACCTCCACCCTCCCATCCTCGCCACTTTCTACAGAAGCACAATTGAGTCGGTCATGACCGGCTGTATCTCTACGTGGTGCGGCAGCTGTACAGCTGCAGACTGGAAGTGCCTTCAGAGAGTGGTGAGGACAGCGGAAAAAATCATTGGGACTTCTCTTCCTTCCATCATGGACATGGGGTACAAGCGCTGTCTGAGTAGAGCTAAGGGCATTACCAAAGCCCCCACACACCCACAATTTGGACTGTTTATACTGCTTAACTCTGGGAGGAGGTACCGCAGCATGAAGAGCGGGACAACCAGGTTCTGCAACAGCTTCATCCCCCAGGCCATAAGATTATTGAACAATCAATTAAACCGAGGCTAGAACTTTTTAAATATCGACACTTCTAAAAAAAAAAAAACTGGAGAGTCAAATGCAACGAAATTTCGTTCTAGGTGCACTGTGTATAGGTGTATATCTGAATGACAATAAAGTTTTCATTCATTCATTCATTCATTCATTCAAATGTTGTGTTTTTTAGATCAAATAACAGTGAAAGTTGATAGAAATTGTGAGCCTGCCTGCACAGAATATTGTTATATGGGAGTGCAAAAACGAGACTTTAATTGAATGGTTTCTGAAAAATGTTGTCTCAACATGGTTATTGCCACAGAAAAATGTCTAGTGCTTTAGTTCAAAGGTTGTCACAGTCTAAACTTTAAATTGTAGAGACCTCGAAATTTAGGATTAGGAATCAGAAATTGGTGAGATTTTCTATATTATATTGAAAGTCCAGTTACAACATTGTTATGACCAGTTCTTGCTTTAATCAAAAGTAGCTGTTCTCACTTTTGATCTATGTTTGGAAAAATTACAACTATCTGGAGATGGCAGGAAATGGTGCCAGACAGTTTATATTCATAGAGAAGTGCACAGACTTGCATTTAAGAGCAATCTGAAGCAAATGGGTAGGAATTGCTTTTATGCTGTTGCTGTTATGAAGAAGCTATCATGTTAAGTTACATCGGCAAAATGTTTTTGCTTTCAGGAAAAGGGCATGTATCCTTGGCAAACAAATCCAAAGCTGCTGTAGTTATTCTAGGAATTGTAACTAATTTTTTCAGAGGAAAGTCTTCAGAGCAAGGAAACTACAGATGCTGGCTTAACAAAAACAAAGACAAAGTGCTGGAGTAACTCAGTGGGTCAGGCATCATCTCTAGAGAAAATGGATAGGTGACATTTTTGGTTGGGACCCTTCAGGAATTCTGTACTGTTTGGTTCATTAGAACAAAGGAGAATTACGATTGCAGAAAATAGATTGACTTCAAGACTAAATCAGGGTCCACTGGTCAATACATAATCTTGAGTATTGTGGGGCAGGAGATCAATCAATTATGGGCAAGCGTTGATAACAAAAAGTGCGGCCAAATTAATAGACGAAGAATATAACAAATTTCAAAAGATATTTATGACGTTTTGTACCACCGTCATCTATTACGACAAGTGATGGCTTCCACTGATTGTCGCCGGAAGCGTGTGTCCTTTTCAGGACAGACGATGACAGCGAGCTCAACATTTGTAACAAGATGGACACGAAGAAGAAGATGAAGAAGAAGACTTAGACCGGAAGTTTAGTGAGTCACAGTGGGCAAAGAGAACTACCAATGGTTGTGATTGTTTATATTAAGACTAATATTAGGTAAACAATCTCGATGAAAATTGAAGCTATACTGCATTTAGCATGAATGTTTCAAACTTGTACTTAGGCATACTATTAGGAAAGTATACAGAAAGGTTCCATAGTACTTGAGTATTAAAATTCTCAGTACCTGTTCATATCAAACACATCAAATCGGATGCAAAAGCAAACATTACAAGCCTTTCTGGAAAGAAGGGATGGGTGACGTTTTGGGTCAAGACCTTCAGACTTCAGAAACGGAGATGCTGCCTGTCCCACTGAGTTACTCCAGTGCTTTATGTGTATCTTTGGTGTAAACCAGCATCTGCAGTTCCTTCCTACACATTACAAGCCTTTACCTGTTCCATGTTCATCAACAGACAGGTGAAGGAAGAGTTGGATAAATTAAAATAAGGTTAAGTTCTGGTGAAGATTGAACCTGAATGATTGGGCATTGGTTGTGTCTAAAGTGAACAAAACTGTGGGAGATGCCTGATTGCAAGATGATCTTATACCAGGCTGCTGGGGAGGTGCATCCAATGCCTTTTGATCCTGTGATGTGTGCAGAGTTAAAAGAAGATGGACTATATCAGGCATGTGCTTATGTGCAGTTGAAAGTGGATAATAACTCTGCAATGCACACAATCCTCATCTGTTCATTTACCACATGTGGATTCACTTACTGAGTTTGGGAACATGTGGGGGCTGGGGTGATTTGGGTTGAGGGGGGTCAGGTCATGCATATGGTAGGGTCCAGGGTTTGAGCCCAGAGTGCAAGTCAGGTGGGTGGCTAGGACTGGAAACATTGGAAACTTTGCACACAAGCTGAAATTGAAGCTTGTTGCATCCATGGAGGGATTGACACTTGTTTTATGTATGTCTTTGCCAAATGCCTTGGTGGTTACTCACATTTCTATTTGTTATTCACGAGAATCCATGATCCTTTCCATCACAAATAATTAGCACATTGTATTTTGAGAGATGATGCTTGTTTGAGTTTTTACTAAATGCCTTACAGGTATGAGCTAATCACTAAAGATTTCAATCTACAGTGGACAAGTTAGTTTAAAGTATAGAAGATAGACACAAAAAGCTGGAGTAACTCAGTGGGACAGGCAGCATCTCTGGAGAGAAGGAGTGGGTGATGTTTTGGGTCAAGACTCTTCTTCAGACAAAGTATAGATCTTTGCCATTGTATTGCAACCTTAAATTTAGAGTAGAGCATTGCCTCTGTAGAGAAACAATTTTATAAATTTCTATTGGATAAACCTTTTACTTTGTTCAGACATCACAAACATTTTATTTGTGATTCTAAATCTGACAATTATGCAATAATGGCCCCAGTCTTTTACCTCAATGTGATTACGTAATCAAAATGCAGAAGTGTTGAAATAATTTTCAACTTCAGATGCATTGTAAAAAGCAGAGAATGCACCACAGCAATGGAGTTGGCGAAGATGGCAGATATATTAGGAGAAAATGGATTTGCTTACTGGCAGAGAGTAGATGAGTGTCCTGCCTGTGCATGAGTGGAAATGGCCATTCAGTATTATGAACAGAAACAAATTCAAACTGCATGATAGCTGCTGTTTGTGTCAAGGAAATCTGACTCTTGGAAAAAGAATGTTGGAATGTTGGCATGGTTGTTGAAATATGCAAAGGGTATCTTGTGAAAATGGGAGATAAGATTAGAACTCTAATCTCAATATTTGCCAGAAAGATACAAGAAAATACATTTAATCTTGTGACTGAGTGCATCTCAGAAGTTGATCCAGCCAGGACTGGAAGAAGGGAAGCAAGATGTCATGGCATTGAATGAAGAAGCATCACCCTAATGAAGTCAATATGTGGATATAATGCTGCCAATAATACACATTGCTTTTAGAACATCAACGCTTTGGGCGGTTGGGTGGGACATGATTAAATTAAATCTGTAAATGATCTTTTCAATTTAAATTTGCTTTGTTGTTTGACTTTAATCCCTAGTGCCACTTGCCTTCCAATCATGTGATTAGCATTGGCATACCTTCCGTGAAAGCTGGGCTTCCTCTCGTATAGTTCTTGTGTTACTGGCGCTGCTAGTTTGCCAGTACTGGGGCCTTCCAACTAAGTATGGAGTCTTGCTCTTCCAAGGCCTTCAAAGAAAATTCATTTGCCTAGAGAACAATTATCATCTTGACTCCCAGTTATGCAGGGACCTCTGAACTATTTATATTATAAGATTTGAGATCTGTTGCAATAATGTGGGTGCCAAACAGTAAAAGATGTTCGAGCCAGGAGGAGACGGTGTGGACAAAAAACTTTTGTTCTTGTACATCAGATGTTTGGACCAATTCCTTCAGTTTTACCATATGGAAAGTGCATCAAAAGATTGTGGGTTTTTTCATGAAATGAATGTGCTTGTTCAATTTTGTTTTACTTTAAGAATGTGACTGCAACGAACTTGGCATCGAGACACAGCAATGTAACCAGACAAATGGACGCTGTGTCTGTCGAAAAGGAATTGCAGGTGAACGGTGTGATAGATGTGCCCGAGGCTACTTTGGAACATTCCCTCATTGTGAACAATGCCATGCATGCTTCAATCTCTGGGATAAAATAATTGACGAGCTGACCACTCAAAGCAGACAACTTGTAGAGCAAGCTGATACAGTCAAAGCCAATGGAGTTATTGGTCCTTACCAAGAAACTGTTAACGCCGTGCAGGAAAAGATTAATGAGATACAATCTCTGCTTGCTGCAAATCCTGCAACACAACCACTTGACAATATTGAGGATCTTTTGGAAGAAGCCAAGTAAGTAGGCTTAGTTCATGCTAACTTTCTCACCGTTCTATGTACGCAGGCAGAAAACTGCAGGTGACACAGTACGGGTTATCACTGAATGAAACATTGGCCGTAAACCTGAAAAGAATGAGAAAACTGGAATGATATTAATATAGACTTTGGGCATCCATTTCAAAATTTCCCAAAGCCCCATAATCAATGAAGTGTTTCTATTTTAGATTTTGAGTTGAACAGTAACGAAATTGGCCCTTCTGCCCATTTGCCACAATAGGTCTATATGGTGTATCTTATGCTTTACAGGACCCGTCTAAATGCCTGTTGAATGTAGTGATTATATCTGATTCCAGCATCATCTCTGGTAGTGCATTCCAGAATATCAATCCCTTCAAAACCTCTAAAACTCCTCCTTCTTGTCTTGTTTTTGATACATCTACAATGGAAAATATATTTGTCTAGCTACCTTATTTGTCTCGCCTCTTGTATTTCTATCTACCTCTATCAGTTCACTCCTCAGCCTCCTTCACACCAGGGAAATGTGCCTAGCCTATTCAATCTTGCCCCATAACTTTCTCCAATCCTGACAACATCTTGATGAATTGCATCCCTCTGAGGTGTTGACAAGAACTGCACAGAATATTCTAGGAGTTGCCAAACCATAAAGTTGCAACGTGATGGCCCAATTCTCGTATTCTGTGGCCTGACCCTTGACACAGCATGCCCTATATACAGCCTTCATCTCCCATCTACCCGGATCACCACGTTCTAGGAGCCATGGATTTAAACCCCAAAGTCCCTTCCTTTCAACAATACACCCGAGTGCCCTACCATTTACTCTGCATGTCGTACCCCCCATTCCAAAATGCACCACCTTGCACTTATTAGGATTAAATTCCATCTTTAATGTTCTGCCCAACTTTTCAGTTAATCTATATGATGCTGTAATATGGACAACCTTCCTTGCTATCGACAACACCATTTTTTTTCTCATCCTTAAACTTACTATACATTTCTCCTATGTGTACATTTAAGTCATTAGTATTCACAAATAAAAAGGTCCCAGCACCAATCTCTGTAGTATACGTTTTAGACTTCCGATCAGAAAAACATCTCTTCACCAGTATCCTCTGTCTCCAATCGCTCAACCTAATTTGGATGTAATTAGTCAGTTGGTCTTGGGTGCCATGCACCCTAACCTACTGGAGTAGCTTACCATGTGAGACCTTGCCAGATGTCTTAAAGTCCATATAGACAACATCTACTGTCCTGCCTTCTTAGTAAAATTAGTGAAGCGTGGTTTCCCCACACAAAGCTTTGCTGACTACCACTGATGTATATAAAACCTATCCCTTCGAGTTTTCTCGAATAATTTCCTAACTGCTGACACAAGGCTCTACCTGTCTTATTCCTGCTGCCTTTCTTAAATAAAGGGACAACGTGAGCTAACCTAAGGGGGCCATGTCCTCCCTTCTCATAGCACACTGGAGTAGACATCATCTGGTCCTGGGGCTTTATCCACTCGTGCATTCCAAGACATCTAACATCACCACCTTCTTAGTACTGGCAAGATCCAGCCTATCAGTGCACCTTTCCTTGAACACAGTCTTTCACAGGTACAAATGAGATGTTGTTGACTTGTACAAGTTTTTTCCTGATATTATAGTGTATTAATTGTTTGAACTTTTTTTTCTAAAATATGGAGTGGGTCCAATGTCAGTAAGTTTGCTATGAGTAGGAAGGAACATGTTTGGGACCATTTGGCATCAATTAACGTGAAACTAAAATGTAATTAACTGAAGAATCCAAACACCCATGGATTCATTCTAAAATCACTATATTGTACATAAAAAAACTGTATGGAGATAATTTTTCTGGCCATTGTACTATTTGTTCTTGTACTGTATGCTCCTAAGAGAAGATGATTTAAAGGTTGTTTTGGGAATTGCTTGGATTAAACAAAACATGAGCCAGCCAACATTTTTAATTTCGAAATCTTGGTTGATACACAGCCCTCTTTCTGTTGGTTTCATTATGTTAGTCGTAGCTTGTTCTACTAGTGGTTTGGCAGCATGTTTGTTCAATCTGGAAATGTTTATTGAAAGAAACCATCTGCAACGCAGCTGTAAAGTAATTTTCATGCTCTACAAACATTTTTAGGCTCGGTTTAACAATCGAGGCTCATGTTTGGAGTTGCTCCAGGATTTCTTTAAAATCGCACAACATCTCTTAAGTTCCTCGGATTATTTCCACCTGGAGTTGAAAAAAATAATAGGTCAAAGGAAGAATATTGGATATTTTGCACCACATAGCCATCCCAACTCTTTTAAATGTAGTCTAACCTTCAACCCCTTGTAAGCTGATTCGTCCTAGATAGTTGAAATTGAATGGAATTGTAAAATACTTTCTTTTATACCCTGAACAATTCACCATCCTAGATGGTTGCTCAGACCCATAGGCATGCAGCACAGAAACAAGCCCAGCCCGTTGGTCCAGCACATCCGAAACGTCGCCAATTCCTTCTCTCCATAGATGTTGCCTCATCCGCTGAGTTTCTCTAGCATTTTGTCTTCCTTCAATTTTTCCAGCATCTGCAGTTCTTTTTTAAACATCCATACCTCCCTCTTTTTGTGAATAGTCATGTGCAAGGGTGTCCAAATTCCTATGAATACCAGTTAAAAGTGTTGAATTAAGAACTTTCACAAATGCCATTCTTAAATGAAATAATGGTACTAAGCTCTCAAACTCTTGATATTTCAGGAAGAAAGTAGCTGATCTTGCAAAAAAGGTGAATGCAATGGAATCAGATCTTGCAGCAACAGAGAACCAAAATAATGTGACTGCCACAGAACTAAGTGATCTTCAGAGTGACACTGAGGGTTTGAAAGCTATTGTAACTGAGCTAGCAGAGCGACTGGAATACATTAAGAACTCTGATATCCACGGCAAGTATAGATTTATATTTAATTAAGTTGTAATATAACTTCAAATGAAAAATAACCTGCCCAGCACATCTGTGGTTGGTTTGCCCTGAATTTCAAATGGTGCGAGTATAATTTAGAAATGCTAAGCACATTGCAACATTCTAAAGAATGTTTAGGTATTCAGATTATTTCAAAAATGTAACTGCTTTTATAAACATTGTCAAAAATTGCAGCAGGATCTTGATCGGTTGGGCAAGTGGGCTGAGGAATGGTTGATGGAATTTAATACAGAGAAATGTGAGGTGTTGTAGTTTGGGAGCACTGACATGGGCAGAACCTAAACAGTGAATGGTAGGGCTCTGGGGAGTGTTGTTGAGCAGAGGGATCTAGGAGTACAGGTACATATTTTATTGAAAGTGGCATAGGGTGGTCAAAAAGACTTTTGGCACTTTGGTCTTCATCAATCAGAGCATTGAGTATAGAAGTTAGGTCGTGTTGCAGTTGTATAAGGCATTGCTGAGGCTGGATTTAGAGTATTGTGTTCAGTTTTGGGCACCATTTTATAGGAAAGATGTTGTCAAGCTGGAAAGGGTGCAGAGAAGATTCACGAGCATGTTGCCAGGACTCGAGGGCCTGAGCTATGAAGAGATGTTGAGCAGGTTAGGACTCTATTCCTTGGAGCACAGGAGGATGAGTACAAAATCATGAGACAAATAGATCGGGTAGAAGCAGTCTCTTGCCCAGAGTAAGAGACTAGTTTCTTGCCCATTGTAAGGAAATCGAGAACCAGAGGACATAGTTTTAAGGTGGGGGGGGGGGGGGGGGGTGGGAGGATAATTTAATAGGAACCCGAGCCATCGGATTCCTATTAAACGGTGGTGTGTGTATGGAACGAGCTGCTATTGTTGAGGCAGGTACTATCATTGAGGCAGTTAGTTGAGGCAGGTACTATCACAACATTTATGAAACATTTAGACAGGTACATGGATAGGACAGGTTTATAGGGATATGGGCCAAATGTGGGCAGGTGGGACCAGTGTACATGGGACATGTTGACCAGTGTGAGTAAGTTGGGCCAAAGGGCCTGTTTCCATGCTGTAGGATTCCATGACTATTATATCTAAACAATTCTCCATGTTGTCTGTTGATGTAAAAGCCATAATTTGTTCTAAGTATTTCAGTTTAATGTATCACGGTGTTAATTTCTATATTGGGTCACACTGCTATAGTTGACTTTACCAGTGCAAAAAGTTTATTTTTCATGGTCCTAAATCGTTAAGGTTAGATATATCATTTATAAACAGTAGACCAAATTTTCTGTTCTGCAGAATTCATTTTTATAATACTAAAGACAAAGTATGATTTGGTATTTTCTAATCTTTACAATTATAGGCGCCTTGGACAGTGTGCAGAAATACTATAAGCAATCTGTAGAGGCTGAGGAAAAAGTTAATGCTTCCACCACCGATCCTGACAATACACTACTAGAATCTTCCACCATTCGAGAAAAGGTGGATGAAATGATTACAGAGAGAGAGGGTCAGTTTGGAGAACAGCAAAAGGAACATTCACAGAGCCTGGAAGAATTGGCGGATAAATTGGAGAGCCTAGACCTTTCACCATTAAGTGAAAAGGTACAGTTTTTGTTTCTACACCTTCATGGCTAATTTTAACATTATAAAGCATTAGAGGAATTCCTATGTTCTGCTCTAACCAACCATTTCTAGTGATGCAGTGAAAAAAGACATGTAGACGTTTTCAGTGACAGAAATGCACATTTGCCAGTTAATGCTGATTCTTAATTATAACGTTCAAAATGGATGCACTCCATCTAAATTGTGGTTTAACCTTTCAATATTGTGAATGTGAAATTGACCTATTTATAGGTATGTTACAAAACTTACCTTCAGTCGCGCTGTAATTCTGCCACTGGCCGTGTGCGCGATTTTGGCGCCTTTAAGGGGGGGGCGGGGTTAAAACGCGGTTTCTCCTCGCTTGTCCTGGAAATATTTTGTTGGAGTACAAAACTTCGCTGACAAAATCGTTCCTACCGCCGTTTTGTGATTTTTTTTTTTAAATTAAATCGTCAATGTCAGCGCTACAGTAGTTTTAAAAGCAGCTCCTGAAGCGTCAACGCCAATAACGGGGACGGATTTCACACAATGGACAGGTAAACGAAAGTGCTTTCTTTAAATGTATAAAAGTGCTTCTTAAGAAGCCTTTAATTCACATTTTGTCATGCGACACGGTGATTTTATTCCCCGAATTAACGGCAGTATTTTTCATGCCAATACGGGGTTAAATTCACCGCAAATGAACGTTCCAAAAGATCGCGTTCCAGAAATTCTCACTCGCAAGATGAATTAAATCCCCATTAATTTACAGGTATTAAACATTCAATTCCTTCCATTTGGCCTGTAAATTCATGAAAATTAGATTTAAAAATTATGTTATATTGTGAATTATTGTGTGAATGTTATTTGGACACTTAGGCTATTTAAAAATGTTAATCTATTCTTAAGAAATTGATAGATGTTTAGATCTAGTAATTGAATTTTGTAATTAGCTACAATTAGGTAACTAACTAATTATATGCTTTACTTTCACGTCTTCGAAGTAAGATTGTTTCATATTTGTTTCAGAATGCTTCAATCTATAATACCTGAAAATTTCTTTCAGTTACCATAATTTTTAAGAAAGTTATGGGCTTTTAACTGTCCTCGATCACAGCTTTTGTGTTAAGTCAATGGAAAAGCAATAGGGAACTAGATGCTAATTTCTGAGTATGATAATGGCCATAACTTTTTTAATACTGAAGATATGAAAGTGAATTAAGTGTCAAATTAAACTTCTTTTTATGCTTTATCTGATGGGATAAATTGCAGACTTTATTTTTTAAATCTCAAAATGTTGTAACATTGCTACTATTTACACTCTCAATCCTAATTTTATAAATCTTCCTTTAAATCACTTCAGCCTTTCTTGATTAAAGGAAAATACGTTGTGCAAAACCTAATTTGTTTAAACTACACTTGTGTGCTTGTCCAGGTTTGCGGGAGTCCTGCCGGTATACCTTGTGATGTGGCAAAGTGCGGAGGTCCAAATTGTCGAGCTGATGACAAAACTAGGAAGTGTGGAGGGCCAGGCTGTGATGGACTCGTAACTTTAGCACACAACGCATGGCAGAATTCTATGGATTTTGATACAGATATCCTTAACGCTCTGGCAGAAGTGGATCAGCTCTCCAAAATGGTATGTTCCTTTTCAGCGACATAGTTGAAAGAAATAAAATGAATTTTTAAAGTAAGTTGTAGCTTTGTTTTGCCACTCCAAAAACACAAACCCCTTTGACAGCAAATCCTGCCACAGCAGTCAGTAATATAGCATTTGCCAACACACTAGTTGGTACTGATTCCAAAATCAAGGCCAACAACACCATTCTGCAGAAAGTTTGGAATAAGATAATACTTAATTTGTGCATCATGTACAAAAACATGAATCTCTTGCAGTTGTCTGCATTATACAACATAAACTTTCTGTGATATTTGATCAAGAGGAGAACTAATTAATTTGCCTTTGGTATAAATATCTGGATTGTTTGGATTCATTTTTGTATGAGTTCCCATTATTGTGCAATTCAATTTTAATACAATGACAAACTATATATATGAACAGCTTTCAGGAACTCACTGTCTCCATGATGGGTGATGTTTTTTAATACAGAAACAATGCAATACAGATCCAAGAGATATGAAATAAAAAATAAAAATGTTCGAAATACTCGAAGGGGGGGGTGGAGTCCTGCAAATTAGGTGGGGAGATCCAGTCACTATTTCAGACTACTGACCTTTCAATAGAATCTGATAAAAGATAATAAGCTTCTCAATTCCCACAGATGGCCATAACAGAAGTACTATTTATACTGCATTAAACATCTGAGTGCTTTGGGCAGGTTTAGCTCGACAACTCATTCCAGTGGGATTACCTCTGCAATGCAGTGGGATTTAGGGGTGGCACAGTAGTAGAGTTGCTGCCTCAACAGCACCAGAGACCTGAGTTTGATCCTGACTACGGGTGCTGTCTGTACGGAGTTTGTACATTCTCCCTGTGAATGCGTGGGTTTCCTCCGGGTGCTCCAGTTATCTCCCACATTCCACAGAGGTGTAGGTTAATTGGCTTATGTAAATTCTCTCTAGTGTGTAGAATAGAACTAGTGTATGGGCGGTTGTTGGTTGGCTCGGACTCGGTTGACTGAAGGGTCCGTTCCCACGCTGTATCTCTAAAATCTAAAGCTATCTCAACAACAACAATCTCTGACATGTAAAATATCTGTGTGTATTTCAAAGGCATTAGTAAACAAAATTTGATGCCGAGATACAAAGATGTTGGGAATCAAAAACTAAAAATTGTTCAATGGGAGTGCTAAGGAGTTTCAGCCTTAAAATGGGGAAAGGCAGACTTTTGAAGGGTAACTTTAGAACAGAAGCCAGAGAGATATGCATGCTCATAAATGGTTGATTTATAAAAACTGCGAATGTGTAGGAAGCCAGATTTGGAGAAGCTTAAAAATTTGAATGTTTCAGCTGAAGATGGGGAAGGTTGAAAGCAATGGTATACATTTTAAAATTGACTGAACCAGAAATCTGTGTTTTTCATTAAGCAAAGGATGAACGATAGCAAAGCTGGTCCACAGGGCCAGGATAGGAAGCAAGGACATTTAGTACGTTGAGTTTATGCATCCATTGGTGAGAGGGTGGGGCTGTAACTGTTCTTTCCATTCATCAGTTAGTATCTGTGGCAAACAACAATCTGCCCAGTGAGTCAAAGGATGCCAGGTATTAGACCCACCTGAGATTTGAGCAGTAAAATCTCGGCTGATGTTCTAGTCCTTTTTGACTGGAATGCAGCACTGTCAGAGAGATTACATGTTGGATGAGACATTAATCAAAGCCCCTTTCTGCACTTCCACCCTGCATAAAAGCATTCCATATTACTAGTTCAGAGAAAAACAGAGGAGTTGCTCCTAGCATTCAGATATGGGTTGATTCTTGAAGCAAGTGTCTAAAACATTTTAGTGCCATTGGCAGGAGCTGTTGGTGGAAATCTAAAACATTTTAGCGCAATTGCTGTTTGTTGCATGCAAATTAGGTTTTGCATTTTCTTCTGGAACTGTTTCAAAAGTACTTTGGCTGAAATGTGCTGCTGGATATGACAGTGGACAGTGTTTGGAAGCCATTTTCTTCAAATGCATTGCAAATTATAGGAAACAAGAAATTAAAGAGAACAAAGTCGGCAAACAGTTGGCTGCAGTACTTGGCAATAACAGCACATGCTGATTAAGGTGGAATAGGTCTACACAGAGACTAAGGGATGGTGCCGTTTCTAATTTCATTCTTTGCTGGAATTAAACAGTACCCTGCCTTTTTGTCATTTTGTTGGCATTTTTATAAAATTATACAGTTTAGATACTGGTCAATTGCCAAGGAAAGTATTTTTTGTTGTTATCCACATAAGTTGCAAGTCTGTCACAATTTTTGTGCGGCTGCAATTTAACAGGTTTCATTAACTGTTTACGTATAATACGTGGAGCATTAATAGGTGGTAATTTTATATCCCTGCAGGTCACTGATGCAAAAGTGAAAGCAGATGAGGCTAAGCTAAATGCACAAAAAGTACTGTTAAAAACAAATGCAACAAAAGAAAAAGTGGATAAGAGCAATGAAGATTTGAGAAATCTAATCAAACAAATCAGAGAATTTCTTACACGTAAGTATTGAAGTGAATCAGTTTTTAATGTTATCTTGCATTTATCTAGGCATGATTATTTAAAGTCGGTGTCCTCATAACCAGATAAGGAATGAGCCAAATGATCATGGGGTCCCAAATGCTCTGAGTTTGATGTTAAATTTGTATTGCTGTCCTGAAAACAACACCAGTCTGTTATAGATGCTTATTTGTATAATCTCAGAACACTCCATATAAATCAAAATTGTAATGTCTTTATTCTATTGAGACACTTTGCATCGATCACATTACTTTGTACAATTTGTTTGTAGACTGCCCCGTCTATATCACCTGCTGCTGTATTGCCACTGCTCCAGAAGGGTCAATCCAGCAGTACACTTTGTAAGCCAGCATCTGCAGTTCCATGTGTCCACAACACACCCATTTGATCAAGTTCATTTCAATAAGTTCATAAGTGTATTTTTCATAAGTTCATAAATGATAGGAGCCGAATTAGTCCATTCGGCCCATCAAGTCTACTCCGCCATTCAATCATGGCTGATCTATCTTTCCCTTTTAACCCCATTCTCCTGCCTTCTCTCCATAACCCCAGACACCCATACTAATCAAGAATCTATCTCTGCCATAAAAATATCCATTGACTTGACCTCCACAGCCTTCTGTAGAAATGAATTCCACAGATTCACCACCCTCTGACTGAAGAAATTCCTCATCATCTCCTTCCTAAAGGAGTGTCCTTTAATTCTGAGGCTATGTCCTCTGGTCCTAGACTCTCCCACTGGTGAAAATATCCTCTCCACATCCACTCGATCCAGGCCTTTCCCTGTTCAGTAAGTTTCAATGAGGTTCCCTCTCATCCTTCCAAACTCCAAAGAGTAGTGGCCCAGTGCCGTCAAACGCTCATCATTTTTATTGTATAAAGCCAGCCTGAACCGCTGCTGCTCTTTTTCTCTTTTCGCTAACTTGTCTATTGCATGTTCTGACACCCAAGAGACCGAACAAGAAAAACTTTCAATTTGAGCTGATGATCTATAATATAGTTGCATCAACTATATTTCTAGTCTTCTCTTATCAAAGATTTGTTTTTAAATTAATGGATTGTATTTTCCCATCTTTCCTTATGACACAGGCAGGCATTTCTGCATATTGAGTCTATGCCATTTCACAGAGCAAACCCATTTCCCCATTAATTTTCCCCGGAACCTCATCTTGCATTCTTCCTCTAATTACCCAAGCCCTCCTCTCCCAGTTCCTAGATCTTACTAGGGACAAATCACACTGATCATTAATCTACAAGCCTGTTTGTCTTGAGAAAACAGCATCGACACAGGAGAATATGCTGTTATTTAGTTGTATTAACACAGCATCTTGGAAACAGACTGTAACCACTTGGATATTTCTGACACATTCATATAGTGTTTCTTCTGTGTCCATTAGACAGAAACAGTCAACATTCAAGCTGGATTCTTAGTAAGATAATAGAACATGATTTGTACTAATAACTTTATATATTTAGAAAATCGATCATGACATCCGAGTACAGATGAGAAATCCAAGAGCGATGCATACATAAAAGTTTACATTATGAAACTCTTTGTTTGTGGCAAATTCCTTTGCAGCATTTTCCTTTGCAGCATTTTCAATCAAACTTCTATTTAGTGTAGAAATTCTGTTGAAGTCAAACAAGTAGATTTATTTTTCACAATACAGATCAATTGCAGTTTACTCAAAATCAGCCACAAGAAGCAGTATTTTGGTCATTTCTCAGTGATGTCCTGTGTGATCAATTTGGAATTATCTATTATATTTTGGGTTATTTTATTTTTCTGTGGCTATGCATCACACACCATTTTACGTTGGAACATTAATCACTTAATCTGAAAGTATTTCAACTGCTTTATTTTGCTTCTCATGTAGAGGATGGTGCTGACTTGGAGAGCATTGAAGCAGTTGCCAATGAAGTATTGAAACTAGAAATGCCAACTACTCCTGAGCAGCTGCAGAATCTGACCAATGACATTCGTGTCCGGGTAGAGAGTCTGTCAGATGTGGAGATGATCCTAAACCAGAGTGCAGCAGACATTGAACGAGCAGAAATGCTACTGGATGAGGCCAGGAAATCCAGGTAATGTCCTGCTTCATCTACCAGCTATGTCTCTGAAGATTTACTTTAAATTAATATTTTCTACCTGTTCGCTCATTTTAAGTATGTTAATGATACTCAAAGGCAATAAAGCTTTCTAAATGCAGATTAATATTGTAATATATCAATTCTAATTTTTACTGTTGCTGCCACCTGTCATTTAAAACTCAGTTCCCAGTAATATTCATTTTAAATCCACACTATAAACTACTGGTTGCCTGGCATGTTGTTTGACATTCCCCATTTTAATGGCTCAAACCTACAAGACCTAACCCAGATGCATTATACACTCTACAATAGAAGCTGATTTATTTTTTAAACATGATGTCTCCCTAACTCTTGCCCCTTGCAGAATTCATGCAACAGATCTTAAAGTCACAGCTGATCGTGTAAAGGAGGCCTTGAATGAAGCTGAAAGGGCACAAAATTCAGCAACAAAAGCCATCAAACAAGCCAATGAAGACATTGAGGGAACACAGAACCTGCTGACTTCAGTAAGTTAGGCAATAGACCCATAGTTAAATTGCAATCATTATTAGTTGTATAGCTTCTGATATCCTTGAAACATGAAATCAGATCTCGTCTCTACTGCAATCTAAATGTTCATTCATCATCCTAAGTGTCTTCAGGCATCTGCTCTTGTCACCTTATTCATATTTTCACCATTTTGCTGTGCACCTAAATAATATATATAATTAGTGAATGATCTCTGTGAAATGTAACATTTGACCTTTCCTCACGTCCACGTTGCACTGCTACTTATTGTCTTGTTGGGTCAAACCGTACACTTTTTTTGTTCCCTCTTTGGAGGATATTGGTGCTAATCTGCAAAAAAAAAGAATGCTGTGTAGTAATTCAGTCATTCCTCTCCTTCAACACTCCAAAAAGTTGTATTCTCTTGGTTGTACTGTTCTCTTGATACAATAATTGATAATATCATTTAGATCTTTTTGCCACAGATATAGATTTAGTGGTGCCAATGAGTTGTTTGGATGTCCCAGCTGAGTTTGGACTAATCTGATTCAGCAATCTTGATATATTTAGGTTCAGTTCATGTCATGGGCACCGAAGTACAGTGAAAAGCTTTGTTTTGCTTACTATCCAAAAAGAAATTGGGTAACCCAAACATAACTACATTCATGTCAAACTTAAGCACAATAGGTAGACCAAAGGGGAAGATACAGAGTGCAGAATAATGTTCTTAGCATTGTGATGCATCAGTTCCGCAGACTAAGTCCATTGTCCACAATGGCGTAGAGATGAATCCGGCAGTACTCTGGCTTATGAAAAAATCATTCAAAAGCTGATAACAAAATGGAAGAAGCTGTTCCTCAGTCTTGGGGTGATTGCTTTAAAGCTTCTGTACTGTCTGCCAGATGGGAGCAGGGCGAAGGAGAAATGACTGGGGTCATTTAGAACCAGGAAGATGGTGTCTGCTGTGAACACTTTGTGACTGTAAGTAAACTGCGGGTGGATCAAGGCAGGCGGGGAGGCTGGGGTTAATGTGCACCATCACTTTGAAGCTAAATAATGGTGGATATCAAAGCCATTGTCTGGTAGTCCTTCAGACATGCTACCTCACTTTTCTTTGCTACTGGAATGATAGTGGTCTTCTTGAAGCAGGTGGGCACCTCAGAATGGAGCAGTGAGAGGTTAAAGATGTCTGTGAATACCTCTGCCAGCTGATCCACACAGGTCATGAGGCCAGGGTCAGGGACTCCAGCTCCTTTCCACGGATTTACTCGGGAAGGCCAACCACGCATCTGCCACGGGTAACTGTTGGTACGGGTGCACCTGAGACTGGCAGGGTAGGTGACGTCCTCCCCCACCTTCTGTTGAAAGCGAGAGTAGATGCATTGAGTTCATTGGGAGCAATCGGTTGTCGCCAATGATGCTGGCCGTTTTAGCCTGTTACCCTGTCACAATCTGTGGGTGTCCATATCATTGCTTTGGGACTCCAGGTTGGCCCACAATTCCCCTCTGCATCCTTAATGGGTCTGTTAAGGTTGTTATAGATTTCTTATACTGCTCGGGATTGTTTGACTTGAATGCTGCAGACTTCGACTTCACCTGGGAGTGTAACTTGTGGTTCATTCATCGTTTCCAGTAGGGGAACATGTATTGTCGTCTTTGGTACACGGTCCTTTACACACTTGTTGATGAAGTCTGTGACAGCAGGCTCATTCATCCTGCTCAGCTGCCGAGTCCTTGAATATGGATCAGTCCTCCGACTCGTAGCAGTCACGAAGTATCTCGTCTGTTTCCTCGGACCAAAACTACGACTTTCTGAACCGGATTCTCCCACTTCAGTTACTGTTTGTAAGCAGGGAGTAAAAACACAGGCCAGTGATCAGATTTACCAAAGTGTGGTCTGGGATTGAGCAGCATGTGTTCCTGATGGTTGTGTAGCGGTGGACGAGGATGTTTGGGTCTCTGATTGAGCAGGAGACGTGCTGATATTATTTTGGCAGGACATACCTGAGGTTGGCCTGATTTGAGTCCCTGGTTATTATGACCGGGGCCTCAGGGTACTTAATTTCAAGGTTATTGGCTCAAGTGTAAGCTTAGCATCAGCCTGGAGTGGAATGTGGACTGTTGTCAGGATAGCCCAAGGGTATTCCCATGGCAGGTGGTAGGGAAAACAACACCACTAAGATATTCCAGTTCTGGGGAGCAGAAGCTCGTCAGGACCAACACGTCTGAGCATCATGCGGAGTTAATTATTACCCGAAGATGCTCTGCAGTCCATCTGGTGTAGCGAGAAGCCCTCTGATTGAATGGCACTGTTAGGTGAGGAAGAGTGAGCCACAGAGCATACAGCAGTCCCTCTAAGGTGGACAAGTCTAGCTTTAAACACAAAAGCCAGAGTAACCCAGCGGGCCAGGCAGCATCTCTGGAGAGAAGGAATGGGTTGCGTTTCGGGTCGAGATCCTTCTTCAGTCTTGACCTGAAACATTACCCATTCCTTCTCTCCAGAGATGCTGCCTGTCCCACTGATTTACTCCAGTTTTTTGTGTCTATCTTTGGTTTAAACCAGCATCTGCAGTTCCTTCTTACACAAGTCTAGCTTTAAGTTCATCCAGTTTGTTCGAGGTAGCCTGTACATTTACCAGCAGAATGCTGGAGAGGGAGCACTTCAAAACCTCATTGTTTCAGTCTCACCTGCAATCCAACTCGTCTCCCATGTTTCCTCTGACGATGGCTGCTCCTGGTCAGGAGATGGAGCATGTAGTTAGCTGCTCCATCAGGTACATGAACCTTGTACAACAATGATCAGGATCAATAATCAGTCCCAGGATTTACTGTGGTCATCCATATTCCAGACATGTTATGGGTATTTGCAGCGCCCCCAGCTGAACTGGCAACTCCGCACATACCAGGAATCTGAGACTTTCATTACCTGGACAGCATCTCACATAGATACATAGATACATAGAAAATAGGTGCAGGAGTAGGCCATTCGGCCCTTCAATATGATCATGGCTGATCATCCAACTCAGTATCCCATACCTGCCTTCTCTCCATACCCCCTGATCCCTTTAGCCACAAGGGCCACATCTAACTCCCTCTTAAATATAGCCAATGAACTGGCATCAACTACCCTCTGTGGCAGAGAGTTCCAGAGATTCACCACTCTCTGTGTGAAAACGTTTTTTCTCATCTCGGTCTTAAAGGATTTCCCCCTTATCCTTAAGCTGTGACCCCTTGTCCTGGACTTCCCCAACATCGGGAACAATGTTCCTGCATCTAGCCTGTCCAACCCTATAAGAATTTTGTACGTTTCTATAAGATCCCCTCTCAATCTCCTAAATTCTAGCGAGTATAAGCCAAGTCTATTCAGTCTTGCCTCATATGAAAGTCCTGACATCCCAGGAATCAGTCTGGTGAACCTTCTCTGCACTCCCTCAATGGCTATAATGTCCTTCCTCAGATTTGGAGACCAAAACTGTATGCAATACTCCAGGTGTGGTCTCACCAAGACCCTGTACAACTGCAGTAGAACCTCCCTGCTCCTATACTCAAATCCTTTTGCTATGAAAGCTAACATACCATTCGCTTTCTTCACTGCCTGCTGCACCTGCATGCCTACTTTCAATGACTGGTGTACCATGACACCAGGTCTTGCTGCATCTCCCCTTTTCCTCATCGGCCACCATTTAGATAATAGTCTGCTTTCCTGTTTTTGCCACCAAAGTGGATAACTTCACATTTATCCACATTATACTGCATCTGCCAAACATTTGCCCACTCACCCAGCCTATCCAAGTCACCTTGCAGTCTCCTAGCATCCTCCTCACAGCTAACACTGCCCCCCAGCTTAGTGTCATCCGCAAACTTGGAGATGTTGCCTTCAATTCCCTCATCCAGTTCATTAATATAAATTGTAAATAGCTGGGGTCCCAGCACTGAGCCTTGCGGTACCCCCACTAGTCACTGCCTGCCATTGTGAAAAGGACCCGTTTACTCCTACTCTTTGCTTCCTGTTTGCCAGCCAGTTCTCTATCCACATCAATACTGAACCCCCAATACCGTGTGCTTTAAGTTTGTATACTAATCTCTTATGTGGGACCTTGTCGAAAGCCTTCTGAAAGTCCAGATACAACACATCCACTGGTTCTCCCCTATCCACTCTACTAGTTACATCCTCGAAAAATTCTATAAGATTCGTCAGACATGATTTACCTTTCGTAAATCCATGCTGACTTTGTCCAATGATTTCACCACTTTCCAAATGTGCTGCTATCCCATCTTTAATAACTGACTCTAGCAGTTTCCCCCACTACCGATGTTAGACTAACTGGTCTGTAATTCCCCGTTATCTCTCTCCCTCCCTTCTTAAAAAGTGGGGTTACGTTTGCTACCCTCCAATCCTCAGGAACTACTTCAGAATCTAAAGAGTTTTGAAAAATTATCACTAATGCATCCACTATTTCTGGAGGTACTTCCTTAAGTACTCTGGGATGCAGCCTATCTGGCCCTGTTGATTTATCGGCCTTTAATCCATTCAATTTACCCAACACCACTTCCCGACTAACCTGGATTTCACTCAGTTCCTCCATCTCCTTTGACCCGTGGTCCCCTGCTATTTCCGGCAGATTATTTATGTCTTCCATAGTGAAGACGGAACCAAAGTAGTTATTCAATTGGTCCGCCATATCCTTGTTCCCCATGATCAATTCACCTGTTTCTGACTGCAAGGGACCTACATTTGTTTTAACTAATCTCTTTCTCTTCACATATCTATAAAAACTTTTGCAGTCAGTTTTTATGTTCCCTGCCAGTTTTCTTTCATAATCTATTTTCCCTTTCCTAATTAAGCCCTTTGTCCTCCTCTGCTGGTCTCTGAATTTCTCCCAGTCCTCTGGTATGCTGCTTTTTCTGGCTAATTTGTACGCATCATCTTTTCCTTTGATACTATCCCTGATTTCCCTTGTTATCCACGGATGCACTACCTTCCCTGATTTATTCTTTTGCCAAACTGGGATGAACAATTTTTGTAGTTCATCCATGCAGTCTTTAAATGCCTTCCATTGCATATCCACCGTCAACCCTTTTAGAACTAATTGCCAGTCAATCTTGGCCAATTCACATCTCATACCCTCAAAGTTACCTTTCTTTAAGTTCAGAACCGTTGTTTCTGAATTAACAATGTCACTCTCCATCCTAATGAAGAACTCAACCATATTATGGTCACTCTTGCCCAAGGGGGCACGCACAACAAGACTGCTAACTAACCCCTCCTCATTACTCAATACCCAGTCTAGAATAGCCTACTCTCTCGTTGGTTCCTCTACATGTTGGTTTAGATAACTATCCCGCATACATTCCAAGAAATCCTCTTCCTCAGCACCCCTGCCAATTTGATTCACCCAATCTATATGTAGATTGAAGTACCCATTATAACTGTTTTGCCTTTGTTGCACGCATTTCTAATTTCCTGTTTGATGCCATCCCCAACTTCACTACTACTGCTCGGTGGCCTGTACACAACACCCACCAGCGTTTTCTGCCCCTTAGTGTTTCGCAGCTCTACCCATACCGATTCCACATCCTCCAAGCTAATGTCCTTCCTTTCCACTGCGTTAATCTCCTCTCTAACCAGCAACGCTACCCCACCTCCTTTTCCTTTCTCTCTATCCCTCCTGAATATTGAATATCCCTGGATGTTCAGCTCCCAGCCTTGGTCACCCTGGAGCCATGTCTCCGTGATCCCAACCATATCATAATCATTAATAGCTATCTGCACGTTCAACTCATCCACCTTATTACGAATGCTCCTTGCATTGAGACACAAAGCCTTCAGGCTTGTTTTTACAACGCTCTTACCCCTTATACAATTATGTTGAAAAGTGGCCCTTTTTGATTTTTGCCCTGGATTTGTCTGCCTGCCACTTTTATTTTTCACCTTGCTACCTATTGCTTCCGCCCGCATTTTACACCCCTCTGTTTCTCTGCTCACCCATTTAAGAACCCCACCACCTATTATTCTCTGTTTATTATTGTTTTCTTCTCCCCCCCCCCTACTTGTTGGGTCTGAGTGCTTTCCTTCTCTGCCTCCTGCCTCACACACTGTCTAATAGCTTTCTCTATTTGAGTCCCTCCCCCCAACCATCCTAGTTTAAAGTCTCCCCAGTAGCCTTTGCAGATCTCCCCGCCAGGATATCGGTCCACCTCAGGTTCAAGTGCAACCCATCCTTTTTGTACAGGTCGCACCTTCCACAAAAGAGGTCCCAATGTTCCAGAAATTTGAATCCCTGCCCTCTGCACCAGTCCTTCAGCCACGCATTTATCCTCCACCTCGCTCCATTCCTACTCTCACTGTCGCGTGGCACAGGCAGTAATCCCGAGATTGTTACCTTTGCTGTCCTACTCTTTAACTCCTCTCCTAACTCCCTAAATTCTCCTTTCAGGACCTCTTTTTTTACCTATGTCATTGGTACCTATATGTACCACGACCTCGGGCTCCTCTCCCTCCCCTTTCAGGATATTTTGGACATGTTAAGACACATCACAGACCCTGGCACCAGGGAGGCAAACTACCATCCGGGTCTCCCGACTGCGTCCACAGAATTGCCTGTCTGACCCCCTAACTATAGAGTCCCCTATTAGTATTGCCCTCCTCTTCTTTTCCTTACCCTTCTGAGCAACAGGACCAGTATCTGTACCGGAGGACCGGCCGCTGTCGCTACCCCCAGGTAGGCTGTCCCCCCCAACAGTGCTCAAACAGGAGTACTTATTGTCAAGGTGTACAGCCACCGGGGTACTCTCTAGTCCCTGCCTGTGCCCCTTGCCTCTCCCAACCGTGATCCACTTGCCTGCCTCCTGTGGTCTTGGAGTGACCACCTCCCTGTAACTCCTCTCAATGACTTCCTCGCTCTCCCTGACCAGACGGAGGTGATCGAGCTGCTGCTCCAGGTTCATAATACAGTCCCTTAGGAGCCCCATCTCGATACACCTGGCGCAGATGTGGACGTCTGGAGGGCTATCAGACTCCATGACTTCCCACATCTGACATCCAGAACAGTAAATTGCCCTGGCCCTCATACTCCCCTTACCTCGGATACAATACAAAACAAACTGCTAGAATACAAAACAAACTGCTACAATACAGTACAATCAGCAGGGATCTGACTCCCAATCAGCTGCTCCCTCTTGTCTGCTTCCACCAATCAGCGGCTTCCTTAAGCCAACTTGTTTTTGAAGTGTTTTTGAAGTGCGAGTGGAACTTGGAACGTTGCAGATTTGGGCTCCTCCTCCCTCTGCGACCGCTCCAACGGCTCTCGAGCCTCTGTAAGGAACAAGCCCCGCGCTCCACTTTAACTACTACCGCTCGGGTGTAGCTCCTCCCTCTGCGACCTCTCCAACGGCTCTCGAGGTGCTCTACCGACCCACCATGGGAAGCATTGAGGAATTCATTCTTTGAGCTGACTGAAATGTTTATCAAATAACAACTCTTCCCTGTCAGAATGAATTAAATTTGTCATATAGCCATGCTTAAAAAAAAATCTGATTCTTGTTAATTTACAGATAACCCCAGAGCAGTAAAACATCTGGGTGCTAATGTTGTAGTCTGAAGAGTCTTTGAACTGCCCTTTGTAGGTTCATGTTTCCTGATAAAATACCAGCATTTCATCCATTGCCTGCAGCTGCATTGCCATTTGTATCAACAGAATAGTCCATGCTCAGTCTCTGTAACTCCTGTGATTAGATCAAAGAACAAGAGCAAAGTTAACTATTACGGGCTCCTAAGTGCATATTTGTTTGACAGCAAATGCACAGCGTAATCTATTCCAATTAAAACAGTCTTTTATCTCTCTCTCATCTTCAGTTGTAGCATGTGGCTTTTGTCTGTTTCAATAATGCATTCAGCCTTGCAGACAGGCACCTGTTTGTTTAAACTTCTTATCTAAGCGAAATGTAAAGTAAATCTAACTGATGACAAAGAAAATAGCAAAGTATTGAAAAGTCATGGGTATTGCACTGAAATCTCCTGACACCTTGCACACGTAAGAAATCATAATATGTTACAGGGTTAATAGAATTTTGTTACACCTGGGTTAGCTACATTAAAGAAGATTGATTATCTACAGATTGTTCATACTGAATGTATATTCAATCTCTGATTTGCCCAGTATTTGTCTTTACTTGATGTTACTAATCTTTCTGTATCTTTATATATTCTAGTAGTTACTTTCTTCTTTCATACGACATTAAAAGCCTCGCACTCGGATGTTCAATCTGCCTAATCGCACTCGGATGTGGTGCCATTATGTACACCTAGATGTACAGGTTGAAATGGTGTGTTCCTTGGTTTGGAACTCATAGCCACAGTGACATTTTGGATCATAATACATTACCATTATTGGAGTAGCATCCATAGTCTTGTGGAGAGTTGTATATTGTCTTTGGGAGAGAGTAAAACCAGGAACCTCTTACTTTAGTGACAAGATATTTCTTTGCTGTATTGGGTGCGTCCCACAGTTCGTTTCCACCTGGGTAATGGGTTTGTGCCTGTGGCAATTGGATAGGACTTGAGGGTTCCAGTCACTGTTGGGAAATCTGTTATTAAAATTCAACTAGATTTTCACACACCTGAAATATAAGCTGAATGAAACTATGTTGATTATGTGTAGTATCTCTCTTATGTTGAACTGTTGCTTCGATGTTACAACTGCAGAGAGTGAATTGTACCTGCATTGTGTTTGTTCGGCAGTGTAAAATTTTGCCCTTTTTTGAACACATATTAGATTGTATCCGAAACTGTAGCATCAGAACAAAGTCTCAACAATGCAACGGTGCGCTTAGCACAGATTGAAAAAGATATTGATGAACTAAAGCAAAAGACTACAGATAATACAAATGCTGCAGAAAACATTGAAGAAACAGCAGAGAGAGTGAAGCAGGCTGCAACCGAGGCTAAACAGGTAGGCACTGATTTGGGTAATGAAAGCGTTCTCCTTTTATAGCACAGCAGGATATCCCAAATTCCTTTGTAACCAAAAACACAAGCCAATTTTTGTCTAGAGTATTCATTAATTGAGAGGATGGTTGACCAGGAAATTGAATTACCTTCACTAATCCAATATTATTACCAATTGTTTTCCGTTTGCTTATCAAGATCTAGTCTTGAATCTTATGAAATACCTTAATTAACATACCATGAGTGTTTTCATTAAATTTGATTCAACATTTAAACTAGAAAATACTTTCCTGCCCTGTGTATTTTTGGTGCTGTACTGTTTTTAATTATTTGCTAGTTCTGGCAATGTATAAAAACAGTATTACTGACTGCATAATGCTTTTCTAATTCTAGGGTTGAGTTGTTAGTGTTTCAGAACAAATATTTGCATGCTATATCTATTTGTTGCCTAATTTTCTTCCTGAAATTAGAATTTTATCTGAATACTGGTTTAAAACTAAAGTATCAAATTTGCGATTGTAGACTAAACAGGCTACTCAGTTTTTCTTGGAATAAATTCACATTCCCTTTCACTCTCTATATTAAATTGTTGTTGACTGGCTTCATCCTAAAGGGCTTGTCCCACTTACCCAACTTGTCACGGGGTGACGCCTGTTTGGTCGTGAGTAGTCGCCCAAAGAGCCGTACCTTTTTCTGGTTGCCGCTGGATTTTCAACATTTTGAAAATTTTCAGCAACCTGCTGTGACTATGATGGATGGCGGCAAGTCGGCGAAAAAATCGCATAAGTGGGACAGGCCCTTAAAGCAATCGTCTCCTAAAGTGAAATGTTTTACAGCTACAATGATGCATTATAGTGTCTTTCAGTTTGGTTGATCTTTCTGGTATCTGCCTGGATATTACTACCAAAGTGCGAGCACTTTCACCTCTTGAGTGAAACAAAAGTACATTCAAGTCGAAACCCTCAGCACCATACATGTGTTTTAGTCAGATTTGATGCAAAAATTACATACATTACGAGACTGCAGGCGCTAGAATATTGAGCAATAAACAAAGTGCTGGAGGAACTCAGTTGGTCAGGCAGCATCTGTGAAGGGAACGAACAAGTGATGTTTTGGATCGGTACTCTTCTTCAGACTATTCAGTCTCTACACATGAGACTGAGTTCCTCTGAGTTCCTCCGTCACTTTTTAAAATTCTAATCATGTATCTCATTGTGGATATTTACTCTGAAGAAAATTTGTTGTCCTCAAAGAAATCAGAGGCAGAGTTGGGCATGCTAAGTAGTACACAGGACCAAGTAAATATTTTCACTACATTTTTTAATAGTTTCATCGATTAAGATAAAACTAGTGATCACTAATGTGATAAGTATTATTTAATAGTTAACTAAGATTCTGTCCTATTTGAATCTATCTATATACTTTTAAAACTCTGCGTGTGGGTGTGTGTGTGTCATTTTGCCTGTGAAACGAATCTCCTCGAAAACCAGACGCCGAAACGGGAAAATGTTTACATATTTCAGTAAAGATTTTCCTTGTGATTTTAGAAATCCACTCCTCTGTACATTTGGTACATTATTTTCCCAACTTTTTAATGAAAATTGTTGACCAATCTGACCTTTTTTTTTTAATTTGACCGCTGCCCAGCTGCTGACGTTACAATAACAGTGACATTTTTACATCTTCTGGTAGAAATTTTCCTTATGATTTAAAAAATCCAATCCTCTATAAATTTGGTCCATTATTTCCCGAGAAAATTTATCACCAATGACAATTAAAAAAAAAATATTAAGGTTGCCCAGCTGCTGACCTCACAATGCCTTTCCTCGTGCCCCCCCCCCCCTCCCCACCGCACTGGATTAATGCAGCTGCTGTCAACGCGCATGTGCAGTTTTCCACGAGGTACCTTTGCCCACCCACCCCCTCGTTCTTCAAAAGGTGCAGAAAGATCGAGAAAGTTCTGCAGCAAAGATCCGACAGCTCCGACAGATCTTTGTTCTGCAGATGCCGAGGTCAGAGGTGCCCACGCGCTGAAGAAGTTTTCTCCTCACTGCCGGAGCAGCTCGTGAAGCCACGCCTCTCCCATCCCCCGCCCACCCGCTCATTCCAGCCATGAGTTTCCAGAGAGTCAGAGGCCGCTTTTCTCTCTCCGCATTTCGCAGCCCACTCACTCGCCCGGCGCCCGTCCACCCCCCCCCTCTTCTCACCTCCTCCCTCCCTCTCTCCCCTCTCCTCTCTACCCATCACAGGGGACGACCTCCTCTCCGGGTAGGCCCGATCGTCTGTTCCCCCCCCCAGCCCGGCTCTGTCACGCTGGTGGGTGCGCTTCCCTTTGCGGAAGCCACGATCCGCTGCTTTTCACCATCCTCAGATCGCTCCGTGCCTCGCTCGGGCCCCCGCGAGCTGCCGCCCCCGCTCCTCTCTCTCCCCCCTCCTCTCTCTCTCCCCCCCTCCTCTCTCTCTCCCCCCCTCCTTTCTCTCTCCCCCTCCTTTCTCTCTCCCCCTCCTTTCTCCCCCTCCTTTCTCTCTCCCCCCTCCTTTCTCTCTCCCCCTCCTTTCTCTCTCCCCCTCCTTTCTCTCTCTCCCCCCCTCTCTTGACCGCCTGCCCCTCCTCCGGGCCTATGCCATGCCCTCCACCCCTCTGCCCCCCCCCTCCATCCCACTTCCCCTCCACCCCCCTCCACCTCGCTCCCCCTCCACCTCCCTCCCCCTCTCCCCCCACTCCCCCTGTGTGTGCGGGGGGTGGTTAGTGTGTGTGTGTGACGCCGCAGGCTCCCCCCCCCCGCAACCGCGCTTTGAGGGGACGGGACCCAATGGGTCCGTCCCCCTTGGTACAGTTACATTTAAAGCAAAGCAGCCGTTTAAAAAAAAAAAAAAATTACAAACCTCCTACATTGCAACAGAAGGTGTAGTGTGCGGCCAATGAGGTATCATTTTGACGTCCCTTGAATTTCCAGAAATGTGGTATTAATGGAAGTCCTTTTCTTTTTACTTTATTTGTCTCCTCCTTCGTGTAGGAGGAGAAACCTAATAGCTAATAAAAATAGTAAGCTCACTCTTTTCCTTTCTCTGGGAGTGTCCAAGGTTCCTTTTTAAAGATTGGTTGGAAAGTAGCTTGCACAAACCAACTTCCTTGGGAAAGGAAGTTTAAAAAAAACATGAAATGAGAGAAGCGATTTAAAAAGGCCCTTTCACTTAAAGGAAAGAATCTCATTCTCTTGAAGAATACCCATCACGTTAGCGATTGCCTTGTTTTTATCCTAATCGATGAAACTATATTAGTATAAATATTCACAAGGTCCTATTACCCACCAGCTTCCCCCAACTCTGCCAGTGCTCTCCTTGAGGTGATGAGCTTGCAGGTACGCTCTCTTCTTGCTGCTGCCATTGTGCAGGCTTCACTGTGACCCCACATCACTTTGTGCTAGCCATTATTTCCTGTACTCTCACCGATAAGCCTCCTGCTCTCACTGTTTCCCCTGACTTGCTCCATTTAAACCCGCTTTTCTATTTGCTTGTTCATTCCTCACACTACAGTGTGCAGCTTCAACTTTGCGTGATTAGAAGTTGTTCCATCACCTCCTTGAAAGCCTTAAAAGTGAAATACACTCGTACCTACTGGATCCATGTTACCTCCTCTTCAAGGTTTAAAAAAAAAGGAAATGCTGGTGGAACTCCGCAGGTTTTGCTGCATCTGTGGAGAGAATGAATAATTGACATTTGAAGAACATCTGAACAAGGGTGCTGACCCAAAATGTAACATGTCTGTTCCCTCCACGGATGCTGCTTGAGTTGCTGAGCTCCACCAGCACTTTGGTTTTTGCTCAAGGTTTCACCATCTGCAGTTCCCTGCCTCCATTCTCGATTCCATGTCATTTCCTCATTAATTCCCCACTCTTAATTCTGGCTGTGAGGGACATACATTTGTCTTTGCTGTTCCTTTCCTTTTTGACATTCCTATCGAAAATCTTGCTGTCAGTTTTACAGTTAAATGATCGTTTCTCTCATTCTATTTTCCCTTTTATCAATTTCTTGCTGAGTTCTAAAACATTCCCTGTCTTTAGGCTTCCTGATTTTCTGATAAGCATAAAGCCTTTTTCCATAATTTAATAAAGCCCTTTTTCTCCCTTAAATCCATGGTCTTTCACGTTTTCCAGTTGTATTTGTATGCCTTATATTAATGTATATTTGTTGCAAATTGTGAATTATTTATTTTATAGGACACTTGACAGACAATGGTTAGCATTTAACATAATTTCCCAAACTGCCCTGATGATCAGCAATGGCCAATCTGTTGTCTGATGTAGACTGTTATTTACAAGATTTTTCTTTTAACAAAACCTAGGTCCTTGACACTGTCCTTAAAGAAAAGTACAATATGGTAGAAGACACTATTGAGAAAAAATCAGATATGGCTTCTGATGCTCAAAAGAAAGCAAAGATGTTACAAAGTGAAGCAGAATCTTTGTTATTAGATGCAAGCCGGAAGCTGGAATTATTGAAGAGTAAGTACTGTACTGAATGTGATTTGTGAGAGAGTAACACAGACCAAAACTAAATGTTACACACAAATATGTATCATTTAAATTTAGTTTGTAATTATACTCATTCCTGATATTGTAAACTGTTTGAGCAGAATGGAATGCAGTCCAGCTGCTTAATTAGGGACTAAAACTGTGGTAATTCCTGGGAGAAAAAGCACAAGTTACACAGCCAAAATCTCAGCTTGACAAAATACTTGTGTTTTTTTCATTGAATATTTCAGTCACTGCTGAGTGCCAATTGTAGACAGAGGAGAAGGGGGAAGCATGCTGTATGGAGCTTGTTGGCTCCAACACAAGTTTCTTGTGGAGTACTGAAATAAAACTCAATGGTGCTTTGTTTATCACATATGCAATTGCACAGTGACATTTTTGCAAATATTACACATGCATGTTTTGGTGCATTTTCCAAAGTCTGGTCGGCCCGCATGCTTGATGTATTGGAGCAGTTCCTGCGAACCAACATCCCTCTCCTTGTCCGGCCATCTTTGTGTCTCAGGGATGCCTCCTGCAACTGACCTTGAAGGTGCTGGAGGCATTGTCCCGGTTCACCCTCCTACTGGCCCTTGCCCCTTGCGTCCAATGTCAGCACCCTCCCGGGTCCAGAAGGCCTCTGGGCAGGTTCCCGATCCCGTTGTCCGCTGGGCCATTATCCAGCACCCTCAGGACATGGTGCCAGACAAGCAGATCTTTGGGACTATTGGGTGTTATTTCTGTTAAATCTCCAACACACTTAATTTTATTTTTCAGATGTTGCAGATTTAAGCTGGTCCTGGTGAACAGGCACCGAACTATCAGTAACCCAGAATAATTAGATAACAGATTATTAGAAATTTACTATGTTCCCATGCAAATTTACAATGACAGTTCATGATACAATACACCAGGAAATATTTTTTATTATGTTTGGATAATAATTACAATTTAAACATCTTTGTTCTGCTTTCATGGAATCATTAAACTTTAATCTTCACTAACAACAGATAAGCTAATCAGCTATTTGACCATTTGGAAATCCTGAGGGTTTGGCAACTGGCTTCCTCCTGTTTAGTCAGAAACACAGTTTAGAGCCTCTCTATAAACTTGGTTCACTGGAAAGTTTGAAGTTAATATCTGAGCAAGTGAATTTTCAAAATGTGTTAATGTATTAAGGCTGAATCACATTCATGAATTCAGAAAATCTGCTGGATCCAGCACCACCAGTCATGAGTGTGCTGGATATTCTATTTTTTTTTAAACTTTAGTTCTTAAATTGACCTGTATCTATACTGATAAAAGATATTAGGTGGTGGTGATTAAAATGTGTACACCTTGCATAAGATCTTTTCTGGAAACGATTTCTTTGCTTGCAACAATTTGTTTTTGAAATATTCAAGTTGAATATTGAACAGAGCTGGACAAAATTGAATGTCAGTCTTGTTAAAATAAATAATATTCAAAACAAGTTATTTGCACTGTAGATTAACTGGCTGGAGTTTCTATTAGACTTTTCTGGTTTATGCTGCAGGCTGCATAGATCTTAGCAATGATGGTAGCTGTTATATATCTGTTTTATATATATATATGTATATGTGTATATATATATGTATATATATGTATGTATATGTGTATATCTATCTATATTTAAAACTCTGTGTGTGTGTGTGTAAGTATTTACTTGACTTGTGCCAGCCAGCAGCCTTTGATTCCTCGCTACGCCAACACCGCACGCAGAAACGCCGAGATTTTTTTCAATTTCGTTAAGAGATTTCACTTTTCTTTACGAGTAGCCACTCCTGATTAAATTTCGTCGTGTTTATGTACACGTTTTTAATAAAATCCTTCTCCCCCCCCACCCCCAAAATTTCAAAATGTTTTAAAAAAAATAGCTCTCAGCCATAGAATGTTAGTGAAGGTTCTGTCGTGTGATGTCACAATGCCCAATGCTCACAGATGTCCAATCGGAATGGATCTATTTACATATGCCTTTCCAGCAGTCCCAGCCCCAGACCCACCCCCCTGTC
>CM075985.1:24530170-24535170 GCA_038087875.1 Malacoraja senta | reverse complement strand
TGGTTCCCACTGTGGGGGAAGGCAGCAAAGTCCAGTCCCGTCCCCTGTTCACCCATAGTCGGGCCCATTGTGGCCTCCGCAGTCGCCGCTACGGCAGCCCGATGGTTCAGGCCCTCTTGCCAGGAAGATGGAACTCCAGCATCGGATGAACACTCCTCAGCGGCTTGGGATGCCTGGAGCGGCCGCTTCCTCCCCGGAGACCGCGGTTCCCGAAGTCCTCAGGCCGCTCTCGGATCTGGCGATCTCGGATCCCAGGCTCCGTGATGTTTTAAATCCAGCGCCGCCCGCAGCCATAGCTCCTCGATGTTGGAGTCGGCGGTCACAGCACTCCGGAGCCTACCGCACGGTGACCCGGGTAAGGCATCACCCGCTCCGTGATGGTGTCCCAGTGCTGTGCCGCCGCCGAAGCTGGGGTTCCGGCCGGTCCCGACAGGAAAGGCCGCTCCATTCCGATGGTAGGTCGCAAGGAGAGGGTGAAGAAGCAGCTCGGAGGGAAGCCGCCTCTCCGACCAGGTAGGGACTAGGAAATAAATTTCCCCCCTTCCCCTCTCCCAGCCACCACATAAAAGACTAGAAGACCTCCAAAACAAACGCTTTTAACTCACCAAAAATAAAAAAGGGTGAAAGGACTAACAGCTGCTGGCAGGGCAGCCCTACTCGACGGTGCCCCGTAATATTCTAAAAAACTAATAACCTGTAATATTCTAAAAAGTACTCTAAAAAATAGTAAGAACTCTCACCAATGCTGAAATAAAAGTACACAAAATCTCATTTACATTTTTAAATGCAGCCGAGTTCAAGTTTAATAGAAGCCATATTTACTTTTAGAAACATAGAAAATGGGTGCAGTAGGCCATTCAATATGATCATGGCTGATCATCCAAAATCAGTACCCCGTTTCTGATTTTTCCCCATATTTCTTTAGCCCTAAGAGCTAAATCTAACTCTCTTGAAAACATCCAGGGAATTGGCCTCTGCTGCCTTCCACAGGGAGAGAATTCCACAGATTCACAACTCTCTGGGTGAAAACGTTTTTCCTCATCTAAGTCCTAAATGGCCTACCCCTTCTTCTTAAACAGTGACCCCTGGTTCTGGACTCCCCCAACGTCAAGAACATTTTTCCTGCATCTAGCCTGTCCTATCCTTTAAGAATTTTATGTTTCTATAAGATCCCCTCTCATCCTTCTAAATTCCAGTGAATACATGCTCAGTCGACCCATTCTTTCATCATACGTCAGTCCCGCCATCCCGGGAATTAACCTGGTGAACCTACGCTGCACTCCCTCAATAGCAATAATGTCCTTACACAAATTAGGGGACCAAAACAGAACACAATACTCCAGGTGCAGTCTCGCCAGGGCCGTGTGCAACTGCAGTAAGACCACCTTGCTCCTAAACTCAAATCCTCTCGCAATGAAGGCCAACATGCCATTAGTTTTCTTCGCTGCCTGCTGTATCTGCATGCTTACTTTCAGTGACTGATGTACAAGGATACGCAGGTCTCGTTGTACCTCCCCTTTTCCTAATCTGACACCAATCTGCCTTCCTGTTCTTGCCACCAAAGTGGATAACCTTACATTTATCCACATATTACTGCACCTACCATGTATCTGCCCACTCAACCTATCCAAGTCACCCTGTAGCTTCATAGCATCCTCCTCGCAGCTCACACTGCCACCCAGCTTTGTGTCGTCCACAAACTTGGAGATGTTACATTTAATTCCCTCATCTAAATGGTTAATATATATTGTAAATAACGGGTCCCAGCACTGAGCCTTGCGGCACCCCACTAGTCACTGCCTGCCATTCTGAAAGGGATCCGATAATTCCTACTCTTTACTTCCTTTCTGCCAACCAGTTCTCTATCCATGTCAATACCCTACCCCCAATACCATGTGCTCTAATTTTGCAAACTAATCTCCTGCGTGGGACCTTGTCAAAGGCGTTTTTGAAAGCCCAGGTACACCACATCCACTGGCTCTCCCTTATCCATTCTACTTGTTACATCCTCAAAAATTTCCAGAAGATTAGTCGAGCATGATTTCCCCTTCATTAATCCATGCTGACTTTAACTGATCCTGTCACTGCTTTCCAAATGCACTGCTATTATATCTTTAATAATCAACTCAAGCATCTTCCCCACTTCCCCACTATAATTCCGTTTTCTCTCTGCCTCCTTTCTTAAAAAGTGGGGTTACACTAGCTACCCTCCAGTCCACAGGAACTAATCCAGTCTATAGAACATTGCAAAATGATCACCAATGCATCCACGATTTTAACGGCCACCACCTTGAATATTCAGGGATGCAGACCATCAGGCCCTGGGGATTTATCTGCCTTCAGTCCGAACAGTTTACCTAACACCATTTCCTGACTAATGTGGATTCCCTTCAGTTCCTCCCACTAGATCCTCGGATCCCTAGTACTTTTTATAATAACATTTTTAGTTTTCAAATTTAACATTCTTGTGTTCATCACTGATATTTTAAGAATAAAGCAGTGATAATCTGTTTCAAACATGTCTAGAAAATTATTATTTACACTGAAAACCAACAAAGCAATTTAGGAAACACTGGCGCTCATAGTTCCTTTACTGCACACATCAGTCATTTGAACGATGGCACAGTTAGCCCACAATTTGGGTTCCACTTTTAAATATTTAATAGCTGACTACACAAGAGCTATCAATAGTTCCATGATAAGCCCAAAAAGGTGGGTTTAATTGGATTACACAGTGTAGATATGATGGCACAATTAGAAAGCTATCAATACCATAGTTTCACAAATGCCTTTGTGTACATTGAGGACGATAGCATCATTGGGCTCCTACTTTTATAAACAGACAACTGAATGCAAGACTGTGCAAGTTGTTCTGCTAATTTCACATATTAACATGATTCAGATCATTGCATACATCAAAATTATTTACATTGGAACTTAATACACAACTTGTTTCAGAATTATTTTTTCAATGAATGAAATATTATAACTGGTATAAAAGCTCTATAACAGTTTGAACTATCGTGGTGAAGTTATCAGAATTTTCTGAATGCCTGTTCAAGATCCTTTATTCATGCTCTCAGTGGGTCCCAGGCTGAGTAAATTGCTGACCCACGCCATTAACATTCTTCCACACAAGCCAGATCCTAACTGCGCCAAGTCCTGAATGGGAAACATCTGGGAATAATGCTTCTCACATGTTTTGGAAAGAACAATTGAAGTACTGATATTCTTAAATCCCATGTAACCTGAAAAGTACCATAAATATCAACTTGGTAATTCATCTAAGTATTTTTTTTGCCACCGATTGCTAACCTATTTTTATGGCATAATTTTAAGTTAACAGGACTATTGTACAGAATTATCGAGAGCCTCAGGTATTTGCAAGATTGGAGTTTGAATATTAACTTTGTGAAATCCTCTCAAGTGCAAAAATATAAATCTCCAGTGTTTTGGAACAACTTGAAAGATTAATTTTGCTTAACTGATATGCTAGACACATGTGGCCTCTGAGGTTCAAAGTAACATTGATTTTTACTTTCAATCATTACAAATGTTTTCATGCTGAAACTCTGATACTCTGCTAATTAGATAAACATTCCCAAACCACTCCTTCAGACTATCTTGTTTAAGAAAGAACTGCAGATGCTGGAAAAATCGAAGGTAGACAATAATGCTGGAGAAACTCAGCGGGTGAGGCAGCATCTATGGAGCGAAGGAATAGGTGACGTTTCGGGTCGAGACCCTTCTTCAGACTGATCGAAAGGTCTCGACTCGAAACAACACCTTTTCCTTCGCTTCATAGATGCTGCCTCATCCGCTGAGTTTCTCCAGCATTTTTATCCACCTTCAGACTATCTTTGTTAATTTAAGAAATACTGCCATCTGCTGGTCAATTGTAAGATCATCTTTAGGGACTCACACCAACTACCAAATAAGACTTTAATTTATAGATGGACTTGTATTTATACAGGATCATGACTTCTGAACATCCTGAAGTAATCTGCATTCATGTAATATCGTCAGTCATAAGAAATACACAGTCAAACAATCATCTGCAACCAAAGCTGTTAAAGACAATCTGATATTTTATTGTGACAGTAAATCTGATATTTTATTGTGACATGAATCTCAGATGATGCCCAGAACACAATGTGATAGTGATCATCTCAGATGATGCCCAGAACACAATGTGATAGTGATCATCTCAGATGATGCTCAGAACACAACTCCTGCTTTTTCAAAATAGTGCCTTCAAATTTTTAACTCCTGCCTGTGAAAACAGACATCTCATTTGAAAGAGAGCAGTTCCAATAATACAGCAATCAAATTGCTTAGATTATCAAAGAATTTCAAATTCAAATTTGCAGAGATGTTAACACAAAATCAACGAGAGAAAAGTTAAGCAAAATCACAAACACTGGAGAACCCAGACTTTTGGCTACTTTTAAAGAAAATTCCAGCTCCATCAGGTTTATATTCATTTTTTGATGTGTACATTTTTAAATATAAATATATAAAGATCTACAGGTTAAAGTGAGACTATTAACTCCTTTGTAAATGAACTTCCACTCTCCTAATTGTGCGTCTGATCAGAATTGCCTGTCTAATGAAGACTCTAAGGTAAAATTGTCAGAAAATATGCTCCTTACAGTTTTATACATCTGAACCGAATTGCTACTATTTTAAGAAAGGCATTGTTCCCTGTACGTTAAATCAGGAAATAAAGTGAACTGGCACACACCCATTGACTACATAGAATGAAGAACAGAAACATGGATCATTTATGCATGGATCTAGTCAAGCCTTTTAACCAAAGATACTAGAGCAAGAGCAAGATGGTCCACTCGGCGAGAAAGCCGTAGTAGGTCATGGGTAATTTTTTTACCCCATCATGGGAACTGACTTCACGATTACTGTCATGCTCTAGTATCTTTGCCTGCAAGTACAGAGTACGCAGCGCCACGTTAGTCATGCCAGCATTGTGCATTAATGTCATT
>CM075985.1:24282670-24525170 GCA_038087875.1 Malacoraja senta | reverse complement strand
AGTCAACAAATACCAGAGAAAGGCGAGGGGCAGCCTCATGTAGGTCAGAAATATGCTGGACTAGTAACTTTTTCTAGTTCTGATCAAATGTTCATCAGAATTAATTCAATTTCCTTCTTGAATGCTGTCTGAATTCCTGCATTTTCAATACGTTTATCAGATTTACAGTACATACAGATTTTGCTTTTTCATAACAAACAGAGACTGCCTCAGATAAAACCATGGGAAATGGGCTGCTTCATCGATAATGCAGGGATTCTCACCACCACTATGGCAGTTATTAGATTTATTATAAAATAGTTCACAACAACTGCACCGATAAATAAAATACTTTCTTCCATTCGAAGAGTGTCATTACCGCATCTGTAGGATCTTGATTGTTTTCTTTAAAGTAATAATTTCTCTCATTTCAACAGTTTTTGGCATCAGATGTCAAATTTGTCTTCACAGATACAATGCCCATTTTCTTCATAATCATCTCTGGTAACCACCATGTCCATGAAATCATCATTTTCAGAAAGCAGCTTTCCCCCTTCCCACGAATACGTAATAGGACTGAAACAAAAAGAAACCAACATTACTCCTTCAATAATGATCTGAATTACATGAGAACGGTAAAATAAATTCTGTAAAATATTGCCATTATTTCACAACAAGCCTGGCACAATATAACGCACCAACCAAGCAACATGAAAGGGAGGATCTCCATCTGCCAAAATCTAAGGTGACTCATTTCAGTACTGGAAGGACATTAGACTCTTCACCACATAAATGCACAAAATGTTCTAATGGAACAAAGCATGTCTGGGATGTACCAATGTCCTTTCCTCTGCTTCCATGTATGTGTTCCCATCTCTGTTCCAGATCCCCAAGCTGCTATTTTCCTATCTTCCTCTGCACTTACCTCATCAGGGGGTGAGATACTCCAGTAACCACCTCAAGAAAAAAAAACATCTGCCAGGCTCTCTTGTTAATAGTACAAAATTGTAAGGAAGCTTCAACAGAGGTTAAAATAAAAGTTGCAACAGCAAATCGCAGATGCATATATGGATACAAAGCCTGTAAGCATTAAGACTCGCATTGATTTTAAAGTGCTAAAGGGTTGGTTAATTCCTGGAATTAACTTTAGTCATCTTAGAACCAATACCCTCATATGATTCTTGAGAATACAAAGAGTTACAACAAAATTGCATACATAGAAACATAGAAAATAGGTGCAGGAGTAGGCCATTCGGCCCTTCGAGCCTGCACCGCCATTCAATATAATAATAATAATAATAGATTTATTTTATATAGCGCTTTTCAGGACTCAAAGTCGCTTTACAATTGAGAGTCAGGAATAAACAAAACAAAATAGAGCAGTAAGACAGAGGGGGGGGGGAACATGGGACTAAGGGTATGCAGAGGTGAAGAGATGGGTCTTGAGGCGGGACTGGAAGATGGTGAGGGACTCAGAATTTCGGACCGGTTGTGGGAGGGAATTCCAGAGCCTGGGAGCTGCCCTGGAGAAGGCTCTGCCTCCAAAAGTGCAGAGGTTTGATTTTGGAGTGGAGAGGAGACCAGCTGATGTGGATCTGAGGGACCGTGAGGGTTGGTAGGGGGAGAGGAGGTCAATGAGATAAGGGGGGGCCAGGTTGTTGAGGGCTTTGTAGGTGAGGACCAGGATTTTGTAGGTGATCCGGTGGGAAATGGGAAGCCAGTGAAGTTCTTTGAGAACTGGGGTGATGTGGTGCCAGGATTTGGTGTGGGTAATGAGTCGAGCGGCTGCATTTTGGACCAGTTGGAGTCGTTTGATGCTGCTGGAATTGATTCCGAAAAGAAGAGAGTTACAGTAGTCCAGTCGGGAGGAGATGAAGGCATGGATGAGTCTTTCAGCAGCGGGGGGTGTGAGAGACGATCTGATTTTTGCAATGTTGCGGAGGTGAAAAAATGATGTTTTGACAACATGGCGGATGTGAGGCTCAATATGATCATGGCTGATCATCCAACTCAGTATCCTGTACCTGCCTTCTCTCCATACCCCCTGATCCCTTTAGCCACAAGGGCCACATCTAACTCCCTTTTAAATATAACCAATGAACTGGCCTCAACTACCTTCTGTGGCAGAGAGTTCCAGAGATTCACCACTCTCTGTGTGAAAAATGTTTTCTTATCTCGGTCCAAAAGCATTTCCCCTTTATCCTTAAACTGTGACCCCTTGTCCTGGACTTCCCCAACATCGGGAACAATTTTCCTGCATCTAGCCTGTCCAACCCCTTAAGAATTTTGTAAGTTTCTATAAGATCCCCCCTCAATCTTCTAAATTCTAGCGAGTACAAGCCGAGTCTATCCAGTCTTTCTTCATATGAAAGTCCTGACATCCCAGGAATCAGTCTGGTGAACCTTCTCTGTACTCCCTCTATACCATACTAACCTGGAACAAATGGGGCATTACACCAAATTCTGAGAACCACACTATAGGATGAATGAGAAGATTGTGCAGAGATGCAGGGGAAAATGCTCGAACAGATCAAAGGTTATTGCTAAATTAATGGATTGGAGAAGTAGCAATTGTGCTTCTTAGAACAAGAAAAATCTAAGGAGACTTAAAAAGGATTTTTAAAATCCTGAAGAGTAAGCAAACAGAAAACCTGTTTCCTCTGGATGAAGGATCTAAGATAAAATAAAACTGATTTATAGTGATGCAGAAAATCCAGAGGCAACAGCAGGGAGAAGTATTTTAGTGATTTGGAATTTGCTGTTTTGTAGGGCAATACTGTTTCATAAGCAGTTATCAATTAGCACGGATAAACATTCAAAGTTGAAAAGAAATCTCCAGGAAAAAGGTGGGGATGGGGGGGAATTGGAACTGACTGGGCAAGTTTTTGCAATGGTCACCTTTGAGCCTTAGATGGAACAGCATCCTCTGCCACACTGTTCCTTCAGACTATTAAAATAGAATTAACATTTAAAATGACAAGCAAGAGTTCATGCTGGGAGCATTTCAGATAAGCTGCTGGCAGACACAGCAGGAAATCCTGGGGTTATCTACTCATCCTCCACCTGCAATGCAGAATGCATAGATTGAGACTGTTAAAATAAGGAAATAATATATTCCAAAATAAAGTCTGACAAAGTTCATCAAACACATTTTGAAGTGAAGTGTGAACAGACTTACTTCTCAGGTAACATAACCGATACATCATATTCACTTGGGGTAAGAGATCGGACTTCAGCATAAACACGATCTCTAAACCCTGGCAAGAGCGAGTTACCACCAGTCAGGACAATGTTCTTATAGAAATGTGGGTGCATCTCTAGTTAAAAAATATATATATATATATTAGGTTTAAATAACTTCAAAGAATGAGCACATTGTAAGACGGTCTTGATTTGAGGCAGGGAATTGCGGATGTAACTCAATCAATCACACAGACCAGACCTCTCACAACTGATACCCTCCACATTTCACAATGCCTCTGGAAAGCAGCCAGCAAAAATCAAGGATCTTTTCCACCCCAGTCATTTCCACTCCTCACCACTCTTGTCAGGCAGAAGATATAAAAGCTTGAAAGCACATAACACCAGAGTCAGGAACAGCTTCTTCCCTTCTGTTATCAGATTCTGAACAGTTCTCCCACCAGCCAGGGTACAGTACCAATTTTTCAAGCCACCTCAACACAGACATTGGACTTTTTATCTGGAACTGTTACATTAGAATGCTGAAAACTATATATTTTAGTATAAATAACTCTGGTATGTTTCTCTTTGCTCTACATTTGCTTATGAATGGCTTGATAGGATACATGTATAGTATTATCTGATTTAAATGAATAGCATGCAAACAAAAACTTTTCATTGTATCTTGGTACACATAATAATAAACCAATACCAATATTAAAATTATCATTTTTTTCCATGATCTTCCATACCTTTACTGCTCCCTTTCCCCAGCTTCCAGCCCCAGAGCCATACCAAGAATTCTATACTTCAAATTCCAGCCTCTTGCACAGCCTCTATTTTCATCATTTGATCTTTAGCAGCAGAGCAATACGACTGTGATTTCAATGCTGGACCTCCCTCCCTAAAGTCTTCTGCTACATTCACCTTTCACTTATTCTTAAAACCATCTCTTTGACACCTATCAGAATACCTCCTAAGATGCTCGGTGTTGACATTCTTTTGATGATAATCTTGTGGAATGCATGAAACATTTTCCAACAGTAAAGTTGCTAGATAAATTGCATGCAATAGGTGTTTGCTGAATGCAGGTGATAATAATTTAGGCACATGGAAAAGCAGATACAGATTTACCAAAAAGGGCACAAAAGACACTTCATAAATAACGTATATTCACAAAGATAGACACAAAAAGCTGGAATAACTCAGCTGGACAGGCAGCATCTCTGGAGAGAAGGAATGGGTGATGTTTCTGGTCGAGACCTTTCTTCAGACTGAAGAAGCTTTATGTGTCTATCTTCGGTTTAAACCAGCATCTGCAGTTCCTTCTTATGTATATTCACAAAGAACTGTTTGAAAAATGGATTCCACTCTGCAGCTCCTCACCTTCAGGTAAACTTTGCACAGAATGAACAATTGCTTCTGGTATTCCCATCTCCTGAATGCCAATGTCAGAAGGATGAAAGAGGATTTCAGGAACGGCAAATCTCTCATTAGCTAGCCGAAGAATCTGTTCACTTGTCTTGTATTTTCCACTAAAAACCATTTCCTCTTGAGGCTAAATTAGAAAAGATCAGCAAAACAAACACAATTGAGAGATTCCCAATAAAACAGGCACAACAAGACAGATGACAGCATAATCTCCCTTCCCAAAGAAGCCCCAAAGTTTATAACAACTAAATGAGCTTGAATATTGTGGAAACAATCAATAATTCTGGCAAGTTATCACAATTCTTTGAATTATGTGATGAGAATGAGAGTGTAGAAAGGGGGCCATAGAGAAGCAATCAAGTCAACAGACTTGCTGGAGGTCTGGGGTGGAGAGGCATCAAAAGACAGTGTGCACAAATCAGAGGGGAGATAGTATGTGAAGACTGTCCAAGACTGCACAATAAAGAGAAGAGATAGAAGAAACTAAAAAAATATGCTATTGCCATGCATATGGTGTGAAACATTTGTGAGCTATAAGGAAATGTTGGGGAAAATGTAAATGCGTTACTAAATGATACCGAGGTTACCAAAACCTTGAGGACTTAAGAATTTTAATGTTGATGAAAGTTGGTAAAATTGCAAATGGTCTCCGTGGAGTTGAGAAAATTAAACGGTGACCATTTCCTGCAATATCACAACATCATCAGATGATCAGGTGAGGCAGGAGAAGCGAGGGAAAGACATCAGGGGAAGGGAAGTGGGGGAAAAGTATTTTACCTGCCACGAACAAGTAAGGTTTTCATTCAAAATTATTGTGAACCATTGGGTTGGAGAATTAATTCAGGTTACCAAATTGTCAATATTCTAAAGGAGTATTAAGTAAAAAGTACAATATGTCCAATTCCACAATACCATTGTGTCCTGATCATTGAATAGATTAATAAAGATGACTTTGAACAAAAGAGGGAAAATAAGTCTCATTCTTAAACTGCACAAGCACATTAACCACCAAATAGCAGATGCAATGGAACATACTAGTTTGCAGGATAAATAGGGAAAGAACACAGATTATGATTGACGATTAACTGCTAAATTCTTGCCTGTAATTTTTAACCAGAATTTAAAACAATTAAATACATATAAAGACACCTCATACAATGCGAGAAGGCAGAAGACACCATTGAAAGATATCACGGTGTTGTTAATCAGAACCATTGATCTATCCTTGAAACCAACCCAAAAATAAGACATGGAAGCTACAGGAGAATAGGTTGAAGGAAAGCCAGTATTTAACAATGATATCCTGATTGATAATGGGTAAATAGTATTGAGGGTTTATGTTTGATTACTGGCCTTCAGTGCATCCTGAACTAGTTGGCCACAAGAGAATCCTTATAATGCCCCACATCAAAGAAACAAACGTCCTCTTTCCTCAGAACACCGACTTATCCATTCTCAAATTATATTTTTAGTGGACATAATTTGAGAACATGCAGCAGGCCATTTAGGGCTGAAAAGAGGATAATATTCCCCACCCAAATGGTGGTGAACCTACAGAACTTGCTATTCTAGATGCGTGTGGGAATTGAGTAGCTGTGCTCATTCAAAACAGAGATTGATATATTTCTGGGCATTAAAGGAATGTAGGAATTTAGGGATAATGCTGGAAAGTGATACTGAAATAAAAGATCGTCCATGATCGCGTTGAATGTGGATTAGGTTGGAAGTGCTTTATGGCCTAGTCCTGCCCCAAGCTCCCAAATGCTTTTGTTCGCTACTTCCTGATATTACGAGAAATAGAATGCATTTGGAATTCCCAAGATCATAAAGTTAAAATGCTTACAAAAATAAATTCCTATCGTGAAAACAGACTTTCCTGGTTGGGGATGGAGATGTAAAGGGTTTGAAAGTCCATGGTAAAGATGAGAAATTGGGGGCTACAGAATTGAAAGTTATTGACGTGTTGCAGAGCATGTGAGGTGTCTCAGAGGTAGGTCGGAAGGTAGGACAGGATAGAATTGAGGTATTTGGAGACACGTTTGGTGGGGCAGTTACAGGGAGAAACAATGGGTCTTCCAGGGCAGTCCTAGAGCCATGCAGAACGGAATCAGCCCAACTTGTCAATGCTGATCAAGAGGCTCCAAGAGACTCCCATTTGCCCGCATTTGGCCCATATCTCACTGAACCTTACTTATCTATATAAAATGTACAGTGCCCTCCATAATGTTTGTGACTAAGACCCATCATTTATTTATTTGCCTCTGTACTCCACAATTTGAGATTTGTAATAGAAAAAATCACGTGGTTAAAGAGCACATTGTCAGATTTTAATAAAGGCCATTTTTATACATTTTGGTTTCACCATGTAGAAATTACAGCAGTGTTTTTACATAGTTCCCCCATTTCAGGGCACCATAATGTTTGGGACACAGCAATGTCATGGAAATGAAAGTAGTCATGTTTAGTATTTTGTTGCATATCCTTTGCATGCAATGACTGCTTGAAGTCTGCGATTCATGGACATCACCTGGGTGTCATCTTTAGCTTATGCTTGTTTTGGGGGCTAGTCCCCTTCAGTTTTCTCTTCAGCATATAAAAGGCATGCTCAATTAGGTTCAGATTGGGTGATTGACTGAGCCACTCAAGAATTTACTATTTTTGAGCTTTGAAAACCTCCTTTGTTGCTTTGGCAGTATGCTTGGGATCATTGTCTTGCTGTAGAATGAACTGCCGGACAATGAGTTTTGAGGCATTTGTTTGAACTTGAGCAGATAGGATGTGTCTATACACTTCGGAATTCATTATGCTACAACCATCAGCAGTTGTATCATCAATGAAGATAAGTGAGCCAGTACCTTATACATGCCCAGGCCATAACACCCCCACCACCGTGTTTCACAGATGAGGTGGTATGCTTTGGATCTTGGGCAGTTCTTTCTCTCCTCCATACTTTTCTCTTGCCATCACTCTGATATAAGTTAATCTTCGTCTCATCTGTCCACAAGACATTTTTCCTGAACTGTGTTTGCTCTATTAAGTACTTCTTGGCAAACTGTAACCTCGCCATTGTGGCGCCACCCGATGGTTAGGCCACTCACTATGCGAACCCTCGGCAGTCGGGGGTAGGGTCACGTGACTGGGTAATGGCGGGAAGGAGTCGTCACAAGGTTTAGGGGTGTGCCCTAGTATATATTAAAAACCCCGGGTCAACCTTCCCCATTCGCGTGTGTGTTGTTCTCTTTGCTTTGACAATAAAGATCTCTTTGATTCACCACACGTGGCTTGCTTAATCGCTCGCTATATTGGTAACCCCGACGATCCAAAACGGTCATTTTTGATTTAAGCTATGGACGCAGCCAACGATCAACCTCAACAGCCCGAGGTCGCTGGCAATCCAGCCCAGCAGAATGTTGTCTCCCTGAAGCTGCCCGTGTTCTGGACATGGCAGCCCAAATGTGGTTCCAGCAGGCCAAGGCCCAGTTTCACATCCGATGCATCATGGCTGATGACACACGGTACTACTATGTGGTCGGCTCGTTGGATCAGGAGATGGCTAGTCGCCTGGTCCCTTACCTACGCACGTCGCCAGATCAGGACAAATACGAGGGCCTCAAAGCGCTCCTCTTGCTTACCTTTGGGCTCAACCGCCAGGGCCACGCAGCGCGGCTCGGCAAACGCAAGCCGTCGGTGCTCATGAGCGAGACGCTCACCCTCATGGATGGTTATCAGCCTTGCCTGCTCTTCAAACACGCCTTCTTGGAACAGATGCCGGACGACATCCGCCTGCTTCTCGCCGGTGAGGATTTTGCAGACCCTCTGCAGCTAGCGGAGCGTGCGGATGAGCTGCGGCAGGCCAAGCAGCAGGGGAGTGGCTCGATCGTTCGGATGTCGGCGGTGCCTTGAAAGGCCAAAAAAAACAGGCCCTGCGTCCACCGGGAGTTAAACTCCGCCACCTGTCCCGAGTGACCCCGGTAAGGGCAAGTGGTGTTACTATCATCAGTGCTGGGTTCCCGCAGCCCGTCAGTGCTGCCCGCTTTCCTTGTGTCCGGGAAATGCCGGGGCCGGCCGCCAATAGTCGCTGCAGCGGTCGGCATGAAACACTGCCTCTACGCTTGGGATCGACACTCTGGACGACGGTTCCTTGTTGATACGGGCGCAGAGGTTAGTGTTTTGCCCCCATCGGGGGCCGACACTCGTCCTGGCAAGCCGGGGCCTTCTCTGACTGCAGTCAATGGCAGCTCCATACGGACGCAAGGGGTTCGCATGATCCCGCTCATCTTTGGCCCCTGCCAATTTACCTGGGTTTTTATGGTGGCCGACATCTCCCAGCCGTTGCTGGGCGCTGATTTCCTCCGGGCCCAATCTCTGTTGGTGGATGTGCGGGGGCAATACCTCGTTTGTCTGCCCTTTCGTTTTCGTGCCTCCGGTTCTGGGGGGTCCTGTGGCGCCACCCGGTGGTTAGGCCACTCACTATGCGAACCCTCAGCAGTCGGGGGTAGGGTCACATGACTGGGTAATGGCGGGAAGGAGTCGTGACGAGGTTTAGTGTGCCCTAGTATATATAAAGAACCCCGGGTCAACCTTCCCCCATTCGCTTTGTTCTCTTCGCTTTCACAATAAAGATCTCTGATTCACCATGCTTGGCTTGCTTAATCTCCCGCCATACCATCCTATTTTTGCGGCTAACCAGTGGGTTGCATCTTGTAGTGTAGCCTCTGTATTTCTGTTCATGAAGTCTTCTGCGGACAGTGGTCATTGACAAATCCACACCTGACTGCTGAAGAATGTTTCTGATCTGTCGGACAGGTGTTTGGGGATTTTTCTTTATTATAGAGAGAATTCTTCTGTCGTCAGCTGTGGAGGTCTTCCTTGGCCTGCCAGTCCCTTTGCGATTAGTAAGCTCACCAGTGCTCTGTTTCTTCATAATGATGTTCCAAACAGTTGATTTTGGTAAGCCTAAGGTATGGCTGATGTCTCTAACAATTGTATTCTTGTTTCTCAGTCTTCTTTGACTTTCACAGGCACAACTTTGGTCCTCATGTTGATAAACAGCAATAAAGGTTTCCAAAAGTGATGGGAAGACTGGATGAAAGACTAGGTGCTGAGAGCTCTCTTATAGCTCCATTAAGGAGGTAATTAAACACACCTGAGCAATTACAAACACCTGTGAAGCCATGTGTCCCAAACATTATGGTGCCCTGAAATGGGAGGACTATGTATAAACGCAGCTGTAATTTCTACATAGCGAAACCAAAATGTATAAAAATGGCCTTTACTAAAATCTGACAATGTGCACTTTAACCACATGTGATTGTTTCTATGACAAATCTCAAATTGTGTAATACAGAGGCAAATAAATAAATGATGGGTCTTTGTCCCAAACATTATGGAGGGCATTGTATGTGGATTTTGGGAAGTAAATAGAAACGGGCAGTACGGGGTTGCGGAAATATAAGGATGGAGGCTGTGAAGGAGAGATTGCCAGAGGTTATATGATCGGTATAGCTCTGGGAGATGATTGCCTGGCATTTGTCTGTGGGGTCATGGTCAAAGGGTGGGTATAAGGAATGTCCGAGAGCTGCCGCAATTCAAAAAATACGGGAAGTGCTCACGTGAAGTCATAGAATTGATATAATTGAATTTTCTCATTCCAGATTGATCCGGTGAGAATTTCCACCATAATCCTCTTTAACTTTATCATCCCTTATTTTGTTAAGCATAAACATAATATAATTCATTAAAATAAACATAATTATTAAAATAAACGAATAATTCCTCGGTCTCTAAACAGATCAGATTCCAAGTAACTTGAGCAAAAAAACCATATATTCAGAAATCTTAAACTTAGATAGGCTATCATTCAGAGATGCCACATGATTATCTGTTTAAACTGATTTCGTGCAACAATCACTTGCAATCTATTCCTCATAGATCAGGATATCCTGCAACTTTATAATACGTGGCATGTTTATCACAAGAGAATGGCATCATTAGCAAATATCCCAGACAAAGGTCCCAATAGCAGTACAGACACCAGCTCTCAATCAGGCAGGCAATAGAGATATGGACATTGTGCATGTCGTTGGGATAGGTTTAATGTGGCATCACTGTCAGAGCAGACATGGTGGGCCAGTCCCTGTGCTGTACTTTCCCATGTTCCCATGTTCTATTTTCTTACAGGGCTGCTACCTTTATGTATGTCTGCCTGTGTCATTGAGTTATTGTGTGTCAATGCCCATGTCTTGCAATTTATAGGTCACAGAATCGACTTTCCATTCAAGTGAAATAATCAGAAGAAATAACCTGAGGCAGAACTGGCTGCTGCAACAAGGCAACATCAAATATGAAAGTACAGCTGCAAAAAAAACAAGTACATTTAATAAAACTGCGGTTTCAAATGACAAAACTGACCTTAAAGAAAAAACATTGATTTAGACTGGTTTTGGAGCTCGAGAGAAGGATACAAGAATGTTGCAAAGAAAAGAATGCTGGAGTTCACTGCATATCAAGTGCCTCTGCACTCATATGATGCAAGTCTGAATTTTGTGAAGAGATGCCAGGATCGAGCCAGAATCTCTGGCTCTGTGAGGCGGCAGTTTACTAACTGTGCTACTGTGCCACTTACAACATTGCACATTTTGCATTGCTGTTCCGGAACGTTAATCTAAATAATAAAAGCACCTCATGCTTTACAATGATAATCCTCAATGATGTTGTACAATACGTTATATCATATCTGCAGTAGTACATTACAATCAATGGTATGAGCAATACATCTATATTGCAATAAAAAATAGTTTTCAGATGAAAAGCTACTGTTCAGTGCTTATATAACGTAACAATTAAAACAAGAACATTTCCAGGTGATTTACCTTACAAAAACCCTTCTTAATGGTGCTGAAGTCTGGAAGCACATAATCTCTCATTAGAGTGTTTGCTTCTCCTTTCAGCCTGCAGAAAGTGAAAAAATGTTGTAAACCCCCAAATGTTATAAAGTAGAATGGAAAACTATGGATTTAGATCTGCTGAAGGATTTTACTTTTTCAGTCATTTGCTGTTTTCTTACAGGTAAATTGAGTCAGTTCATGTGTTGGTGAAGAGATATATGTGATCTAATTAATGCTTTAGCCCTCCACTTTTTTAATGATCTATCTTGCAGTAATTTTTAATGATCTATCTTGCAGTAAGTTACAATAAGCCTGAATGTAGAATCTTAGACCATAATTATCAATGGCTTTACCATTCAGAGGATAAGAATTGCCCAGCAGCTAGCTCACTATTATTGTAGCATCCCTATGGAATCTATGATGTTACCTGCTCTCTGCTATTCTCAGGTAGATTCCTTTTTTTCTCCCTCCAAGAAACTTAAAACTAATCAAAGTATATAAACATGAAACCCAATTCAAATTGAATTGAATACTTTATTGTCACTTGTGACAAGTCACAGTAAAATTTTTTGCATGCCTATCCAAGGTATGCAATTGATCGCCCCGTAAACGGCACTGACAAAGTTCCAAAGTATCCCTCGCCAGGTCCTCCTTTGTTGTTCTTCCCCACCTCTCCCTCAGCGGGTCCTCTTCGCTCCAGATCCACCTTTGTCTCCCCCCTTCTCTCTCCCTCACAGCGGTCCTTTGTTCTTCCCCCTTTCAAATTCAAACTTGAATAATCAAACACTAATCTAATGATGAGAAATTCGATAGATCTCAATTCAATTTTACAGAGTGTTCTGAGGTAGTGGTGTTTACTATTGGAAACTGGAACACCTACTGATAAAGCCAAAGTAGAAATCAAGCCGGGTTCCCCCAAAAAACTGATACCGGTAAACAAAGCCTCCCTCGGGTACACAAGAAAAAGGGTCACATATGAGGGACTATCCCATTCCACATGAACACTCATCAGGCCTGCTTCTGACTTGCCCCATATACTTTCTTAGATGGAAAATGCAGTAATCCAGGAAAATATGGAGATAATATCAAGAGACATATTAAATTATTGCTTCAAGAAATGTACCCAAGGAATATGGAGCTAGTCTTTCACTAATCTCCATCTCCCAAATAGTCAACTAACATCAATAGCAATCCCAACTGTGAAGGTTACAAGGAAGTCAATTGAAAGTTCCAACCTAGTATTTACTTACTGGGCTATTTCCATGTCTTTGTAGAAGTCTTGTGATACATAACATACATCTTCCTTCACTTGATTCATGACATGAGTCTCATCCATGACATGTAATTGTCTGAAAGAGATGGAGATTGCAATCAGTATCCTGATAATATGCTCACGCATTCTAGTTTGAATCAAATAAAAAATGTGAATAAAAACATTTAATCCAAAATATTCATAAAGTGTGCTGATAAAATGGTTGAAATAATATGCCAATCACTCCAATACCAATGTCAGATGGGCCTAAACATGCTGACTGAGATTCTGCAACTGTAAAGATATTAGTAATTTATTGGTTTTAATAGTTAATCTTTAGTAATCCTCTCAACGGTTTAACATCCATCTTGGATATGTAGCTTAGTTATTAAGTGACTGGAGAAGTATCTAGAAGTCTAGTTCATTGATCAATTTCACTTCAGCAGCTGGTGAATTTGAATTTGAGTAAACGAATAAACCTGGAATTATAAAGCTAACATCAAAAATATCAGCAAATCCCAAACAGTCATAAGAAAATCCACCTGGCTTGCAAAGGTCCGTCAGGGGAGGGAATCAGTAATCTGCCATCCTTATATGATCTGACCACCTAATTGGTGACTCTTAATTGTCCCACTTCAGGGGATAAAAGAGATGAACAATAAATACTAGGCTCACTAATAAAGTCAATTTCCACTAATAGATCAAAAAGATTTTAAATCCTGTCATTATGTTAGTTTTTTCCCCATTAATTTTCTTCTATTAATTCCTTAGTGTGCACTGATTGTGTTTTGCAGTGTTTTCTACAAAATCACTGAAAATTCCTACAGATTTAAAAAAATATATCATTGACTAATTTAAAAAAAATCAAAACTTGACTGAATCTGTAAAAAATCAAGTCTTTTAATACTGCCTGCTTATCATTGAAATGTATGTTGTTACAAAACAACATCATGTTGTTATACAACTGGGATATTTGTCTGCAATTTGTCAGTGGTAGTGCTAAAGGACCTTGGTTTTGTCAACTGTCTTTTCAACCTGTACAGTTAAAATGTATGTTGCAGTTAATTGTTTTCCAAATTGTAAGGTGTTTCATCAAGCTTTACTTTAAAAGCACACAATGAATGATCTTAAAAAATGGAATGGAACTACCTCTACTTGCTCCAGTCATTCTAATATATGCCCCCTGTTTCTACCCACCCCATCTTCTCCCCTTGTACTTTCTATTGGCAAGATTACTACAAAAAGTTATTTAGAAAACATTTATTTAAATGCTCAAGTTTCGATACAGGCAAATAATTTGATAGAATATAGGTAAATAGTGAGAAGAGGGAAGAATATAGGTAGTGAGAAGAGGGCAGAACTGGGTCTCTGCGCATCCCTCTGCAATTGGATCCTCGACTTCCTCACTCTCAGACCAGTCTGTTCGTATTGGTGGAAATGTGTCAGACTCGATAACAATCAGCACGAGAGCACCTCAAGGCTGTGTGCTCAGCCCTCTGCTGTACTCACTCTATACTCATGACTGCGTAGCCGGTCATAGTGCGAATTCCATCATCAAGTTCACTGATGCACCACTGTTGTGGGACGTATCAATGATGGGGATGAGTCAGAGAATAGGAGATCGAGCAACTGTCCATATGGTGCCAGCACAATAACCTGGCCCTCAACACCAGCAAAACCAAGGAACTGATTGTGAACTTTGGAAGGAGTAGGATGGGGACCCACAGTCCCGTTTATATCAACGGGTCGATGGTTGAAAGGGTCAAGAGCTTCAAATTCCTGGGCGTGCACATCTCTGAAGATCTTTCCTGGTCCGAGAACACTGATGCCATTATTAAGAAAGCACATCAGCGCCTCTACTTCCCGAGAAGATTACGGAGAGTTGGTTTGTCAAGGAGGACTCTCTCTAACTTCTACAGGTGCACAGTAGAGAGCATGCTGATCGGTTGCATCGTGGCTTGGTTCGGCAACTTGAGCGCCCTGGTAAGGAAAAGACTACAAAAAGTAGTAAACACTGCCCAGTCCATCATCAGCTCTGACCTACCTTCCATCGAGGGGATCTATCACAGTCGCTGCCTCAAAAAGGCTGGCAGTATCATCAAGGACCCACACCATCCTGGCCACACACTCATCTCCCTACTACCTTCAGGTAGAAGGTGCAGGAGCCTGAAGACTGCAACGACCAGGTTCAGGGAGAGCTACTTCCCCACAGCCATCAGGCTATTAAACCTGGCTCGGACAAAACTCTGAACTTTAATAGCCCATTAACTGTTATTTGCACTTTTTCAGTTTAATTATTCATGCGTGTATATATTTATAGAAGGGTATATGGACACACTGATCTGTACTGTAGTCATGCCTACTATGTTCTGTTGTGCTGAAGCAAAGCAAGAATTTCATTGTCATATCAGGGACACATGACAATAAACTCACTTGAACTTGAACAGTCACAAGAAGTAGCAGCAGGGAGAGAGAAAGAGGCGTCATCGAGCCATGGGATTGTCCAAGCTTTAAGTTTATAGAAAACAGCTTACATACAATGCCCTCCATAATGTTTGGGACAAAGACCCATCATTTATTTATTTGCCTCTGTACTCCACTATTTGAGATTTGTAATAGAAAAAAATCACATGTGGTTAAAGTGCACATTGTCAGATTTTATTAAAGTGCATTTTTACACATTTTGGTTTCACCATGTAGAAATTACAGCTGCGTTTATACATAGTCCCCCCATTTCAAGGCACCATAATGTTCGGGACACATGGCTTCACAGGCATTTGTAATTGCTCAGGTGTGTTTACTTGCCTCCTTAATGCAGGTATAAGAGAGCTCTCAGCACCTAATCTTTCCATCACCTTTGGAAACTTTTATTGCTGTTTATCAACATGAGGACCAAAGTTGTGCCAATGAAAGTCAAAGAAGCCATTATGAGACTGAGAAACAAGAATAAAACTGTTAGAGACATCAGCCAAACCTTAAGCTTACCAAAATCAATTGTTTGGAACATCATTAAGACGAAAGAGAGCACTGGTGAGTTAACTAATCGCAAAGGGACTGGCAGGCCAAGGAAGACCTCCACAGCTGATGACAGAAGAATTCTCTCTATAATAAAGAAAAATCCCCAAACACCTGTCTGACAGATCAGAAACATTCCTCAGGAGTCAGGTGTGGATTTGTCAATGACCACTGTCCGCAGAAGACTTCATGAATAGAAATACAGAGGCTACACTGCAAGATGCAAACCACTGGTTAGCCACAAAAGTTGGATGGCCAGGTTACAGTTTGCCAAGAAGAACTTAAAAGAGCAACCACAGTTCTGGAAATAGGTCTTCTGGACAGATGAGACAAGATTAACTTATATTAGAGTGATGGCAAGAGCAATGTATGGAGGAGAGAAAGAACTGCCCAAGATCCAAAGCATACCACCTCATCTGTGAAACACGGTGGTGGGGGTGTTATGGCTTGGGCATGTATGACTGCTGAAGGTACTGGCTCACTTATCTTCATTGATGATACAATTGCCGATGGTAGTAGCATAATTAATTCTGAAGTGCATTGACACATCCTATCTGCTCAAGTTCAATCAAATGCCACAAAACTCATTGGCCGGCGGTTCATTCTACAGCAAGACAATAATCCCAAACATACTGCTAAAGCAACAAAGGAGTTTTCCAAAGCTAAAAAAGGGTCAATTGTTGAGTGTCCAAGTCAATCACCCGGTCTGAACCCAATTGAGCATACCTTTTATATGCTGAAGAGAATACTGAAGGGGACTAGCCCCCAAAACAAGCAAAAGCTAAAGATGGCTGCAATACAGGCCTGGCAGAGCATCACCAGAGCAACTGGTGATGTCCATGATTCGCAGACTTCAAGCAGTCATTGCATGCAAAGGATATGCAACAAAATACTAAACACGACTGCTTTCATTTACATGACATTGCTCTGTCCCAAACATTATGGTGCCCTGTAATGGGGGGGGGGCTATGAATAAACATTCTACATGGTGAAACCAAAATGTATAAAAATGTATAAAAATACCCTTTATTAAAATCTGACAATGTGCACTTTAACCACATGTGATTTGTTCTATTACAAATCTCAAATTGTGGATAGAAACATAGAAAATAGGTGCAGGAGTAGGCCATTCGGCCCTTCGAGCCTGCACCACCATTCAATATGATCATGGCTGATCATCCAACTCAGTATCCTGTACCTGCCTTCTCACCATACCCCCTGATCCCTTTAGCCACAAGGGCCACATCTAACTCCCTCTTAAATATAGCCAATGAACTGGCCTCGACTACCTTCTGTGGCAGAGAGTTCCAGAGATTCACCACTCTCTGTGCGAAAAATGTTTTTCTCATCCCGGTCCTAAAGGATTTCCCCTTAATCCTTAAACTGTGACCCCTTGTCCTGGACTTCCCCAACATCGGGAACAATCTTCCTGCATCTAGCCTGTCCAACCCCTTAAGAATTTTGTAAGTTTCTATAAGATCCCCCCCTCAATCTTCCAAATTCTAGCGAGTACAAGCCGAGTCTATCCAGTCTTTCTTCATATGAAAGTCCTGACATCCCAGGAATCAATCTGGTGAACCTTCTCTGTACTCCCTCTATGGCAAGAATGTCTTTCCTCAGATTTGGAGACCAAAACTGCGGATGACAGAGGCAAATAAATAAATGATGGGTCTTTGTCCCAAACATTATGGAGGGCACTGTAATTTCTTAGGGGCAAAGATCAGCAATGAATTCATGCAAGACTGGCCTGCCCAGCTTGATGATAAATAATGCACCTCGTACAATGCATTATTTCAAAAGAATGGTATGGGATGATCTTCTGATCCCTTCAAGGGACATAGTTCATGTTCTTGTTTTTAATTGCTAGCTACACCTTCACTAAAATCTAATAGAAAGGTTCTTTGTAAAGGAGTTGATAATAAGTTGATAAAAAAAGGTTTGCTTGTGTATGATCTTCTTCTTCTTCAGCCTAAAGTTGTAGGACAACTTCTTGTGTATGTTGGTTTACTGGGAAACAAATTCTCATAAATCACCTCCTGGTTTGAAATGTAAAGCAGTAAATTTGTCCCTTTTAAGGCCAGTCAATTAGGACAATGGGTCCACCACTTCCCATTTATCAACAGTGTTAACAGCCTATCCATAACTAAGTGCAAGCTCATGATGTTGACATTCTTGTGTAAGAAGGAACTGCAGATGCTGGTCTAAACGAAGATAGACACAAAATGCTGAAGTAACTCAGCGGGACAGGCAGCATCTCTGGAGAGAAGGAATGGGTGGCATTTCAGGTCGAGACCCTTCTTCAAAGCTGTCCCGCTGAGTTACTTATTCAATCAGAATGAGGAAAGAAATTTCCTGAGTGTCAATTATTGTAAAATAGAAGCCTGTATTCAAGCTACAGGTTTTCCTTTTTATACAACATAAGCATTACGCTTTTGGCACCTGGACCCTGTCAGAAGATAACCAGCTGACTTCAGAGTTTAACTTTTTTGAAAATTGAATTATTAAACAGAAACAGAAAATATTCCTTTCCTCTGCTATTTAAACTTTTTAAAACTGCAATATGCACACAAATAAAATTACAACTGAATTCCACAAATGCACTTTTAGTTTAAAATGTAAAATAAACATTTTCACTGCCAAGACTTTTGACATTCGCACCATTGTATACAAGATCAACATGATGAATTGCAGGGCCGGCCTTAGGAGGTGCGGGGCCCAATTGGGAACAATTTTGGTGAACCCCAGGTTCCCAGCCAAGGTCTGTCAGCCCTGTTATTTAGTATATATTATGAAATTGTACTCTAAGGTGCTATGGATTATACACTGTCTTACTCTCTCCTGCTCTCGTCTGACTGTCAGTACCTCCGCTGGCTTCCAATCTTTACTGTAGCTGCTAATTACCATTAAACTGCATTAATCCACGCGTTATTTAATGAAGGTTTACTAATATTCTGTATGGGCTCTGCGGTTGCAACCAGCTCCTTGCAATCAATGTTTCAGTCTGTGGTCAGGGAGAATGTCATCCCTGTACAGCTCCCTCGCGATGGGTGGGAATGAAGGGCGGGAATCGGAAGGCCCCGAGGTTGATGATGGGAGGGAGCGGGGAATGTGACCTGCTGTCACTGCCGCCACGCTGTCGCCGCACGAGTGCTCCCGGCAGCACCTCAAGCTTCAGCCTTGTGAAGCTATATTGACCACTTTTTTTCCGACACACTTGTTGGTTACTACACGTACCAATCGCAGCCGTGGCTTACCACTGGGTCCTTTATTATGCACACAGACGTTTTGTGTGCGAATGGGGGGAGAAGGGGACGTGATGTTTCTGTTGATACAATGGCTACAACAGGCCTTTGGGACCATGAAATGGCACCTACACCTGGCGACTATTGCATATAGACTCAGTGCCTGTTTCTGTGCATTATGTGCTAACCGGGCAGTGTAGTTGGGTACAGCAATAATCGCACTGATCTCTATGCAAAATAATTTCACTGTACCTTGGTAGACATGACAATGAAGGAACTATTGTGTCCACACATTTATGCATGTAAGTGTGTGGCGTAAATCAAACGCTATTCCATTTGGTAACTGCTGCTTTTGGGAGCGGACGGCGCTGTTTGCTTCAGATGCACCTTGACTGATTAATTCCAGATAAGAGTCAGCTGCTCGGTCAGTGACTATCCTGGTAACATCAGGCGTGTGTACACATCTGCTGGCGGGCTCACTGTAACTGTCTGAAGTAAAGTTGTGGTAACTGGTCCCCCGTGCCCCGGGTGTAAAATACCGGTAAGTGTGGGTGCAGAAAGAGATATGGAATAGTATCCCGGAAAGTGGTGACAGTATTGAGAGTTAACCGCGGGGCTGTGTTGTTGTTGGTGAGGAATTTCACCTACTGGCATCGCTGCTGAGGGGATAGAGTGTGTTGCCCACCAGCCTAACGTGGGGCCCAATTGGGAGCAATTGGCTTAAGGCTGGCCCTGATGAATTGTGCTGAGGAACACAACTAGCACAAATTAGAAATGTGGCTATACAGTATGTCTGTGAACTGTGTAGGCCAAAATGACTTTTGAACAACCAAGAAAGATCAAAAAGTATGAATCTATATGGTTTTAGGCACACCAGTTTTTTTTAAATCCAAGATGCTCTGTGCAACTTCAGTTAATTATGTTGTGGTTATGGGAAACAACAAAGGAGAAAGTGGAAATTCCAGTTACCGAAAAAAAAATGCATTTGTAAAAAATGACTTCAATTCATAAATACTTAGTAGGTGTTGCAGCATTTGGAAGAGAAACAGGAAATGTTTCAAGTGAGAACTCGAAAAAAGAGACGCATGTTAACGGAAGTTGCAACAACAAAAAAAGGGGTTGGATAGAACAAATGGAATATCTCTGAAAGCATGTCACCAAATTATCTAATGTACTGAAGAATATACTGTGTTGCTAATGCTAATGAACATGCCCAGCAAGCCATAATATACAATAAAAAATAAAATAATTGTTCCAGATTTTTTATTTTTTAGATTTCTTACATTTGCATGTTTTAAAAAATTAAGTTGTAAAATCATTGAAAACACCATAATGCCTTAAAGTGTGGTTTAAGAAACTAGATAAGGACACGAACAAAAAGGAATTGAAGGATATGCTGATAAAGTGGGATAAGAAAGATATGAAGCAAATTACTGCAAACCATTCAGACAGGTTTAGACCAAATGACCTGCTCTGTGCTTTAATTCTGTACCCTATAGAACCTTCCAAACTCAAATTAGAATATGGTTATAGTTAGCATTGTTACTATCAGTTTAAAAAGCAGGATTCATGCATCAAATATCATGATCATTATTGGTGAGTCAGTTTGTAAACTGACAGTTATTAAAGGTTATTATTAATCTCTATACAAAGGCATTGAGTTTTACATCAGGCTACTTGTTGAACATTAATATATTTGATTTTGATTGAACTGTTTCATTTTACATATTGAAATCTGTGCAAGTCATTCAAAATAATATCTATTCTATTCAATTTGTCTCAATAAACCACACACTTTAGATTATCCTATGAATATTCTAAAATAGTTTTGCCTGTAATTTGAGCAACTAATTTGTTCCCTTTAAAATCAGTGCATTTGTTTACATATAGAATCTATTGTGGGTTAAGTAAATTTAGTAAGCAAATTGTTGGTATTACCTAAATTACCCAAAATGTAATATTGCTTTGGTGAATAATAGATTTAGTGTGGTGTAAAGTAAACAATAATTTTGTTAATTATCTATAACAAGTACAATAACTGATTATTTAAAACCATCCAATCCCCAGCAAAAATAATTTGCGACAATTATTGATACAAATCCCTTGCTAAATCAAAGAATCCCCCATAACACATCGTCAGTTACAAATATTTCCTGATCGGCTAAATCTCTGGAAGGTTTACCTGTAGGATATGATTTCCTTAAGATGGTTCGTAAGCAGCTTCCCTCCAACATTAATCCTGAAGGGAAAGGGCATATAATTATATTGTGCTTCTCTTGAAGAACAGCCAATAAATGCCAGAACCTAAATAATGTGAACGTCAAATGAACTGAAGTTCAATTTGGCTTAAAGAGAACATGCAAACTATCCTAGCAGATATTTAGGTGAGATACCGATAAAGTACAGTACAGCAGTGACCCAAGTTCAAGTGTGCAAAGGAATAATGTTGGAATTTAACAAACCAAAAAGATACATCTCAGTAATAAAAGCAATCTTCAAGTTTGCAAGAGTCATCATCCAAGCAGGCAAAGTCTAACTGCTGGGCATTCCCATGTGATTGCAAAATAATCCTGTCCAGAGTGATACATCTTGAACAAAATAGTGATCAATTGATCTGCAATAGTACAGTAGAAGCTGTTAATACCCCAGATTAAAGTTGTAATTGCAAGAATGTTTTACAATCAAAGCTTTAATAGTTGACTGCAATCAAAACAGACTTGTTAGCATTAATGAAATAGATAATTTTAAAACTTGATGTAATATTTAGCAATATTGAAGAACATGTGGAAACATTTTATAATTTACCTGCAAATACCTTCATTCATCTTTTTCTCCTTACAGTAAGGAACAATGTGTGTAAAAGAGTAGCCACTGTCAACCACAAGACAGCAGAGTTCTGAACCATTTTCTTGAAAGTACTTGAAAGCACTCAATGAACCAGCTGAAAAATACATTTAAAATATCTAAATCATTTTCCTGATTGTAAAAGTCCATCAAATAATCTGTAATTGCAGTTGGCCGACTTCATTTGAAACAAAGTTAAGTGTGTTCAGTCACCATTTGTCCTGTAGACTGCTTGAAATTGATATTCTTCAAATAAGATTTCATTCATTGATTCTTGGATGGAGTTAAAATTGAAATACGGTTCAGTGATGATTATATTGGTTTCAGGGAAATCCACCTAAATGCAAATTTTTAAACAGTTAAGATACATTTTGATAAGATTCTATTATTTTTCCTGTCTATCAAGTAAGTACTTAGCTAAAATGTAGATGGTTTGAATGTATAACCATTATGGTAGGAGAGGAAGGTTACTGATGCACTAAGGAACCATTTATAAAAACCATTTATAGTAATTTTGGAAAATCTACAGGAAGCAAGATAACAAATAAATTAGGATTAAGCTAAATAGAATAGGATCTTGCAACTCAAAACAGTTTCTATGAGAAAGTTTCAGCTAACAGAAACAGAAATCATAACCTCATGGTTTGTATCATCCTTCATCATTTTAACATCAATATGGGCAGCCACATCTAATTCAGCAAGAGATGTTAAGGAGAGTGCCAAAAACAACACTAGATAAGATAAGATCATAAGTGATCAGAGCAGAATTAGGTTATTTGGCCCATCAAGTCTGCTCCGCCATTCTATCATGGCTGATCTATCTCTCCCTCCTACCCCCATTCTCCTGCCTTCTCCCCATAACCTCTGACACCCGTACAAATCAAGAATCTATCTATCTCAGCCTTAAATATATCCACTGACTTCGCCTCCACAGATTCACCACCCTCGGACTAAACAAATTCCTCCTCATCTCCTTCCTAAAATAACCTACTTTAATTCTGAGGCTACGACCTTTAGTCCTAGACCTTTAGTCCTAGTTGGAACATCCTTTCCACATCCAACCTATCCAAGCCTTTAACCACAAATGAGCCATCAACCTAGTGAAGTTAAAAGATTGGTCTACTTTCAAGTGAAATATCTTCAATAAAACAATTCTACAACAGTTTTACAACAAATGGATTAGATCCAAGTTCTGTATGTCTACCAGGCCCAGGGACAGTGGAGGAAAATTAAACTGCAATCAGACTGCTTCTTACAAACTGCCCAACCCTAGCAGTGCTTGAACAAACATGAGAGCATTAAAGCCCCATGTTGCTGTGACCATCTTCTGCTGGAATTTCCCAATGGGTGATTAATCTCAGCCTCCGTATGAGTTAGTCTAACGTCGGTAGTGGGGAAACTGCTAGAATCAGTTATTAAAGATGGGACAGCAGCACATTTGGAAAGTGGTGAAATCATTGGACAAAGTCAGCATGGATTTATGAAAGGTAAATCATGTCTGACGAATCTTATAGAATTTTTCGAGGATGTAACTAGTAGAGTGGATAAGGGAGAACCAGTGGATGTGTTCATCTGGACTTTCAGAAGGCTTTCGACAAGGTCCCACATAAGAGATTAGTATACAAACTTAAAGCACACGGTATTGGGGGTTCAGTATTGATGTGGATAGAGAACTGGCTGGCAGACAGGAAGCAAAGAGTAGGAGTAAACGGGTCCTTTTCACAATGGCAGGCAGTGACTAGTGGGGTACCGCAAGGCTCAGTGCTGGGACCCCAGCTATTTATGAATGAATGAATGAATGAATACTTTAATGTCATTATAACATGTAACAACAAAATTAGAAATGCCAACCAGTCAGTGCACCATTCACACATTTTCTTAGAGCAAAAGTCTAAGATAAACAACTAAAATAAATAACATGAAAAAAAAACATTCTTCTGTCGATTTCACAGTCCCTTTGGTGTGTAGCACACCTGCACTCATTTGGTGGCGATATATATTAATGATTTGGACGAGGGAATTGAATGCAACATCTCCAAGTTTGCGGATGACACGAAGCTGTGGGGCAGTGTTAGCTGTGAGGAGGATGCTAGGAGGCTGCAAGGTGACTTGGATAGGCTGGGTGAGTGGGCAAATGCATGGCAGATGCAGTATATTGTGGATAAATGTGAGGTTATCCACTTTGGTGGCAAAAACATTAAAGTAGACGATTATCTGAATGGTGGCCGATTAGGAAAAGGGGAGATGCAACGAGACCTGGGTGTCATGGTACACCAGTCATTAAAAGTAGGCATGCAGGTGCAGCAGGCAGTGAAGAAGGCGAATGGTATGTTAGCATTCATAGCAAAAGGATTTGAGTATAGGAGCAGGGAGGTTCTACCGCAGTTGTACAGGGTCTTGGTGAGACCACACCTGGAGTATTGCGTACAGTTTTGGTCTCCTAATCTGAGGAAAGACATTCTTGCCATAGAGGGAGTACAGAGAAGGTTCACCAGACTGATTCCTGGGATGTCAGGACTTTCATATGAAGAAAGACTGGATAGACTCGGTTTGTACTCGCTAGAATTTAGAAGATTGAGGGGGGATCTTATAGAAACATACAAAATTCTTAAGGGGTTGGACAGGCTAGATGCAGGAAGATTGTTCCCGATGTTGGGGAAGTCCAGAACAAGGGGTCACAGTTTAAGGATAAGGGGGAAATCTTTTAGGACCGAGATGAGGAAAACATTTTTCACACAGAGAGTGGTGAATCTCTGGAATTCTCTGCCACAGAGGGTAGTTGAGGCCAGTTCATTGGCTATATTTAAGAGGGAGTTAGATGTGGCCCTTGTGGCTAAAGGGATCAGGGGGTATGGAGAGAAAGCAGGTACAGGATACTGAGTTGGATGATCAGCCATGATCATATTGAATGGCGGTGCAGGCTCGAAGGGCCGAATGGCCTACTCCTGCAACTATTTTCTATGTTTCTATGTTCCCACCATCACAAAAGCTTGACTTCAGCCAACATGAATCACACAACATAATTTCAAGAAAGTTGTGCATGCTGCTTTCAGCAAAATTGATGGGTCCCTATACCATCAGACCTATTACGCTTAAAATCAGTGCTCCAGAACTATTCCAGCACAATTACTAAATTTGGATTTACCCAACAATGGAGCAAAATGCCAATTGTTGTCCTGTTCATCAAAATAACAAAACCAAATTGCTCAATTATCACCCTATCCATCTACTATTTATGAAAATGCAGGAGAAAGTCAGTAACAGTGCTTTCAAGCAACAATCACACAGCATAATGTACTAACATAAACTCAGCAACACAACAGGAATAGGTATTTGACTTCTCATATCTGCTCTGCTATTTAATAAGGACGTGGATGGTTTGACTCTAGCCTCAATTCTGCAATCCTTTCCACCTGCAGTCCCCTTTCACTGCCTAACTTATCAATATTCTATTAGTAAGCAGCTTTACCTAGAGTTTGGTTAGAAGATAGAACTTACTAAGGTGCATATTTGCATTTAATAAAAATCTAGGTAAAGGTATTAGAAACATGTTGATAGATTAGATAAAGATGTGATGAGGTTCAGTTGAAATTTAAACGTAAGGATTGACCTCAAATTAAGTGCTTTGTTTCAATGCTGAAAATCGTAATAGTACTCGAGGCATCATATCTATCAACCAAAAAAACTTTGGATCTATATCAAATCAATCCTCATTTGTTACTTGGTGCACAATTAGCAGCAAATACACCTATTTAAAGTTTTGAGCTTTTCTGCCATGCAAATACCATTAATCAGAAGATACCATATCAAAACAAATCAGAAACATTATAGTGCGCTGAATATCCTTAAGTAGATTGGACCCAATTCAGTTAGCATTCAGATTTAATCTTATTCATGCAAGGAAAATAACATTTATATTGCTTCATCGTGCCTCCCATAGATATATCAAATTATATTAAGTTACTCTACACTAAGTTACACTAAGTTACTCCAGCATTCTGTGTTTTGCTCAAGATTCCAATTCTGCAGTTCCTTGTGACAACACCTCCATGAGAGACCTCCCCAACAATGTAGCACTACTGCAATGACGTTTTATCCCCTGGGGAAGCAAAAATGATCACCTCCTGATTCAGAGACAGCTGTGCTATCAACAAAACACAGCAGTTAGTGGAAAGGAATTTCAAAGTTTCAAGAACAAATTCACAACTACTAAATAGCTTTGTGGAGTGGCTCCATCAAAGTTAAACTTTTTAAGGTTGCTACATTTATTTATATTTTTTTCCTGATATTTTTTCCATTAACAGTTTCTATAACTGCTGTTTACTCCAAATCTAGAAATTATGTTGCAAATTAGCAATACAAATGATCTAGAACTTTAATAGTTTAGATTTGATGTGCTTCTTCTGGAATAATGGATCACAAAAATTAAAAGTTTGCTTTCACACTGATAAAAACAAAACACCTTTACATGCAAAACAATAGAGCTTACTTTATACATTTCTTTCCCAAACAGGTGATCCCATACTTGCCGCTGAACATCCCAGTTAACCAAATATCCCTAAAATAAGAAATGTTATTCAGCATAATATAACCACATTTAAAGAAACAAAAAAACTGTTAGAGTTTTAAACAGACTTTTCCATAATGATAGTGTAACATAATCAAATACGAGTTGCTAGTGTGAAATTAGAAGTTTACTCAGAATAATGTGAATTAACAACCCATAGAACATACTGCCTCATCTCCACCTATTATTCCCCACAATAATTTCAATGAGGTTATCACCATTTAATAATTAGAGCAAACCCACATTTTCCCACATTAGATTCAATCTACCATGTCCTATTGTATCTACCTAACTGTTGATACAAATTGCAAATAACCCAAGCACTGACCCTTATGATGACCCACCAACGCCTCTAACCCAAGAAGAATCAATTTATAGCCACTCTTACTTTTCTGTTCAGTAACTATTTCTGAAATGCACGTATTTATAAATGTAGCTGAATAGACACGAGTAATGATGAAGCATATATTCAATAATATGCCACAGGACAAATTAAATGTATGAGGTCAAAAACTGTAAAGTTAGTGAAGTAGCAGGATGCAGTCAGTGGGTTTCGAGTTGCTCTTCTGACTGAAGGTGAAATATCAGTTCCAGCAAGAGCAGGATCTCTGTTGTCCATTACTTATGTCAATTATTTGGAAAACAAAATCAAAACTTAATTTACGCTTGTAGAATATTATAGTACTTGAAAAATACGTTTCAACATAAGTGTACACTTTGACAATAAATTAAGTCACATATTACCAGGAAGATAGGAACCTAACTGGAGTAGAGAAGCAAAGGAATCTTGGAGTACAAATATGCAGGAGTACACGAAAATAAGCTGCTGGAGGAATTCAACAGTTTAAGCAGCAGTGGTGAGGGAATGTAATTGTCGACATTTTGAATCGGCACATTGACAATTTGCCATTTCCCAGCCCTTCATTCATCCCTGGATCATCAGGATAACAAGGACACCAACGTCAGACTCCTATTTATTGACTATATTTCCACCTTCAACAACATAATCTCAACCAAACTCATCTTCAAGCTCCTGGAACTAGGAGTAGGCTCTGCAATTGTATCCTCTGGCTCCTGACCCATAGACACCCATAGTAGAGATAGGCAACAAAAAATCCTCCATGTTAATTCTCCATACACATAATGAGTTCTCAGCCTCTTGCTATACTACCCATGAACTCACAATTGTATGGCCAAATTCTGTTCTAACTAGGGCGGTCACAGTGGCGCAGCGGTAGAGTTGCTGCCTTACAGCGCTTGCAGCGCCGGAGACCCGGGTTTGATTCCGACTACGGGTGCTGTCTGTACGGGGTTTGTACGTTCTCCCCGTGACCTGCGTGGGTTTTCTCCGAGATCTTCGGTTTCCTCCAACACTCCAAAGCTTTGTAGGTTAATTGACTTGGTAAATGTTAAAAAAAATGTTCCTGGTGGGTGTAGGATAGTGTTAATGTACAGGGACATTTACAAGTTTGTAGATGACACCACCATAGTGGGCCAGATCTCAAATAACATTGAGATGGAGTACAAGGAGATAGAGAGCTTAGTAACATGGTGTCAAGACAACAACCACTCTCTGTGTCAGAAAGCCAAAGGAGTTAAGGCTCTGTCTTACCTGTTTGCGGTCATCGGCGGTGAAGCGCGGCGTCGCCGGTAGAGGGGACCGCACGTCAACGGCGAGAGCGCCGAGCCTATCCACGGATGCTGCGCGGGGGCCGAGTAATTCAAATACGGCGGGTCCCACGTGCTTGCGGTAAGTAAAAAAAAGGGCGGGCCGACTGCAATGACGTCGGCCCGCCGCACGTGACTCACTAGCGGCGGCTGTGGCGGCGGCCGTCCTGATCGCGGCGCTGTAGCGGTGGCTGTGCCTGCGGCCGTGCCGCACACGTGCCTCACTGGCGGAGGCTGTGGCAGTGGAAGTTTGACGCACGGCGCTCGAGCCACACTGGCGGCGGCCTGTGCGGGCGGCCGTGCCGCACTCGTGCATCACTGGTGGAGGTTGTGCGGTAAGAATATAGTTTTAAACAGTGTAGGTTTTATTTTAGCACCGCCGCACGGCCCTGGAATTGTGCGTTCTCACAAGTGCGCAGTCTATGGCGGCAGATTCTTCCCGTTTCGCCGCCAATGACCGCAGACTCTTGAGACAGGCCTTTTAGTCATTATGACAGGAGGAAATAAGGTGGTGTCACACCCTGGTTGGCATCAATGGTTTTAAAGTGGAGATGGTCGAGTGTTTCAAGTTCCTGTGTGTAAATATCACCTATAATTTGTCCTGGTCCAATCACATCAATGCTATGGTAAAGAAAGCTCATCAATGTCTCAACTTCTTCAGAAGACTATGAAAAGTTGTCATGTCTCCAACGACGCTTACCAATTTCTATGAGATGCACTATAGAAAACATCCCATTGGAATACATTACAGCTCTTGATTTAGCAACTGTTCTGCCCAAGACCACAAGAAACTGCTGAGTTGTAGATGGAGCCCAGTCCATTACCCCCAACCATGACCATCTGCAACACACTCTGCCTCAGAACAACAACAGCCATTCTCTCTTCTCTCCTCTCCCATATTGCAGAAGATACAAAACCTTGAAAGCACATACCACTAGATTCAGAAACAACTTGTCTTCCACTGTTAACAGATCTCACGAGTTTGAAGAAGGGTCTCGACCCAAAACGTCACCCATCCCTTCTCTCCAGAGATGCTGCTGCCTGTCCCGCTGAGTTACTCCAGCTTTTTGTGTCTATCTTCACATAAACTAAAGATGCAGTTCCAATCTCTTAACCTATCTCATTGTGGCCCTTGCAGGTTTTCTTTTGTTTCAAAACCTTGGCCGGTACACCCCATGGCCGCCGGGCACAAGAGCAGAGGGGTCACCCACCTTCTGGAAGGGAAGGATGAAATACAGGCCAGAGGGATCCTTGATCTCATCGATCTGGTTGGCGGTGAAGGTTTTGAGGCGAGCAGTCCTGGATCGGAACTGGCAGTTGGGCAAAATGCTGCAAGGGGGAAGAATTGCGTTAGTCGGAGCTGGAGGAGGGAGGTGTGTAGACGGCAGCGGCCGCTTGCACTGGGACGGGACAGGACAGGACGGGACGCACCTCACGCCCTCCTCGCTGAAGCCCATCTTGGCCGTGCTCGCGCCGTTGTCCAGCACCAGGGTCGCCATGTTCGCCGTCACCAGGCGACCTGTCCGCCCGCGCCGCCGTCCCCCGGCATTCAATCCCCACGACAAGGTTCCGCACTTCAGAAACGCCGAGCACAGGGTTTGTCATTTAAAGCAAGAGAGCGAGTGAGACGGGTGGTAAAGCTGGTTTAACGACTTAAAACCCCCCCAAAAAAACACATACACATAAAGGTAGGTCACGATTGTAGAACGAGAAGTACTTTTAAAGTGTAATTAGTAACTTATTTGGCAGGTTACTTAAAAATAGTTTCTGTAAACACAGAGTAGGAGCGTGTGTGTGTGAACGGAAAGAGCTCCAATTGGCATCCAGTGTTGAGTGGTACACCTCAGGGCACAGTACTTGGCCCACATCTGTTTGTGCTTTACATAAACGACATCCATGAAAAAGTCGCAAGCACGACCAGACTATTCAATTCAATTCCTTTATTGTCATCTTGCAAGCAACAGTTGTGCAGTGCAAAACGAAAAGACGTTTGATGATTGTTTGCTGTACCGTCCAATTAAGTCAGCTGATGATGAAGATGCTCTCCAAAAGGACCTCGATACAATTGTTGAGTGGTCACACCAATGGGGCATGCAGTTCAACCCTTCCAAATGTGAAACCATGCATGTCACCAGAAAGAGGAATCCAGGCGAAACATCGTACAATATACTTGGTACCACCCTTGAAGAATCCAAACAAACCAAGTATCTTGGCATCAAATTGCAGAATGATCTGCGTTGGAATGGTCAGACTCATCATGCAACGGTGAAAGCAACAGGAGTCCTAAATTTTCTGAGGCGCAACCTTCATCATTGTTCAACTTCTGTCAAGGAGAAGCTATACTTCACCCTCATTAGACCTCATTTGGACTACGCAGTTGCAGCATGGGACCCACACACAAATAAAAACATTTCTTCCATCGAACGTATCCAAAGACAGGCAGCTCGATTTGTTACTAACACCTATGAGAGAGAAGCGAGTGTTACCAAACTTCTGAATTCTCTGGGGTGGAACCCTCTCCAAGACAGACGTGAAGCTCACCGTTTGACCTGTTTTTACAAAATGTTAAATGGTCAGCTCGACATAGATTACAAGACCTACACCAAACCCAAACCAATTAGGAGCAGACGAGGGCATTCGATCCAATTTGTGATTCCAGCTACCAAGACAGATGTGTACAGCAATTCATTCTTCCCCCGCACAATTAAAGCATGGAATAATCTCCACCCTACTATAGTTACCCAACCAGATGCAACTAAATTTAAGGTAACTCTTTCTTCCCAAAAACCCTTTCTGGCTTAAGTCCTCCCTCCACCACCTCCAGTTTAAATTCCATTTGGAATATTTTGGAGGACCAAGAAACCAAGAACCAAGAACCAAGAATGTCAATCCTCCAGAATTAACTTGGAGTCATAGAATCATTGAGTCACCCAGCACAGAAACAGGTCCTCCGGCCCACCATGTCCATACCGACCATCAATACTAAATGCGAAACTTAATCTCAAGGACATTGTGACGAGCAGGATTCGAACAACAACAAAAATCACAGGAGAGACTTGTGTTGTCATGTTCTTAGAGCACCAGTTTATTAATTATATAAAACATTAGTGAGGAGGATACATCCTGCTTGTATGACAGAGATGAATCATCTACTCAAGCATAAGTGAATGAAGAGTTTTCCACATCCAGATTGTTTTGGGAAGGTCCATGCGGATGGTCATATGTAAAGTTCAGTAGTGGCAGAGGGCATTTGAAGGGAAGATACGATCTCCAGGAATATGTTCAAGATGGTGAGCCTGTCCTAAACAATTATAAAGAATTACAGCACAGGAGGAAGCTGTTTGGCACATCATATTCAAGACAAACAATTTTGTGATGGCTCTTCAGGTGTCAACCAGGTGCTATTGAGAAAGCATGATGAACGAGATTAAAACAAATTATATGAATTAACAATTTAAAGTGAATATAAGATAATGATATCTGCAAATGCTGCTGAATATAGGGGAATTGGAAGCCAAATTGGATAAAGTTGTTGATGAGAACTCGAGAATTAAAAGCAGCTCAGGTCCGTACAACCTTTTGAGCCTAATTTGCCATACAATAAGATTGTGACTGTTCCTCTATTTTTTAAAGTCAAAGAGCACAGGCCCTTCGTCCCATCTCATTCATGCTGATCAAGATGCCTATCAAAACTAGTCTCACTTGCCTGCATTTAACCCATATCCTCCCAAACCTGTCCTATCAATGTATGTCCATTTAAAAATATATATTGTTATTGTACCTGCCTCCATCACTTCCCCAAGCAACTTATTTTATATACATACAACCTTCTGTGTGAAAGAGTTGCCCCTTAGCGTCCTATTAAATCTTTCCCCTCTCACCTTAAACCTGTACATCTAGTTCTTGATTATCCTATGTTTTTTTGGAACATCGGAAGGTGAGGGTTGACTCGATAGAAGTATTTAAAATTATGAGAGGCATCGATAGACATAATCTTTTTCTCAGGATGGTAATGTCCAACACTAGAGGGCATAGCTATAAGGCGAGAGGGGGAAATATTAATGGAGGTGTGCAAGGCAAGTTTTTTTACACAGAGTGGTGGGGCCTGGAACACATTGCCTGGAGTGGTGGTGCAAGCAGAAATGATAGTGACGTTTAAGAGACTTTTAGATAGGCACATAGAACAGCAAGGAATAGAGTGATATGGATGATGTAGGCTGAACATTTAGTGCTGTACTTGTGCTGTATTGTTCTAGATGGCATGCCAAAAAATTTATTCGCCACCCTGTCAACCAGTGGCACTCGTTCAACTATGTACTGGTAGTCCAAAGCTCTCTGCCTATCAGTATTCCCAAGGCCCTAACATTCACTGTGAAAGTCCTACCTTGGTTTGACTTTCCAAAATTGCAACACCTTGCACTAAACTGAATTAAAACCCATTTGCCATTCCTCAGCCTACTTGCCTTACAGATCAAGATCACACTGTAATTCTTGATAATCTTATTCACTGTTCCCGATGCCACTTCTTTCAGTGTTGTCTGCAAACGTACTAACCAAGCCTTGTACATTCTCATCCACATCTTCGATACAGATGATAAACAGCAATGGGCCCAGTACCAACCCCTGAGGCAACCATTAAACAAGGGCCTCCAGTTCATTAAATAACCTCCCACTCTCATCCTCTGCTTCCTAATATCAAACCAATTATATATACAATTAGCTAGCTCTCTGGATCCCATGTGATTTAACCTTCCAGAACAGCCTACTTTGTGGAACCCCATCAGAGGCCGTGCTGAAGTCCATGCAGACTATGTCTACTATTCTGCTCTCACCAACCTTCTTGGTTATGTTTAAAAAAACAACAATCAAATTTGTGAGATATTATCTCCCATAAAGCCATGCTGCCTATCCCTAATCAACCCCTCTTTCCAGGTACATGTACATCTTATCCCTCAGAATCCTCTTCAGTAACTTGCCTACCACAGACGTTATGCTCATTGGTCTATAGTTTCAGGATTTTATTTTGCAGCCCGTCTTAAATCTTAAACATTCGTCACCCTCCTGTGTCCGGCATCCCACTCATGGCTAGTGATTATATCTCAGCCATGTCTCCCGCAATTCCTTCAGTAACTTCCCACAGCAACCTTGGACATACTGATCAAACCCCATAGAATTATTTATTTGTATATGTTTTAAGACGTCCAGCACTTTCTCTTCTGTATTGCGGACTACCTCATTAACTTTCCCAAGCTTCCTAGTTTTCATGTCTTTCTCCACAGTAAAATAGAGGAGAAATATTAATTGAGGACCTCGCCAATCTCCCGCGACACCACACATACATGTCCACTTTGTTTGAGGGCCCCTGTCCTCTCCCTAGTTACTCTTTTTTCCTTAATATACTGATAAAATCTCTTTGGATTTTTCATAATCTATTCCACCAAAGTTATCTCATGCTCACTTTTTGCCTGCCTGATTTCATTCTTTTGTCTAGTCCTGTATCCTCTGCACTCTTCTCAGAATTCATGTAATCCCACCTGACTACCTAATCCATACCTCCTTCTTTTGCCTGACCAAAACCTCAGTCCCTCTTGCCATCCAAGATGTCCCTTTACTCTCAAGCAACCTATTACTCCCAAGCAACATATTCAAAACAACTTTTGCAAGCTTCAGTTTTAGCTTTAGAAATACAGAATAGAAACAGGCCCTTTGGCTCTCCGTCCATGCTGACCATCAAACACCCATTCACGCTACTTCTATGCTATCCCACTCCTTATATGCTAGGGCAATATACAGAGGCCAATTTACCTACAAACCTGCACTTCATTCCTGGTTTAACATTCAACATTTCCTTTTTGCCAATGTAAAACTTTAACTGTACCATTTCTGTCTTAATGACTTTAAAACTATTAGAACTAAGATTACCTAAAGTGCTCCCCACTTGCCTCCAGTTCTTCATCACCCGTTCCCCCCACCCCCTACTTTCACTCTGAAGAAGGATCCCAACCTGAAATGTCACCCATCTTTTTTCTCCCGAGATGCTGCCTGACCCACTGAGCTACTCCAGCACTGTGTCTATCTTTGATATAAACCATCATCTGCAGTCCTTGTTTCTACCTACCAGGTATGGTTCCACAGTTGGAGTAATATTTCTTACCCTTGTATACAAGAACACAAGGGAAATGGAGCAGGAATTGGTCACCTGGTCCCTCAAACCTGTCCTACCATTCAACATCTTCGCTCAGTTTGCAATAACCAACCTGATCTCCCGGTGGCTCAGCACTTCAACTCCCCCTCCCATTCCAAATCCGACTTTTCTGTCCTGGGCCTCATCCATGGCCAGAGTGAGTCCCACCGCAAATTGCAGGAGCAGCACCTCATATTTCGCTTGGGTAGTTTACATCCCAGCAGTATGAATATTGACCTCCAATTTCAGGTAGTCCTTGCGTTTTCCCTCCTTCCCCTCCCCTTCCCAGCTCTCCCACAGCCTACTGTCTCCGCCTCTTCCTTTCTTCTTGCCGCCCCCACATCAGTCTGAAAAGGGTCTTGACCCAAAACGCCACATATTCCTTCGCTCCATAGATGCTGCCTCACCCACTGAGCTTCTCCAGCATTTTTATCTACCTTCGATTTTTCCAGCATCTGCAGTTCCTTCTTTAACAAACTACCATTCAACATAGTCATGGCTGATCTGTCCCAGATCTCAATTCCCTGGTCTCATAGCCCTCAATTCCCTGGTCTTTCAAAAAATGTACCTACCTCTGCTTTAACTACATAATGATCCACTCTGGGATAGGGAATTCCAGAGATTCACTGCCCCCTGCAAGAAGACATTTCTATACATCACATTTTTAAATGACTGGCACCTTATATTTAATCCAGACTCCTTCATTTGAGACACTCCCACTCAAGAAAATAATGTTGACATACAGACTGTGATGCTTTTGTGGTAGGCAAGATCTGGTGAGGATTCTGAGGGATAAGGTATATATGCTTTTGGATATACAGTGGCTGAATAGGTAGGGTCAGCAAGGTTTTATACAAATAAGGTTGAAGCTGGTGAAGCTGCACTTGGGGTATTGTGTTCTGTTTTGTGCACCCTGTCTTCTTCTTTCGTGTCCATCTTCCATTTTTCAAAAGTTGACATCGCTGTCATCGTCCATCCTGAAAAGGACGCAAGCTTCCGGCGACAATCAGTGGGAGCCATCACTTGTTGCAATAGACGATGGTGGTAGCAGAATTAGCTCAGGATACTTCCAGTTTCCAGCCCCAGCGACGTGGACACCTGCTATGGGGCCTGTGCACCCTGTTATAGCAAAGGTGCCATTGAACTGGAAATAATGCAGAGAAGATTTACGAAGATTTTGTCAGGACTCGAGATTATGAACTATACGGAGAGGTTGGGTAGGCTAGGATTGTATTTCTTTGAACAAAGGAGGCTGAGGGTGATCTTTAAGAGGTGCATAAAATCATGAAGGGAATAGATGGGGTGAATGCACACTCTTTTTCCCAGGATAGGAGAATCAAGAACTAGCAGGCATAGGTTTAAGGTGAGAGGGGGGGGGGGGGGGATTTAATAAGAACTTGAGAGGCAAACTTTTCACACAAGAGTGGGTATAAGATGTGAGTTGCCCAAGGAAGTAGTTGAGGCAAGTACAAAAACAAAATTTAAAATATATTGTTTAAAACATTTAAAAGATAACAATATCAGATACATGGATAGGAAAGGTTTAGAGGGCTATGGGCTAAATATGAGTAAATAAGACTAGCTTAGATGGGGCATCTTGGCGGCTTGGACATGTTGGGCTGAAGCATCTGTTTTCATGCTGTATGACTCTAAAACACATAGATATGGTGGGTAATCAGAATTATTTTTGTCCAGCATCAGGCATCTAAAAACAAGAGGGCATAGGTATAAGTTTAGAGGAATTAGTTCTCAAGGGGATTTGGAGGGAAAGTATTTTGCGTAGAGCATGATTGATATCTGCAATTTGCTGCCAAAACGAGATTGTACAATCAGATACAATTACTATGTTTATTAGACAGCACTTGAATAGGCAAGGAATAGGAAGATGTACAGATTGTAGACAAATAGTCAATGGCAATCCCCAAATAGGATTAGAGTGGATGGTCAAAAGGATTGGCATGGATGTGTTAAGCCAAAGGGCCCATTTCTGCACTAAGCATCTTTATAACTATCACACCTTTTACAATTGATAATCAAAAGTGTTTGAATAAAATGACAATAACACAAATTTGGAAACCCTTGTGACTTTTCTCATTAGTTTCTTGCAATTACCATCATTTTTTATCAGGGCAAGGTTGAAGAATCAGCAAATTAGGTGGCTACATTGAAACAATTCTAATTTGTTGCCCTCCTGGCTCATTTGCACTGATGTTGCCTGCCTAAAACACCACCAACTCCTCCTCTGATGTTGCCTGCCTAAAACACCACCAACTCTTCCTCTGATGTTGCCTGCCTAAAACACCACCAACTCCTCCTCTGATGTTGCCTGCCTAAAACACCACCAACTCCTCCTCTGATGCTTCTCTTGCTGATCAATGATTTAGAACGTTATTCTAACGCTGCCATTATTGTGTAATCAGTGATGCAAAATGGAAGCAGGTAATTCTATAAGACAATCAGCAAATCAAGAACCAAGTTATCGCAGATGAAGTTTTAGCGTGACTTGCTGCAATCACAGAACACCAATACCAAATTGGAAGTGAGGGAATCCGAATCAGAAACATTACAAGGCAGGAGTTTTGGAATTCATCTAAATGGGGTCAACATTCGGATATGTAATATAAGAAGAGAGGAAGAGTTCAAGGCTGGTAGGATACCAGAACTGAGCCAGGATTGCGCCTTCAGAATGCTATTCTCCATGATTGAATGCAGGACTCCTGGCCGAAACTGAGGAATAATAATCAATTAATTATTATGTCCATCAATAGGAGGGATGAGAACTGAAGATCTAAGGTGATTAGTAAAAGGGATAATATGTATAAATATCATCAAGTAGGCATGCTATGGAATTCATTGTCATAAAGCTTGGTATAAGCAGATTCAAAGGGGAATCAGAGATATTTGAGGGAGGATAAATTGCAGAACAGAGGAAAGAACTAGAGAATAAATCTGTGTTTCTATACATGGCACTACTTTTTTCCTAATATAATTCATGATATCCATCTTCGCTGCATACGACACCACCTATTTTAGTGTCATCTGCATACTTACCAATAATTCTCATTCTCATCCACATCGTTGTTACAGATAACAAACAGCAATGGGCCCAGCACCTATCCCTAATGCACATCACGCACAAGGCCTCCAGTCCAAGAAACAGCATTCTACCACCACCCTGAAGCCAATTATGTGTCTGGTTAGTTATCCTATGCAATCTAACCTTCCAGGGCAGCCTACCATGCAGACGCTTATCAAAGGCCTTCATGTAGTCCATATAGACTACATCTTAGGTGAAATGGTAGAGTTGCTGTCTTACGACGCCAGAGATCTGTTTTTGATATGGACCATGGGCGCTGTTTTGTACGGAGTTTGTACATTCTCCTTGTGACCACGTGCGTTTCCTCTGGGTGCTCCGGTTTCCTCCCATTCTCCAAACATGTATAGGTTTGAGAGTTAATTGGCTTCGGTAAAAATTGTGAATTTTCCCTGGTATGTAGGATAGTGCTAGTGTACAGGGGTGATCGCTGGTCGACGCGGACTCGGTGGCCGTGTTTCTACCATGTATCTCTGAAGTCCTAGTCCTTAGGCCCTGCCCTTACCAACCTTCTTGGTTAACTCTTCAAAAACCTCAAACAAATTCTGGAGACATGACCTCCAATGCACAAAACCATGTGCATTGGTTCAACCCCTAATCAATCCCTGGTCTTTCAAAAGCATGTATACCTTATCCCTCATAATCCTCTCCAGTAACTTTCATGCTACAGATGTTAGGCTTACTGATCTATAGTTTACAGCCCTGGCTGCCCACACCACCCTCCACCACCTTACAAATAAATTATCCTTTAGTGGACTGCCCAGCAGTAACTAACGGAGTACCTCAGGGATCAGTGCTTGTGGCTAAATATAAATTGATGATTTGGAAGAGGGAGCTAAATGTAATATTACAAAATTTGCTGATGATACTAAACTGGGTAGGATTGTGAGGAAGATGTAAAGAAACTTCAAGATGATGTCAACAGAATGAGCAAGTGAGCAAAAAAACTGGCAGATGCAGTTTAATGTGGATAAATGCAAAGTTATTCACTCTGGTGGGGTGGAGATTGCAACTTTCACGTGGTCCGCCATGTTTCCACGAATGCAATCAACCTGGTGTGCACAATCAAATAAGATCAAATAGAACAAGTTGTCCTACAACTTTAGGCTTGCACGCCATATGCAAGAAGAAGTTTCACTCTGGTAGGAAAAACAGAAAGAGTTTGCATTATTTAACTGGTGTTAGATTGTGCAGTGTTGATGTACAAAGAGACTTGGGTATTAATGTACACTACTGAAAACAAATATGAAGATAAAGCAAACAGTTAAGAATATAAATGGGATGTTGGCCATTCATTGCATGAATGTGAGTAGGAGCAAGGATGTCGTACTACAATTACACATAACCTTGGTGAGACCACACCTGGTGCATTATGAGCAATTTTAATCTCATTATCTAAAATAAGGATTTATGTGCTTGCTTTAAAGAAAGCACAGTGAAAGATGATCAGACATTTCTAGAATAGTGGAACTGTCATATGGGGAGAGATACGTTAGAAGAATAAGATAGAATCTAATTGAAACCCATTGAATTCGAATGGGCCTAATGATAGGAGGGGGTTTTCCCTGGGTGGTTGTACTGAACAAGAGATCTAAAGATAAGGAGGCAAATATTTAGGACTATCCTGAGGAGAAGTATCTTCACTCATAAGGTGATTAACCTATAGATTTTGGTACTGCAAAGGGCTTTAGAGACAAAGCCATTCAATATATATTAAGGAGAAAAATACATTTCAAGATCAAAAAACATATCAAGGGTCTAGGGAGAGAATGGCAATATGGTAATTAGATGAATATGGTAGAGCAGGCTCAAAGAGTCTAATGGCCTACTCCTGCTCCTATTTTTTGGTGTTTTTATGTTGTAAAACCCCTGTCTCACGGTGCGAGCTGACCCACGAGGTACCCCGAGCTTAAAACAAATTTAACTCGTGGTAATCACATACGATTAACGTAGCGGGAACGTCGGAACTCGTGGACACTACTTAGCGACTCTTGGCGCTAACGGCAGGTACCCTTGACACTTGTTAACTCTTGGAAAAATTCAAACATGTTTAAACTTTTCCACGAGTAAAATGTACTCTTGAGGTTAAAATGTGAAACATTTAAACACGTTGTAAGAATGCAGTGGCCCGTGCGTTTACCTTAGTGACTCGTGAGTCTACCGTGGGAACTCTTTAACTCAGCGGGCAGGCAGCATCTCTGGAGAGAAGGAATGGGTGATGGGATGACGTTTCCAAATTTCTGCTGTGTCTTTGTGTAACTCCAGCACCGTGTGTTCACTTTTTGTCAACCAGCATCTGCCCTTTCTCGTGTATGACATTATTTGTATCCGTGGCAGTTGATTGTCGCTCCCTTCAGTTTCCCAGAGGGTCGGGACGGGACTGGAGTTGGGAGGGAAAGGTGTGGGGGGGGGGGGGGGGGGAGGGAGGGGGGGGGACTTAGTACGGGTGACAAGTGTACTGACTGTGTGAGCAGAAACTTTGGTAGTGATTGCCCATGGGGTTCACTGTCGAGGACTTCATAATGCAGAGAGCATTATAAAGTGGAGCGATTAACCTTGGAAAGGGGGGAGACTTCTCTCTGAGTTGGACCCATTTGCAGGAATTTTCTTGAGGTTATTAACGACAGATAAATGGATGGGAAGGGTTTAGAGGGCTATGGGCCACATGCAGGCAAATAGGACTACCCCAAGACGCCAACTTGGACGGCACGGCCTATCTGGGTCGAAGGACCTGTTTCCGTGTGGTACAGCACCATGACTAAAGCCTATCCAGTGGGATTGACATGTTTTGTATTTTTCCTTTCTAAAGATGCAGTGTATTTTGGTGACTATTGCACACTGCAGACCAGAAGCGCTTTCAATACCCAGAGAGAAGTGATGGGCGGGTTAGGTGAGCAGGAGAGTGTGGTTGTTTGCAGTTGCAGAGGGAGGGGGCAAGGGCGGTACAGTTCCCAGTCTCAGCTCCTGTTCTACCGAGCGTGTGGACGTGGACGGGTGGCTTGGTTGGCGGCGGCCCATGGTGTGGCAGAGCCGGCGTGCCCGCTGACTCCCATTCCCCCCCCCCCCCACCCCACCACGGTCCGGGGCCACGCTGAGAGAGAGCCCCCGAGCATCTGCCCCGGGGCGACGGGCACTGATCTGCTGGCATCGCCGACGTGAAGACAGTGCAAATCCCCCGCGCCCGGTGCAATGGGCGGGGAGCTGGAGAGGGGAGGGAAGGGGTCACACACATGGCCGGGAAGCAGAGTGGTGGGGGTGGCGACAGACAGGGCCAACAATGAGATGGAGAAAGACGGAAACACCAACGTGTAAAGGAGACCTACAATAGTTCATGATCTCTCTCGCGTCATGGCGGGTGATTGTCGCCTGCCCGCTGTTTCTGACGCTAAAGCCTTGGGATCGTTGCCCTTCGTGTTGGCGGGGAGGGGGGTATTGTGCTGTTTGATCGCCCCCTGCTATGCCAGGGACAGGGAGACACAGCGGCTTTTGAGACTGGTGGGCAATCACTACCAAAGTGTCTGCCCACACAGTCAGTACACCTCTCCTACACTTGTCTCCCGCACTAAGATCATCCCGCAGAGAATGATCCCAGCCTAACCCAAGAGCCTTGTCACCCCAGACAGATTAATGACGCCTGGGCACCAAAGCAGCTCAGGAGGCGAACCCTGAGCTCCATCTCCCAACAATCTGATGTGCAACTGATGTGAAAGAACAGCGGCTGTGGCCTGCCGGCACCCGGCATGGACTTCTCACACCCTCACACACGAAAAGTGTGTGAGAATAAACAAAAACAAGGAATAAAACCAAAGCCCGGCTTGAAAGGCATCTAAAAATATATTCCGCTTAGAACGAGCAGGCGCGGAGACATCCGTCCACATTCAAAGATTTCATCTCCCGTCTCCCCGCAGTGTGTAGACCTGGCAGTAAATTCAATTAAAATATAGCAAACCTCCGCTCGCTGGTCTTCTAACTACGTGATGTGTGTTTCAAACAAATCATAAGTATAACTGCTCTGGCACTGGACGGTGCGCATTTTCCCTTTGTACGTCAAATCAATAGATGCGGCCGCGCTGAATTCTATCTTTAACTCGAAGCCGCAGGATGGAGATGTCTTCTTTAACACTGTTGCTTATTAAAACAGACCTTCATTCATGGTTGGCTCAAGAGTAACTCGGGAGACGAACTTGGAACATCGCAGAAATGACAAGTAAACGGCAAACGTAGTCATACCCGTGGGAACTCGGTTAAACTCTTGATCATACACTTGGAATCTCGTACACAACCACGAGTCTTTCAATCGGGGTACCTCGTGGGTCAACTCGCACCGTGAGACAGGGCTTTAACTGTGTAGCAGCAGTTATGCACATTCCATTTGGATGTTTTTCCCAAGCAATGTCACATTCCCAATAAGGAAGCATTTGTACCTTTGGAAATTAAAAAGTGCCAGAGAAAAGGACAGAATGTTTTAACACTGCCATATGGAAACAAAATAATTTCTAGGCCTCTTTGTTCGTATTCCTTCAAACAGAATTCCCTCGTGACAAAATAACAAAACCCTATTATAGAAATCACAAACAAGATCCCTAGGGCCGATCACGAAGGTAAAAAGTCCTTCAATATCATTCTCAACCTTTCACGACCAGCCAGACCATCCTCTTACAATGCTTCACTGTGTGAAATCAAATCTACCTGATTGTAGACTTGTTCATCAAATTGCAGCCAGAGGATCAAATTTGTGATATATTCCATGACATCAAAGGAAGAATACTTGTGAATGTAACACAAAGGATTGCCAAGCTGGGTCAGTAATTAATTGGGAAGGTTAATGAAATGTTGGCCTTGCAAAAGATGTATTATGTTTTGATGCAATACTGGTACATCTATACATAACTAAAGCTCTGACCTTGTTATCTTATGGTTGCGCGGTCATTCTATTTGCTCAAAAACGTTACGCGATAGCGCTACGATTTTTCGTCAGCTTACTCACCATTCTCTTGCGCTGCGATTGCACCAAGTTTCGTTCCGATCGGCGGTCTAATGTAAACTTTACCGAGGTTTAAAAATCTTAAAAACCACGCGTGCGCAGATCGATCTCCTCTCCTGCCATTCAGCGCCGCGTGGATTGGTCTTTTCTCCCGTCACTCCGCGGGACGGTCCGCCCCTTCCTGCGCCATCGCATCTTTACTGCAGTGGTGGATGGCCGGCGGAGGTTTCCTACCAGACACAATTTTCGGAGGGACTGGAAACGGCCTGGAACCAAACGGAAAGCGGAGTATCTGATCTCGGCGGAGGAGAACGAACAGCGACCAGCGGTCCAGTGACCAGCAGAAGAGCGACCAGCGACCGCTGTGAGTCTGCTCCAGCCCCTTCCCCTCTGGTCCCCCTCACTGGCTCCTGCCCCCCCTCCCCTGTGATACCCCTCACACCCCCGTATTTTCTCCGAGCTCTCTCCCCCGCCCCCACAACCCCCCCGCCCACACACCCACCCCACACCCCCCTCCCCCACACAGCCCTCCTCCCCCACACACACTCATCCCCCACACACCCCCTCCCCCATACCCCACTCCCCCATACCCCACTCCCCCATACCCCACTCCCCCACACACACACCCTTCCCCCACACATACCCCCGCCCACACAACCCCTCCCACACACACACTCCCCCCACACACTTCCCCCCACACACTTCCCTCCCCCACACACCCGTCAGCTGAGCCTGCGCAATAATACCTGCGTGTTCTACGTCACAATGGGCGGGAATGTCTGCGCCGCCGGAGAGCCGCTAAGAGTGGATGGGGGGCAGGGGGGATGGAGTGAGTTTGTGGGGGGGGAAGGGCAAGAGGCAGAGTGCGGGGGTGAGGGAAGGAGGGGAATCAGGGGCGTCACAACGGGAACCCGTCAGCCGCGCCTGCGCAGTTAGGGGCTATGGGTGAGTGGTGGAATAATGCATTGGGGGAAAGGGTTGCGTTGGGGGAATGGGTGAGAGGTGGAATATTGCTTTGTGGAATAGGTTGTGTTGGGGGACCGAGGCCTCCCGTGTGACTGGGATCCAACGGGTCCCACTTAGTCTAGTCAGTTATAGTATACTACTGGACTAAGTGGGACCTGTTGGGTCCCATGTTCACATGGGAGGGCTGGTCCCCCAACACAATATTCCCCCTCTCCACCAATTCCAATATTGCTGGCCAGTGGGGGGGGGGGGGGAGCTTTCTGGAGTGCTAGTATGGGTGTTGTGGGCCAAAGGGACTGGTTTCCAGAGGGTTAGTATGGACATTGTGGGCCAAATGGATTCTTGGGCTGGCAGCTCAGTCACTCAGGCCTGGTGGGCTGGCAGCTCAGTCACTCAGGCCTGGTGGGCTGGCAGCTCAGTCACTCAGGCCTGGTGGGCTGGCAGCTCAGAAACTGCCAGAAATTCTGCCCAAAACAGGTGAGAGACTCTGTGAGAGAGAAGGGGGGGAGGGTGAAGAATCAATTTTAGAAAATTTTCATATTTTTCTGCAGATCACAGCAATGAAGGAGGAAAGTCTATCCTGGCCTGGATCTCACAGGGAGCAAATGAATGGAGGGAGAAAAATACTGGGGCGAGGTTTAATACTTGCAGGGAGAATACTTACTGATGGGCGGAAGGGACTCCTGGGCTAGTACTGGCCTGGTGGGCCGAAGGCGCTCTTTAAAAAAAAATCTAGTGAAATCTCAGTGAAAGGCACTTTTTACGGACTTTTCCGAGCCTAACACGGGCCTTTTGTGCCAAAATGTTCCTCCCGGGCTAATAGGGGCATTTTAGTCAAAAGGGACTGGTTTCTCGGCTAATAGGGGCCTTGTGGGCCGAAATTAGTGGTTTCAGGCAGGCCAAACAACTCATTTCATTTCATTTCCAATTGCATTGCAGTTTCAAGCACAGGGCAGGCCGGATAGCTCATTGCATTTTCATTTCACTTCCATTGCCATTGCAGTTTCAAGAACAGGGCAGGCCAAGCCAAACAGCTGATTGCATTTTCACTTCATTTCCATTGCCAGTGCACTTTCAAGCACAGGGCAGGCTCAAGCCAAACAGCTGATTGCATTTTCACTTCATTTCGATTGCCACTGCACTTTCAGGCACAGGGCAGGCTCAAGCCAAACAGCTGATTGCATTTTCACTTCATTTCCATTGCCATTGCAGTTTCAAGCACATGGCAGGCTCAAGCTAAACAGCTCTTTGCATTTTCACTTCATTTCCATTGCAGTTTCAAGCACAGGGCAGGCCAAACAACTCATTTAATTTTCATTAAGGGCTAACAAATCATTTATTCAAGTGCATTGCATACTCACAGCGTTCTGTAGTTTCCCAGCTCAGACAGAGAGTCGTGAACTATCCCTCACCATCTTGCAGACAGACTGAGCCACGCCCACACTTCCGGGTTTTATTGTCCCTCCCCCCTCCTACTAGAAGGGGCGTGGCCTTCATGGTGGTGATTGACAGGAGAGAGAATCTCAAGATTTTTTAAACACGAATAAGTCTTTTATTTTTCATCGATGGGAAAAATCCTCGGGGCCTGCGCAACGAAGGAGGACTCTGAGTAAGATGGCCAAACAATCACAGCCATATGTGGTAGCGTTTTTTTCTAAAATCAAAGCACAGTGCAAACAGGAAGTGGTCAAGATGAGACTTTTAATTATATAGATTTCTTACCTAAGGCTGTGCAGAGAAATTCACCAGATTGATTTTTATAATATTAATGAAGGATGTTACGTGTGAAAAGAGATTGATAGGTTGGGTCTATATTCACTGGAGTTCAGAAGAATCACTGAGCTACCGATGTTAGATTAACTGGTTTGTAATTCCCCGTTTTCTCTAAAAAGGGAGGGAGAGAGAAAATGGGGAATTACAGACCAGTTAGTCTAACATCGGTAGTGGGGAAACTGCTAGAGTTAGTTATTAAAGATGGGATAGCAGCACATTTGGAAAGTCAGCATGGATTTATGAAAGGTAAATCATGTCTGACGAATCTTATAGAATTTTTCAAGGATGTAACTAGTAGAGTGGATAAGGGAGAACCAGTGGATGTGTTATATTTGGACTTTCAGAAGGCTTTCGACAAGGTGCCACATAAGAGATTAGCATACAAACGTAAAGCACACGGTATTGGGGGTTCAGTATTGATGTGGATAGAGAACTGGCTGGCAGACAGGAAGCAAAGAGTAGGAGTTAACGGGTCCTTTTCAGAATGGCAGGCAGTGACTAGTGGGGTACCGCAAGGCTCAGTGCTGGGACCCCAGCTATTTACAATATATATTAATGATTTGGACGAGGGAATTGAATGCAACATCTCCAAGTTTGTGGATGACATAAAGCTGGGGGGCAGTGTTAGCTGTGAGTAGGATGCTAGGAGGCTGCAAGATTACTTGGATAGGCTGGGTGAGTGGGCAAATGCATGGCAGATGCAGTATAATGTGGATAAATGTGAGGTTATCCACTTTGGTAGCAAAAACAGGAAAGTAGACTATTACCTGAATGGTGGCCGATTAGGAAAAGGGGAGATGCAACGAGACCTGGGTGTCATGGTACACCAGTCATTGAAAGTAGGCATGCAGGTGCAGCAGGCAGCGAAGAAAGCGAATGGTATGTTAGCATTCATAGCAAAAGGATTTGAGTATAGGAGCAGGGAGGTTCTACTGCAGTTGTACAGGGTCTTGGTGAGACCATACCTGGAGTATTGCATACAGTTTTGGTCTCCTAATCTGAGGAAGGACATTCTTGCCATAGAGGGAATACAGAGAAGGTTCACCAGACTGATTCCTGGGATGTCAGGACTTTCATATGAAGAAAGACTGGATAAACTCGGCTTGTACTCGCCAGAATTTAGAAGATTGAGGGGGGATCTTATAGAAACTTACAAAATTCTTAAGGGGTTGGACAGGCTAGATGCAGGAAGATTGTTCCCGATGTTGGGGAAGTCCAGAACAAGGGGTCACAGTTTAAGGATAAAGGGGAAATCTGTTGGGACTGAGATGAGAAAAACATTTTTTACACAGAGTGGTGAATCTCTAAAATTCTCTGCCACAGAATGTAGTTGAGGCCAGTTCATTGGCTATATTTAAGAGGGAGTTAGATGTGGTCCTTGTGGCTAAAGGGATCAGGGGGTATGGAGAGAAAGCAGGTACAGGATACTGAGTTGGATGATCAGCCATGATCATATTGAATGGCGGTGCAGGCTCGAAGGGCCGAATGGCCTACTCCTGCACCTATTTTCTATGTTTCTATGTTTCATATTGAAATATATAAGATTCTGAGTGCGTTTGTCAGAGTGGATGCTGAGAGGGTGTTATGCCAGTGATGTTATCTACTATAAGAGGACATAGCTTCAGATTAAGGATTCAATTTAAATCAGAGATTAGGAAGAGGTGTTTTTTTCTCTCAGAATGGTCATGATTCTTTGGATTCTTTATTTCTAGGAGTTGTAGAGGCAGAGTCATTGAAAATTTTCAATGAGGGATGTGGATTGACAGATATTTAAAACTACCAGGTAGTCACGTGGAGAGAAGGCGGGTTTGGTGGTGTTGAAGCTAAGACTGGATCAGCCAAGATCTATTGAAGTCACTGACACCTATATCTAATCCTACTTGATTTCAATTGTCGAGGCCCCGAGCTCTAGAAATGTACATCCCAGCAGTCTTCATCATATAGAATGCTTCTATATCTAAACGTCTGGTTACTTGCCATATTTCCTTATTATCAAATTTGCTTTGGTTGTGCAGTGAAGTATCTTATTGTAGTCTACTAATGAATTTGCTTTGGTTGTGCAGTGAAGAATCTTATTGTAGTCTACTAATGAAATGCACATTCTGCTGTTGGCTGCAGAGTTGTTTTAGACAATAGACAATAGACAATAGGTGCAGGAGTAGGCCATTTTGCCCTTCGAGCCATTCAATGTGATCATGGCTGATCATCCACAATCAGTACCCCGTTCCTGCCTTCTCCCCATATCCCCCGACTCTGCTGTCTTTAAGAGCCCTATCAAGCTCTCTCTTGAAAGTATCCAGAGAACCGGCCTCCACCTCCCTCTGAGGCAGAGAAGTTGGACAGAAATTGCACCCACAAGTCTTACTCATGATAGCATGAAAACTACTAGATTGTTGTAAAAACTCATCAGGGTCACTTCTGTCCTTCAGGAATTGAAATCTGCTCTGCTGATTCTGCTGAGTTCATTTGAGCTACCAGACCTTCGCCATGTGATTGGCTGTTGAATGCCCTCTGAAATGGAATACCAAACCGTAGATGTGCTATTTCAATGTCCACATGACCAAGATTCGAGTGGCTACTGGAAATGCCCTGAAGCCAGTATTTTTCCGAAGAAACCACCATGCTGCGATTGGCTTTGTGCCATCGCAAAAATAATGACATGAAAATGTCGCAAACATGTAAAAAAAGTACAGAATCTCTGCAGACGGAAGTGTGTGTAAGCGTTATTTTGAGTTAAACAGTGGATGTATTGTGGGGCGTTTGTATCCCAGTGCCTTCAAATTGTTAAGTGCAGTATGTCTCACCAGAATAAACATTTGAAATAATTAAAAATAGACGTGTTCGAATTGAACGAATGGTATTGCTCAGGACAGTGAAAACAACTGGAATACTTCCTTAGCGAAGGAGCACACATTATTCAGTTCCGTCGATGAGTATGTATATTTTGCATATTTATCACGGACTCGTTTCCGGACTAGTACAATTATGACGTTTAAACGAAGGGTTTACTGGAGGGTTGTACACGATGTAGCGCTCAAAACGGGGAGTGGGCAATAAACGTTAGTGAATCATCAGAATGACAAACGTTTGGTACAGCAGGGTACATGGATTCGACTGTTTGGAAGCGTCGGTGGGCGGAGAGGAGACTTGCAAAGCAGCATAGACGCTTTTCAAGGCACTAGACGCTGGCAAGCGTGGCTGCCTGCTGGTTGCTAGCCTCTTTTCTGTTCAAACATAATTGGACAATACTGCAGAGTTTGGTGGTTACTATGGAGCCGCCGCCGCCGCCGCCAGCGGCTCCCGTCATGTGACAATGTAACGTTTTAACAGCGCGTCATGTCCGTAAACAAACAGGCAGAGCTCACAACCCCTTGTACCGCGGGAGAGGGGGGAATTGCTGCACAACAACTGCTCTGTCCGGAAAGAAGACGGTGTTCGCGGGAACGATGCATCGGTTTACGCAATGCAAAACCAATACAAGTGACCGACGGACCTTCTAGCCGCGTGGTGACATTGAACATGCGGAGACGGACAACGGAATGACTGTCAGCCTCCCTGCGAGCGGGGTGGACACGCCGGCTCCCGGGCTGTTGATAAATAGCAGTGCGGCCGCTGCCCCTCCAGCTGCTGGCGGAGCCCTTTAACTGTGTGTGACAGCCGCAGCTCAGCCTGCTGGTGTACACACCCGCTGCATCCAACCCAGCATCGGCCCGGCGCTGCTGAACTCCGACAACAACATTATTCACCCGCTACCTCCAGACTCTGTAGCCTCGAAGTGTTTATGCATGGGCTGCCCTTTTTGGATTGATCGAAAAATTAAAAAAAACATTCGGGCCAGGAGCTAGCTCATAAGGTGGGTCTGCTTTGGAAGAAGGAAGTCATTCACATTGCCCCCTTCACCCCTGTGAATTTCACAGGTTGATTTGTTCTCCCTGGGCTGCTTGCATAGTTGTATTTTGTTTCCATGGGGGGCTTGGAGGTCATGTTTTGATCGCTCTGATCACATGTGTGCTTGCGTGACGTGTTAGGGAGCTTAAAGCTGAACATCAACTCTCCGGAGCGACCCATCTATGGCGGTCATACACTGAGTGCAAGAATAGCTTTCTTAGTACTGGTTTATAGGGAGTTCACTAACTTCTATACGGAATATTCTGATGTTGTTTATACTTCCGGCTTGGGAGTTATCGCTATAATTCCAAGTTGGCTTCTCGATAATAAACTCCTTGAGGCAGTTTGTCGGCGCTCAAGTATTCGGCGAGTCTGAACTTGTGTTTTTAAAGAGTTAACTATAAATGTTATGCATGACCCTGTAAAATCAATCCTATTGCCTGACATAGAGGGTGGCGTAATTCAGTGTGAAGTGCATTTACTGTATCAAACACTGCGTACGATTACTCTGATCAGAGTTAAAATCGGAAGGTTTTATTAGGGTTATTAGGATTTCAGTAAAATGTAATGACAGATGCGATCAAGTGTCGAATAACCCCCCCCCCCCGGTCATGGTTATGATCAGCAGGGATGGATAATCCGATCAGGGTGCTGAAATATATTCACGTTCCCGTGTTAAAGTCATACGTTATTTATATTTTTATATTTTAAATTCTATTCTATAAGCGTGCAATTACACTCTTCTACCAATGCCGATACCACAGCACTGTAACAAGGAGGAAATACGCGAGGTCACAATTGCCATAAGCAGTAACACGTGCCTCATAATTAATTTGTTATTCTTATGTTGATGAGAGGAAGCGCCTGTAAATACTTAATTTGCCATCCCTAATTCACTTTTTGTTCCGTTGAATCTTTACTGTTTAACTCAATTGCCTTCAAAGACGTGTAATTTAAATGACTCAAGATGAAATGTGAAAACATTTCACCCTGGGAAAACTTTCCATAACTGTTTGGGATATTAATGGGGAAGTTTAAACCCAAAATCGCCACTCCACTAGTAAGATTAAAATGATAAACTATTGATCTAGTTTTAACAATGGGTTAATATTTTTCATCATGACCTGATGAAAGCCTATTGCCTAAAGCATTGTGGCTATTTGATTGAGTTATGAGATGGTCTTTTAAAAGAATGGCAAAAAGTCAGTAGATAGCCTAAAAAGCCATAACATTCAATGTCTGCTTGCTGATATCTCTACTTTTTATCCTATCGAGTTCAGCTATCAAGCTCCATGCCTGTGAGCTTGGCAGAGAAAGATATGGCAGGGTCCATTTCTGATTGCTGTTCATTGATCCTATTTGCATATGCAGATTTTGATCAAACACACAATGGCATACAATTATGATGACAAAATGGTTTAATTGAGAATACAATCTGATCTGTTTTGATCCTTTTAGGATAATTGTTTAGTGATAATGTTTGTGTGTGACTGATGCTTGATGAACTATACATGGTGGATGAAATTTGAAGAACATTTTATATTGTCATGAGTCAAGAGTTTTATTGGCATATGTCCCAGATAGAACAATGAAATTCTTACTATTGAGGTTTGAATACATGAAATGCACTGTCATCTAGTAAGAATTTGTTTCTACAATGCTTTAAAGGGTGGCAAGTCTGGCTTATGTCTGGAAAAGGGAAGATACTGTGTGCAGAATATAGTTCTCAGCATTGTATAGTGCATCAGTACCATAGACAAAGTCCAGTGTCCACAATGGGGTAGATAGAGGTGAATCAGACATCCTGCCTTCTACGGTGCATGTGTAGAAGTTGTAAGAGTCACTGAAGATGAACCAAATTTCCTCATTATCTTCAGGACGGTGTTGGTATGCCGCCTTGGCTGTTGCTTCAATGTGGTTGGGCCATTACAGATCATTGGTAATATTAATGCCAAGGAACCACCTGAAGCTCTCAACCATTTCCACTTCCACACCCTTGCTGCTGATTGGGGCATGTACTGCACCCTGCTCCCTGAAGTCAATAACCAGCTCCTTCATCTTGCTGACATTGGGCGAGAGGTTATTCCTGACACAATGTCATGAAGTTGTCTATCTCCTTCCTGTAATCTTTCTTGTCATTGTTTGTGATTCAGCGCATTGTGTCACCTGCAAAGTAGAAGTTTATGCAACAAGTCTTGAGGGTGAGGGGAGGGGGTGGGGGTTGGCAATGGACAAAACAAGGAATAAGGATGAATATGAATATTGGCAGATAAGGTGGCAGTGAGAATGCTACAATAAGAGATTCCGATACTACACCTCTATTTTTCCATATGAGCACCACCTTAGGAATTTAATTAGTTTGTTAAAGAAAGTATTGTTTTGCTTTTTTAGTCTTCTTTGATTTTTCATTGCAACTTTTTTTTCTGGTATTCTCCACAATTCCTTCCTTACGCTCTACCCTTATTTACTCAGTTCAAGTTTTAATGCTTTTGGATTTATTGTCCTAATTTCCTAAAATTAGCATTATTTCTGGTTGAGCAGTGTACAATTAACTCCTGGCATTTGTCTATTCTGCACCGCTTGTCTATATGGTCATTTAATTTGAATGATGGAATGTTTGTGTTCACAAAATCCTATTCAAACAGGAAAAGATGATTCCAAAAATCACATGATCTGTTTGGTGGAAAATGGATTTCCATGTTGGCACATTTTGTTTTCACAGAGAGAAGATGCCTTTCAGTAATGAGAAACATTCGTTAAATGATGAATCATTGAACAGTGATGCTGAATCTTGTGAGCGGTCAGATAGTGTCAATTCTTCCAGTGACTATGAAAATGCTCGACAAAGCTTCAGCAGTGATTCTTCCAGCAAGCCCAGCTCACCAGCCTGTAGGTTTTTTTACATTTTCAAATGTAATCTGTGATGGACGATAACGTTTCTGAAGTCAACATCCTTCACATTTCTGGGTTTAAAGTATATTTGCTGTGCATGACAAGCTTAAAATGTGTTTCATTATTTTTATGTCTGAATAGTGTTGTCAAGTACAAGAGATCAGTCGAGTGTCTGCAAAAGTTACCAAAATAATCAATTGGCATGTTCTTATGTTCCCACTGTTGGGCAGGGCTCTGTTATTTTGATCAACACAATTAGACTTGAGGGTTTAGATTGTAATAAATCCAGGAGCAGGGCATTTGAGTTTTAACTCGTATTAAGATATGGGGACTAAAGAAATAATTTAATAATTTTGGATTGTTTTGAGATCTGTATTCTTCTGCCATGTCCATTCTTCAGTGTTCAGTTGACTGAGTGGATGATGCTCAGCATTATTGATGGGATGTTATCATCGTACTGATGGTAATTTAACCTTCCTTCAATGTCTGTTTAAAATGATTTGATTCTCCATCGCTTCTTAAATTGTAAGGTGAATAGTCCAGGCCTATGGCTAATGACATCATTACAGAGTTGATGTGAATATTTAACAAAAATTACTATAATTCTTTAAATTTATACTACTGTGTTTATTGTTCTGAGTACATCGTTAGGAACTTCTTATTACAAGGAAATACTTTATTAACAGAGGACCAGTATGTCACACTTTACCAGAGGTTCCAGAGACCAGCATTGCTATCATAATTTCACGTTCACCTTCCATGTCAAATGAAATATTCAAGGGAATGACAGAGCAATGTTCAAGTCCATACCAGCAAGATCAATGGTTTTCCACCAGTTATAAAAAGATTTAGGTTTTTTTTTTCTTATTCATTTATCCTATCTCATAATTACCAATCATTAATGCTGGAAGAATGCTGTTACACTTCACAAAATTAATAACTGTCCAGTTGGGACAAGCACACACACACACACACACACACACACACACACACACACACACACACACACACACACACACAAGGAGAAACAATATCATATATAAAATGCTCTTCTGTAAAGTACCAGCTGTACTTCTGCACTGTGAATTTGAAAGTCAGTGCGCAGATATGCTATTAAACAAAATTGAAAATTTTGAAATTGTCAATAAGCTTTCAACCATTTTACCACAAAATGAGTCACAAAAACACATTTTAAAGTAACTGATAATTGAAGAGTTCACATGCAGAATCAATATAGATGGAGGAAAGAAGACCAACAATTGGGACTATTTCTGTTGCCCATTATTGCCAAGTTTAAAATACTAACTCTCCCTCCTAATAGATAAATCAGACCAATTCTTAACGAGTTGGTCTCCATTTGTCGTCTTTTTGGAATCATATGGTGCAACACAATTGTAGAAGCTAACTGTTTCAGGACTGGGTGGGGGATGGTCAAGATTATAATAATGATCTCCTTACTTTTATTTTTTTATTTTTTACTCTCTTTTTCCTATTTTCTTTTCTTCAACTTTCTTCTTTCACTTCTTTTTTTTCTTTTTCACACACTATATATCTCACGTTTTTCTATCCTTTATTATCTAATTTATTTTTCTTACTCTTCTTTATTATAATAAAAAAATAAAATAAGAAGCTGTACATAAAATGTATTATGTAAATATATATTAGGCACTTTGGTGCCATATGATTGTACTTACTTCTAATAAAATTAAAAAAATAATAATAATTTAAAAAAAAATACTAACTTCATTTTTTAAGGCTATTTGCATCATACCTTCTTAAATTTGAGTCCACAGTGATACCTGAACAATTGTGTAAATTTTCCTTCTGCTTAATGTGATAACTGCATACCAGAGAGTGGACAAATATCTACCTTTTTATAAGCAAGTTATTTAAATGAAATGAAAATAAAATATCCAAATACTTTAATAGAAATGCTTTTTTGTTTCAGCATTAACCATGGCTTCAAAAGAGCATCTTGTATATGACATTTGTTTCTTTTGTGTGTGTGCTTGTCTCACTAAATAGAATTATCAATTTTGTGAAATATAACAGCATTTTTCCAACATTAATGATTGGTAATTATGTGATAGGTTGAATTTTCCTTATTCATTTATCCAAGGTTTCTTTATAATTGGTGGAAAACCATTGATCTTGCCAGTATGGGCTTGAACTTTGCTCCCTCATTCCCTTGATTACATTTTACAGCGAAGGTGAACATTTGGATATATTCAATAATAATATTTACTGTTTTGCTGAGTGGTGATCCAGTTTTGTGCTACCGGTGAACATGTAAAGAATAAAGATCTGTGCATTCATGAATGTAATCTTGTATATATTATCAGATGGCAGTAAAATGTTATTTATTTATGTGAGAGGGTTCAAGAACAATCCTGATTTGTATTGTGGGTAGGTAAATGTGTGGTTTTATTCATGCGTGTTCGTCTTCAGTCTTTAACCATGGATGTTAACTTTATATAGAATCGATGGTGTGAGAAAACTATTCCCACACAGAATTATAATTAAGAAGTTGTGTGCTTATACTGAAAAATGGCCTGTGTGCAGACAGTTGTTTTGTTTATTCCCGCAGCAAGCCCTCCCAAAATGGTTTCTTTTGATGATCTAATAGAGACTGCAAATGGATTGTCAAAATTGACTCTGGCTCATGAAATAGTTATGAACAGCAACTTTCAAATGAAATCAATTGATCTTCCTCCACAAAGGTAAGATAAGTTTCTAAGATATGATAATAAAGTATCATTCATTCATTAAGTTAGGTTGGTGAATGTATAAACCGACATGCTGCTGCACCTAAGATATAGATTATCTTTGTTCAAAGTGATTTATTTTAATAAACATCTGCCACTTGTGCCTACATTGATACATCTTTTCAGATGCAAAAGAACGTTTGAGAGTCAGCGCAGCTCGATGACTTCTTAATCATACTGCGTCCCTTCCTTTGTTCTGAATTCAGTTCTAACAAAAATCATGTATAGTTTTAGAATGTCATGATTTTACAAAAGCTTCCGTAAAAATATGCCGTGAATTTCAGTTTGCAATGTCACTGATCGTGATCTCAAATGTTGCTAAGTATTTAACAGTTGAGAAAGAAATAGTGAACTTTTCTGTTGTTCCAAGACACATATTTTTCTTCACTCAAGATCAGAAATATATTTGTGCTGCATTTGCTTTATAACTGGATTGCTGTATTATCGACAGATCAATTGATGGTACATTGGATTCCCTGTGAACTAGGCAAGAATCACATTTTAGTTTTCATGGTTAATAATTTCTTTAAATACACCTATCCCCTAAATAATATGTAATACTTTCAAAAACTTAAAAGGTGTTAAGTAATATTTCTAAAATGAGTTGACAGAGATAATTGTTGTATCTCAGATGATAAGATCATTTGGAAATAGATTGAAGCCTATTGCCACAAATGTGCCTCTTGGCGTTCATGATCCAAGATGCTACAATATGCTAAGATCACTTGATATTTGAGTTTGGGATGGCATATTAGGTTTGCATTTAGCTAGCAGTTGCAGAAATAGCACCTTGAATATATGCATTAAAAAACTATCATTCATTTTTTTAAATTAAAATTTCATTTATTTTAAAAGTGAAATACTACTTCACATAAGAGAATGAAACCTGTTTCATTTTATTCACCATTATTTTTGTTTTAAAGAATAGAATATAAATCTAAAGCCTCATTCTAGAAAATCAGTTTTTTGTTTAGATTTCCCTATGATGCACCTCAGCTGGTTTAAAAATTAAACATTAAAAGATACTTCGGCACTCTTCTCTCTAAAATCTCAAAATAATGGCCACATTATGATTTGACTCCTCATTCTGAAATGATTTCCCCTATACAGTATTAAAATTAAGACGAGTTAGGAAGAAGATGTGTATCTCATCCTCTGAACACCCAAGAACTCATTCCTGTTAGTCAAAAGCATGATTAAATGCACCCCAATCATAAACATGTGTGATGTGTAAGAGGGGAAGATATCTTTCATCCTTTGGAAGAAAATAGTTCAATGATTGGTGTTGAAGGCTTAAAAGCTACCTCCGATCAGCAGGGCACGGATTACGATGTCTGCTGTCCACAAGATGCAAAGCGCTAGATCAATAGGCTGGTATTGAGAAAAATCTCCCCATCAGCAGCTTCAACAACCAGTAAGGACAAAATCATCTTGTATGATCATTGAGACAACAGTATCTCTAACATCCCTTGATTCCTTCAATACTTCTTCCAAAAAGGCACAACGAAGTTTAAATTGATCATGAGAAATAAAGTTGGAATAGATGCCAATTAGTGAGAAGTTGCTTTGGACGTTGTTGATATGAAGCCCAGAGACTTCCTGGAATCCAGAGTTTATGGTGAGAATTGCTGCAAATCTGTAGAGGCTTGGTTATTTTTTGTATGGCCCGAGATTATTCGGCAGATTTAATGCATTTTCTAACTGCTGTGGTAGGGATTTGAAGTTGTGAGCTCCTGTTTGTTAATCTAGTACCTGCTACACTATCCTATCAGTGGTCTCTTAATTTAGACCATTAAAAAGAGAGTTGACTGTATTTATAGTATATCATTCCTTTTTATAGAAGCTTACGTAAATAAGTTTTACTTGGTACAAAGCCAGCAGATGCTGAGGATTAAATATCTCCTCTTTCTGATTACCTTTTTGGGCTTGGCCATTGGGTAAACATGATACAGTCTCTGCAACATTCTTCTGGTAGGTAGCAGGGTGTCCACAAAGTTAAAATAATTAGAATTAGATGAATAAATATAGGGCTATTCTCCCTGTCAAGGGATTATGAACAGCAGCAATCTATCTATTTCTTTTGGTTGGAATACCACTGATAAAATTATTGGAAATGTTGCTGAGATGATTAGACCTAATCACAGGAATTAGTTACATTGCAGGAGTTGAAACATCCTGAGATTGATTTATTCTTTTAACTGTTCACTTTCCCATGTGCTGCTGTTGCTTCTTCTTGCATTTGTGCACTTTCACTCCTGGGGAGTATTCCAAGAGTCTTGCATTAATAAACTGCTCTTTCATTAAATTTCACTTGTTTTCAGCTAATAAACACAATATCACAGGAAACAGACTTTACTATTAATAGGACCGCCAATTATTCCTTTCAGGCTTCACCAGCTTTTTATAAATCTAGAAACAGAATAAGCACTGTGTGGATGCGGGAATCTGAAACTATTGGCAAAATAGGTGTAAACAGGATACACAATTAACATTGCCAATCAAGTAATGTCAGACCTGCTTACCATTTTGAGTATCTTCTGATTTTATAAAGCAATCAAGATTTGTTTCATTTATTTGAAGTAACATTTCTTTCTGGTACCTTTTTCTTCTGCAATATTTTAATAAGTCAAATGGCATCAAAATGTACTGTGAAATTGAAACTTTTTTAAACAAAACTTCTTGCAATATAGAAAAAAACAAAATCCTACTTACAGATGTCACACTATCCCTGAAAGTTAATTGTTTACATGCCAAGATCTTGTTTTACATCAGGGGTCAGCAACCTTGTACTGCATAGGGGCCAGGATGAATGTCTGTGAGTGGATGGCGGGCCACATCTATCACGTGTACACATGGATCCCGCCCCGGATGGCAGGCATCAATTCACGTGTTTGCATAGATCCCGCCCCTTCGAGGACGGCACCTGGAGCACTGGCCCCTAGTTACGGGCGCTCACGAACATAGCGCACCTACGGACCATTGCCTTGGCTCTATCCTGAAGGCGGTGGTTCAAATATCACACTCACTCATCCCCGGCCAATTGACAACCCTGATCCCGACAGTGAAGCCCAGACACAGAAGGTGCGCGGCCGTGCCGGCGGCTTTGCGCAGGATGCGGTACAGCCAGAGCTAGGCGCACGGCACCTGGTCGCGCTTGCCGGCTCCACCATTGCGGCCGCCAGTGCAGGCTTCCTTGCGCCTTTGCATCACCGCGCCTGGGCACCACGGCCTCGGGCCCGGGAGGAGGAGCCCGGCCTCACGCAGGGCGATGGGCAGCAGGATTGAATGCGTCTTTATCACAGTGTTTCACCAGACCCTCGGTCCGAAAATCACCTTCCAGGTACTGGAGATGACGGAAGTCTGTGGGCCGGATGATTACGGGAAAAAAACCCGCCTGCGGGCCGGATGATTTTGGTTTACGGGCCGCATTCGACCTGTGGGCCGTAGGTTCCCGACCACTGTTTTACACCAACGTATTCTAGTTTCTTGCTATTTAATAACATTTATGTTTCTTTTCTTCCTATCGGTGAATATATTCAAATGTTATACATTATAATATGTAAATCACCACCTTGACAATTACTTAACCTGGCTTTTTTTTTTTACTCCACCTCCTAAGAACTTACTTTTACACTTGGCTTTATATCATCAACAAACATGGATCTTTAAGGTGTTTTTATTATTACTTAATCAAAGGATATGGGTTTTGTAGATTGAGTCAGCAATTAATTGCCCACACCTAATTGGGTTTGAGAAGGTGACTGTGAGATGCCTTCTTGAGATGTGGCTACTCTTGCAATGCTGGTGGGGAGGGAGCTTCAGAATTTTGATTCAATCACAGTGAAAGAACAGTGATATTTTCAATTCTGAAAGCGACATTAAGCTGGAAGTGCTCACAGGCTTTTATTCCCTTGTCCTCCTACCTGGTAGAACATGTCTGTTTGGAAGATACCATTTGAGGATTGTTGGTGAGTTACTGCAGTGCTTGTTCCAAATGGTACAATCCGCTGCTTCTGTGCTGGAGTGAGTGAAATATTGTATTGGGGTGCTGCCTTGTATGGTGTTGATCTTCTCGAATGTTGTTGAAACTGCACTCATCCAGGCAAGTAGATTGTACTCTATTTTCCATCACTCTTGTGACTTGAGCCTTGCAGATGATGTACATTTCTGAGGAATTAAGAGATGAGTTACTGACAGTAGAATTCCTAGCCTCCCAGTGTAACAACGTATTCCAATTCAGTTTCTGGATATTGATACATAATCAGTATTGGTAATGGCATTGTATGTGAGGGAATAATAGCTGGATTTTGTCTTGTTGGATATCATCGTTGCCCAGCACTTGTGTGATAAGAATGTTACTTGCCACTGATCAGCTTGGGTCTGGATATAGCCCAGATTTTGCTGCATTTGGACGTGGACTGCTTCATTATCTGAGGAGCCAAGAATGGTGCTGAGCATTGGGCAATCAACAGCAAACATCTCTCCCCCCCCCCCCCCCCCCCCCCCCCGGCTTTGCGATTACAGGGAAGGTCATTGATGAAGAAGCTGATGATGGTTGGGCCTTGGACATCACGAGGAACGTCTGCAGAGATGTCCTGTGGCTGAGATGATTGACTTCAAACTATCACAATCATCCTTCGTTGTGTTGGGTATGATTCCAAACAGTAGTGTTTTCCCCCTGATTCCCAATGACTTTGGTTTACCCAGTGCTCCTGTATGCCATACTATAAGCAGATTATTAATAAGCAAGAACAGCATGATACCACCATTGATTATCCCTTCCATCATTTTGCTGATGATTATGAGTAGATTAATGGGGCGGCAATTGGCCTATTTGGATTTGTCATGCTTGTGGATAGGACAGACCAGGGCAATTTTCCAGATTGCAGAGTAGATGCCAGCATTGTAATTGTAATGGAACAGCTTGGCTAAGGTTGTGGCAAGTTCTGGAGCACCAATCTGCAGGCACCATTGCTGAAATATTGTCAAGGTCTATTGCCTTTGTTGTATCCAACGCCTTTAGCATAAAGAGACAAAAGGTCCATATTGATGCTTATAGCATTCAATTAGCAATACCAGCCAACTTGAAAAATACACATTTATCCCAATCTGTTTTCAGCCCTTAAATATTTTTTTTAATCTACATTAGTATTTACTCTCCTCCACACCGCCCCCCCCCCCCCCCACCCCCGAATGTCCTTTATCAATGCTTTTTGAAAATTCAGATACCTAATGGCTGTTGGACTTTCCTTCTCTAACCTGAAGAACAACTTGATTTAAAAAAATATATTATCTTTATAAAATCGTCCTCCCTCTGTCTAATCATGTTTTGATTTTCTAAGTGCCCTTTCTATGAATGCCAGTGCAATATTCTTTGCAATATCATAGCAAAATACAGCACAGAAACGGTTCCTTTGGCTGGAGTCCATGTCAACCATTGACCTCCCATTTACACTAATCTTGCATTAATCCTAGCCTTTTTCTTTGCATTTCCATCAATTCTCCCAGATTCCACTTGTCATCTACCTGCTGTGTGCCTACAGAGGCCAAGTAAACCTATCAACACACATATCTGAGATGTAGGGAGAAAATGGAGCACAGGGGGGAAACCCCTGTGTCACATGAATAATGTGCAAACTCCACACAGCCAATACCCAAGGCCACGCTTCTGGCACTGTGAGGCAATACATCACTGTACCGGTCAAGGGTTTTGCAATTTTCCAATAATCAATGTGTGAATAGCTAGACTGTAGTTCCTTGTCTTTCTCTCTTTTTGAATAGCAGTGTTATAGTTATTAGTGTAATACGTCTTGGGACTGTTCCAGGATCTAGACAATTTCAAAACATCAGTACTAATGAACTCATCAGCTGCACATTAATTTATATTAGAACCCTTTGGATGCAGGTTATAAAATCCAATGGGTTCTTTACTTTATTAATCTCCTTAAGTTCTCTGTTGCTTTGTCTTTTTACATTATTGTGCCTTATGCAGTTAGGATGGGAAAAAATAGTTGTTTGATGCCTCAGCTGTTTATTTTCATTTTTGTAAAAGGTCCAAATTTATTTCTGCTTTTCATTCCACATAATAGTAGAAGCTCTCAGAAAAATATAAAAGTACAGCACAGGAACAACATCTTTGGCCCACTATATTTACACTGACCATAATGCCAAATTAAATCAATGTTATTTGCCTGTATATTATTAATGTCCATCAATTCCCTGCGTGGTCATACATTTAATTTCCTCTTAAACACTGCTCTTGCTGTCATTGTTTTCATATTCTTGATAGCTAAATTTTGCATACCTTCTTTACGATATTTTCTTTTTTTGTTCTTGGTTCCTAATGGGCCTGTCCCACTTGGGTGACCTAATCATCGAGTTGGCCCTCGACTCATACTCGCAGCATGGTCGACACGAGGTCGTAGGAGGTCTTCGTAACTCTCCTTCATGCTCGAGAGTGGTCTCCACGTACTCGAGGCCTCAGCTAGGTCGTGGCGTATTTTTCAATATGTTAAAAAATGCCTGCGAATAAAAAAAGTTTGCCATGGAAAAAATCTATACAATACAATACAATTTTTTTATTTGTCTTTTGGACAAATTTGTCATTTGGACCCCGTTGAGGTCCAAACAAAATGTCGTTTCTGCAGCCATACATTACAAAACGAAGAAGACCCGAGACACAACACAATTTACACATACATCCATCACAGCGCTGTGATGGAAGGCAAAAAAACGTATCTCTCCACTGCACTCCCCCCCCCCCCGATGTCAGAGTCAAAGTCAAAGCCCCCGGCGGGCGATGGTGATATCCCGCGGCCATTAAAGCCACGCCAGTTAATGCAAGGTCGCGCACCGGGTCTTGGTGTTAGAGCCCCGGCGCGCGCCCGCAAAGTCCGGCGGCCATTCCAAGCCGCGCGGGGCGATGATGTAAAGCCCCGCTCTAGGTGCTCTTCAACCCCGCAACTCGGGCGGGAGAAGTCGCCGCTGCGGAAGCCCCGAAAAGCGGTCTCCCACCAGGGGACCCGCGGGCTTCCAGTGTTGCCGTCCGCCAGACCCGCGGTTGTAGCCTCCGAATCTCCGGGGGTCGGGTAGCAGCAGCGATTGTTTCCACCACAGCTCCACCCGCTCCAGACTCGGCCAGCCCCGCGACGGTGAGTAGTCCGCAGCTCCGCAACTGGAGCCCCAGGTCGTTCCTGCTGGAGGCCGCTCCACGTTGCCCAGCCCCAACGACAACGGAGACCCGACAGAAAAGGTCGGGTCTCCCGTGCAGGGGAAAGATTTTAAAGTCCCCCCCCCCCCACCCCCACACACATACCCCGACAAAAAAATAAATAAAAAACTACATAAAAAACTACATAAAAACGAGACAAAAATAATAAAAAGACAGACGGACTGCAGGGGCCGCTGCAAACGAGAGTCGCGCCGCCCACCTATATTTTTTTACTTGTAGGTTTAGTCGTAGTAGGTCATAGTAGGTCGGCATGTTAGTCGTAGGTAATCGAGGGGAGTCGAAAGTAGTCATAGATAGTCTTCATCATAGTCTAAGGGAGGTCGAAGGAGGTCATCTTCGCTCTCCACTATTCGGTGTCCAATTTTCCCGAAGTTAGTCGTAGCTAGTCGAAGCTGTCTTCTACATAGTCAAAGGAGGTCTTCAACATGTCAATTTTTTCAAACTCTTCTAAACACACCAATTAGGTTGCCCAAGTAGGACAGCCCTTTAAAACCCAATCCCAAAGATTAATACTGTGCTTGACAACGTTATAATAAAATCAATATCATATCGAACATCTATGGCTTTCCACAAATGTGGATGAATAGCTCTGCTTAGATTTTATTTCTCATTAGAATGTAAATACACTGAGAATTCAGATATCTCTCTTTAAAATATTTTCCTTTGCCATGTCCATAGGCAAGTTTTGCGTGGGATTTTAATTGTCCTTTTTAATCTTGTATGGTTTGACTCCTTGTATTTTGATCCTGAGTTTCTGCAGAAAATTGTGAAGAGCAGCAGATGATCATGCTTCATTGTAAGTCACTGTACAATTAAATAAATGAAATAAGTGGTCTATTTTCCATGGGAACTGATACCAATTCAGTATTGACTATATAAACCTATCAAATTCTGAGCTGTATATATGTTTTTAAGGGGCTAATGCTCAGTTGAGTCTTAATTGAAGAAAACTCCAAATATTAGTGAGTACATTTGTCTGATAATTGAATACAGTTGTGCATTGTTCCAGAATATTGAATTGATGTTTCATGATGACATTCAGATGCCTTAGAGCCTCCAAGATGAACTTTACTTAAAAAATAATAATTATGGTATAGGATCTTATTAAATTGATTATTGGGTAATAATTCCTTGCCAGAATGTGAATTTATTTTGACTTTTAATGCCTCCTGTAATAGCATTCTGTTTGTTTTGTTTTAAAGAGAAAGCATCTCTGGCATGATTACTGGCATGTTACATCACATGATAGATGAACACTTATAATTGTGTGCTTGACAAAGAGGAAGGATATGCACCCGTCTTTTTAGTTATTTTCAATATAGCACTAATTATATTTCTGTGCTTTTAAAAACATATTTTTGGCTCCTTTCTGATATTGGTTTCAATGTCTGCTTCTGGAAAGCATCTGCTTCCTCCAATTCAATATTACATAAAAGCAGTTGAGAATGGGAAGTGAGAAAGCATGCTTGTACACAATCTCACACACACGCACACGCACACGCACACGCACACGCACACACGCACTCGCACACACAAAATCTCTCTAAGCAATATGGACTGGAGCCAGATTGTCTTCTAATGTTATCTTATCCAATTTCTGACCCCACTTTTTTTAAATCTTGTGTAGTTTTTACTGAGTATTAAAGCCTTAGTACTTTTACTGCACCCCCCCAAAATATTTGAAATATGATTGAATAATTAAACTGTAAGTTTTAACTAATTCACCCAGGACCATATTCTGTGTACAGTTTACAGAGGAGAGTAAAAGAAATAGTTCACAGAGCATTCTGGGATTGCTTGGAGGCTCAGCTGAACAAGGATCCCCCTGAATATGATCATGCCCTCTTGCTTTTGGGAGAAATTAAAGAGGTAAAGAAACATCTGTTTCATTTTCTTCAGATCATCAACCAAGTTATATTTTCTGACTATAATTGGTCTGGGGGATTTTACTGTTTAAAGATGAGGAAAGTTTCAAAGAAGTGTGATTTTTAAATGTGTTTTCCTGTGCTTAATTTTGATATGAAAAATAACTCCTGCATAAATGAGTAGTTTACAATATGTTTGTCATTTAGTATTTTCATAATTTTAAATGTTTTTTTCACTTTTGCAAAAAAAAAAAAAATTAATATGTAAGATGTTCTCGCAGCACTTCTGATAGCTACTGCCCTGATCTAATTTTCTTCTGGTTCATTTTAGTGAGAAAAATATGTTGATTGTTTAAAAGATCAAGTATAATTAGTTATATGCAGTGACAAGGCATTGAGAAGAAAAATATTGATGGTAACTCAATTATTTGCTATCCATATGATGAATCAGTTTAATGCATTGCCCTGGATTTTCAGAATTCCCGTCTCTTTTTTTTAAAAGCATTTCTTTAAATAGGCCGTCAACTCCATATTACCGTTCGGTAACAATACCATCACACATCCTCTGACTTCATCACCCATTTAATCTGCACATTGACCTGCTTTCATTTCGTTCCCCTAAACAGTTTAGAAATTTTTCATCAGGTACAATTTAAAACGTACTGTGGTAAATTATTTTAGGATTATAATTAACTATACTCCAAGTGAAGGGGAAAAATATTGTAAATGTTATTCCAAAATTACTATTAAAATGTAACACTCCATTGAATACAATGTATGTATTCAGTTACTAAATGCAGGGTCATTAATTTACGTAACAATCTTTCTTGTTATTAGATACTGCTATCATTTTTGATACCTGGCCAAAATAGACTTCGAAACCAGATCTCTGAGGTCCTTGATTTGGATCTAATTCAACAACAGGCTGAACACAATGCTATTGATATTCATAAACTGGCTGACTATATAATCACACTAATGGGCAAGTTTTGCGCCCCAGTTCGGGATGTTGAAGTCAAAAAATTAAAATCGCTTACAGAAATAGTGCCACTGTTCAGGTAAATAAGTTTTCTTTGTTGAGGAGTGCTGCTTTTTAAGTTTTTGTTTAATTTGGACACAAACTTTACTCTTTATATTAGAAGATGATTTTAAAATGACTAACTCTGTATATCTTTGTTAACATACATAACATTGCTTTTTCTTGCATATTTCACTAGTAAAACTTTAATGAGGTTTGTATTTCTTCGTTAGAGAGATATTTCATGTCCTTGATTTGATGACTATGGATATGGTTAACTTCACCATTCAATATATTCGGCCGCACGTCCAACAATGTTCTGTAGACTATGAACGAAGCAAATTTCAGGATTTTCTCAACAAACAGCCCAGTAAGTTGATGGATATGTGATGACTAAGTGCATATTCAACATTTTTCTTTCCAACCTGTAAGTCAGAAGACTTACAGTTTACCCCTTTGATCATTGCACATTGAATATAGAATTTATATTCTATATTCTGAGATTCTGATGCAGCTGGAGGCAATCCTCAAGGAAATATTTGATACGTCCCTCCAATGGAATGCAGTTCATTTCTTTTGGTCATTTTGAGGAATGCAGAATTGTATCCAAAAATATTTCTGGTTTAGTCGGTTTATAATAATTGGAATTGAAGATGTGTAATAAAATGGTTTGGGTGCCACCAGGAGGTAGGGATGGCAAAACAAGTTTGATTTATAAAGGTGTTGGAATCAAGAAAATTCGATGATAATAATGGGGTTAATTCTAACAATATGTAATGCAAGTGTTTTTTTGGAAATGGTTGTTCCTTATTGTGTACTTTTTGTTGATGCATTGCAGTAGCTCAGTAAAGATGGTTGCATCCTTATCCCATGTTAATTATAATCACAGTCCTGACTGAATTTGGAGTTATCACTTTTGCATCTTTGATGACTATCTTTGTAGAAAATTAACACGTTTGTAATGAGCTTTCCTGGAGAATTGCATTTAACTCTTGGATAAACATGAATGTTTATGTTTGTAGATGCCCTTGATCACACAACTCAGTGGCTAAAGGAATCTATTGCTGAAGTTTCAGCATTGTGGCCCTCATCAGAGCCATCATCCTCTGGCACCAATGGAAGTTCCAGTCTTTCTCTGAGCCCATCTTCTGTATTAAACAATGGTTATTTGAAATTGTTGCAGTGGAACTACAACAGTAAGCCAGTACCTGAGGTAAATTTGTATATAGAGGAGATATTTTTCCAGGTTCCTTAAACTAAGGTTGAAGAAATATGGGTATCTCTGACTTGTCCAATCTAAACATCTTTGGGTTCTATTGACTGAGATGTGGACAAGATTTAAGGGATTATTTCTATAGAGCTGGGTGCATGGGAGAGAAAACTGGTTTATTTTGAATGTATCCTCAATGGACAAAATGTCAAGAATAGACATGCTTTTTTTCAAAGGAAAAAATGTGAGCATCTTTCATTATCAAATTATAATTCCCTTTCAGACTCTTTTGACTGATCAATCACGTCTCCAAAAACTCCAGCAAAGACTTAACCAGCAAAGACTTGTAGCGTATCTAATGCTGATCATCTGTAACATTGGGGGAGCAACTCTCTCAAGCATACCAGACTTCTGTGACAAAGTAAAGCGAGTTATAATGGTCCTGCTTGAAGGCATGAATGACAAGTGAGTTTGATTTTCTTTCTGTCATACTAAAGTAGTAATAGTTTTTGGAATCTGAGATGCTAAAGTTAAGAGAGGGTACCACAATCAGTAAGTGATACTAGGGAATGACTTTATCTCCATCAGAACATAGAACATTACTGCACAAAAACAAGTCCTTCAGCCTCCAATGTCTGTGTTGATCACAATGCCTATTTAAACCGCATATCTGTCTGCACATAGTCTACACCCCTCCATGCTATGCCTGTAAATGTGTCTGCCTAAATTTCTCTTATATTGTGCTCTCGATCTGCTTCCATTACTTTGGGCAGTGTGTTCCAGCACTCACCACACTGACTGTGGGGGGGGTGTGCATGTCTTTGTGCTGATCTCTCATATTTGACATTTCCGGGGTGGGGGGGGGGGGGGGGGGGGGCGCGAGGAGGGGAGACTTTGACTATCTACCTTATTATGCGCCATAATTTTATTTTGATCAGTTTGCCCTGCAGCCTCCAATGCTCTATAGAAAACAATCCAAATGTGTCCATCCTCTCCTTTCTAGCTAATACTATCTAATCTAGGCAATATCTTTGTGAATCTCTTCTGCGCCCTCTCCAAAGCCTCCACACCCTTCATGTAATGTGGTGATCAGAACCGCATACAACACTTTAAAATATGTCCTAATAAAATGTTGTACAGCTGCAATGACTTCCCGACGTTTGTACTCAACAACCAGACCATTGAAGGCATGTGTACTGTACTCCTTGTTTACTACGCTATCTACTTGCATTGCTATGGACATGCACCCCAAGGTTCATCTGTACATGAGTGCTCTTGCCATTCACTGTATATTTTCCTCTTTCATTTGAATGGCTGCATGCCAATTGCTCATTCTATTTTTTATGATCAATTATTAGACTGAATTATATTTGTTTATCCCCTCCTTTCAATAATTCTCTGGTCTTTATAACTAATTTTCACTTGAAGTAATATTTTAATCTGACTTTCTGTTGGTTACACAATACAAAACCATTGGTAGACACAAAATGCTGGAGTAACTCAGCGGGACAGGCAGCATCTCTGGAGAGAAGGAATGAGTGATGTTTCGGGTCGAGACACTTCGAAGGGTCTCGACTCGAAACGTCACCCATTCCTTCTCTCCAGAGATGCTGCCTGTCGCGCTGTTACTCCAGCATTTTGTGCCTATCTTTGATTTTAAACTAGCATCTGCAGTTCTTTCCTATACAAAATTATTGGTTCATTTTGATATCCAATGCACTAAGCCCTAATTTGACTGTTTTTCTTTATTAATAATACTATGAAGAAATTTCAACTTCGAAGAAACACTTAAAACCATAAGTGTAAAGGTCTGTTCTGAGATAAGCCAAGCCTTAGTTGAACGTGGTTACCCTGAGCTAAATAATGAAAATCAAGCGAACCTCACAGGACAAATTTGCAGCATAAAGGAGGAGGGAAATCCAGTCCGCACCTTAATCAGTAAGTGGAAAATTTAGATTTGTTAGTAAGTGGAAAATTTAGATTTGTTATGTCATTTATTATTTCTGCCTATACAAAATAAGCAAAGATTTTTTATGAAATGTTTAAAATGGCCTTTTCCCGCCAAGCCAGCCTTATTAGATTGTGTTCTAGAATTAATGAAAGTATAAAATGTAGCAGATAAAACCAAAGCACATTTTGTGATTAGGGAAGATCAATTTCATTAACACATTTGACTTGAACACATTATTTATAGTTGACATGCTACTTTTGAACATTTTGAGTTTATATCTCTACCTGGTTCACTGAAGATAACGTTCCACAGTGCAATAACAGAGTGCACAATTAAAATTTGAAAACAACAGTTTGATTCATGGAAGTGTCAGCATGAAAAGTTATCTAATTCTCTTTCCTTGGATCCAGAGTCATGCGATTTTCTTCCTTATCTGTTTATCCAGTTCTCTGAAGATTTGTTTTAAATTCACTTCCACCATGCTAAATCACTGCGTTCCTGATAAAAACAGTTCCTATTTTAAACAACAAAATTCCACTGGCAGAAGATTCAGAAACCATGACTCCTTAATTGTCAATATCTTTAATGATTTTTAAACACTTTCTTCAATCACTTCTTAACCTTCATACCTGCCTGAAAGAATTTGGTAATATTCAATGAAATAAAACAATTGCATGCACCTTACTACCTGCCTGGTAAACATTTGAAATATTTTTCCTCTATTTGTGGCTTTCCAAAGTAAATAGGGATATTAATGACTGCACAAGGGATGTCAATTAAAAATAAAATTCTTTGACACAAGGTGTCACGTTATAGGTGTCCAAAAAAATGTATGGTGGAATCTGAAGAGCCATTCTCCTCGGGTACCTTTCTGGACATTAACAGTTTTAAGGTGCATTAATTAGCACAGTTTAGCGTTTGAGAAACGACTACTGGAGTTTCAACCAAAAACTTTATTCGGAAGTAAGTTGCAGTACACAGGTTTGTCAAACACGTCTGACCACATCGGTGGTCAGCACTGAACTAACTCGCGCCAAGGGAAAACCGCGCGAAAACAACAGCCCCTCCCGGATCACGTGACCGCTGCTTCCGAACGCCGGGTTCGATATCTGCGTGCGCTAGGTGGCGCCGCTACAACAACAAATAAGATGGAGACTGATTAAAAAATTAAGCATAACAAGTTGTTTATACTTTATATGTAGATTTTAAAATTAGAACATTGCTTTAAAGCCATTTGTTATAGTTGGTGATGAAAAAATTGATGGATTCGGTTTTTAGCTATTTAATGTAAATGCTTTAATTTTCAGATAACCGGATTGAGCTATACATGAAAAACATGCTCAGTGTAGAGAATCAGCAGAAGTCTATACCTGTTCTGGGAGGTCTGGAACCCATTCAAGCTGAACTGGAAGAGATTGGATCCCAGTATGTCTGTATTATTAAATACAACAGACAGGTGTATGGGCCATTTTACTCTGGCATTCTGCGAAAATTACTGTTCAGTAATCTTGCAACAACCGGCACAACGTCATCAGATTCTCCTTGAAAGGGGAAGGTTAATAAAAGGGAGCACGCCTGTTTGGTTTGTAGTGTTTTGTATTGCATCTTCACCGTTGACTGTATTGAATGGTGTTATCGGCATATTACTTAAATATATTTGACTAATTGCATATATATATAACATTTATTATTCTTTCGCAAAGTCACCAAATTATATAAATTTATATAATAAAATCACTTGAACCCTAAATTTATACATTGTGTTTGTAAGTCTGACCTTGTAGAGAATGTTTAAATTGGCATGACTTTTAATTCATACCCATATCATCAAGCGGTTTAATATTTTTCTATTAAGTATTTAAGATTCAAAACCTCTTTTTGGTAAGTACATTAATACTCGTGTGATGCCCACGGCAATATGGTGGTTGTAAAAACTGAAAATAAGCGCCACTTTAGACAGTGACACGAAACAAATCGGATGGAATCGGTTTAATTATGAGGATGAACCAGATTGGTTGCGACCTTAGTTGTACACAAGAACAAGAGTAAATATATTTTAATTGTATTGAGAAGAATCTATGTTAAGATAACTTTGGAGTCTAAGATAACTTTGGAGTTGTTTTCCGCACTCACCTTAAAAAATCTTTACCATTTTTGTGATCCTCGGTAAATTGCTGATTCCATTTCAGGAAACCATGAAATCAAACAATTGAGAAATTATTGATATGCTTTTAAATAATATTTAGTCTATTCCCACAACAACAGTAAAATGTAAAATAAACAGTACATTGTACTGTTTAAAGTCCTTCAGTCAGATTCCTCTTTGATTACTATTGAAATGGCTCTTATCAAAGTCATGTGATGACAAAAACAATACAAATTTATAAAGCAACTTTACTATAATAAAATACACTAAGACTCTTGACAAAAAAAACCTATCAAATTAAGATTTGACATTGATTGCATGAAAGATATTGGAAGGCTTTATCAAAGGTATCTTTTATACTATGTTAAATGGAGAACATTTGTCACTGGATCTTGGACTTTCTGACAGAGACCGCAGTCAGTCCGTGTTGGCAAGAACACTTCAGGCTCGATCATGCTGAGCACCGGCTCCCCTCAAGGCTGTGTGCTCAGCCCGCTGTTGTTCACATTGCTCACACATGACTGTGCTGCCAGATTCAGGGACAATAAGATCATAAAATTCGCGGATGACACAACAGTGGTGGGACTCATCAGTGGAGATGATGAATCAATGTACAGGGAGGAAGTAAAACAACTAGTGGACTGGTGCGGCAAAAATAATCTAGAATTAAATGTCGACAAAACAAAGGAGATGGTTGTCGACTTCAGGAGGGCCAAGCCAAAGCATACACCCCTTAACATCAGTGGCGCCACAGTGGAGAGAGTGGAGAGCATAAAGTTCCTCGGGGTGCAAATTACAGACAGCCTCACCTGGTCCAGGAACACCACTGGGACTGTCAAACGGGCCCATCAGCGACTGCACTTCCTGAGGAAACTAAAACAGGCCTCACTCCCCACCAACATCCTCAGGACTTTCTACAGGGGTACGGTGGAGTCTGTACTCACGTACTGCATAAATACGTGGTACTCCACCTGCAACTGCTCGGACAGGAAGGCTCTGCAGAGGGTAGTGAGGGGAGCAGAGAGGATCATTGGCGTCTCCCTACCCTTGGTACAAGAACTGTTCCAGAGCCGCTGTCTGAAAAAAGCTCAGAATTGCTAAGGACAAACTGCACCCCCTCCACATACACCTGGATCTCCTGCCATCAGGCAAGAGATATCGCAGCATCAAAGCCCGGACTACAAGACTGCTAAACAGCTTCCTGCCATATGCTGTGAGGCTGCTAAACAGCCACTCTGTACTCACAGTCACCTGATTCTGCGGCTTGGCACGGACACTTTAATAACTGGCACTGGCCACTTCAATAACTGGCACTGGCCACTCAAATCAGCTGCCCCGGACATGTTTATGATTGGTTTTACTGTATTTTAACGTTGTTTTTACCTACTTTTTAACTATTTATACTGTTCCATCAGGGACTGGATTGTTTTTAGTGTTATTATGTGTGAAATGTTTTAAATTTCATGTGCGATGCTCCGGTATTCCCTGGGAAACGTCTTTTCATTTTGCACTGTACAACTGTTGCTTGCAAGATGACAATAAAGGTTGATTTGATTAGAAGAATTTGAAAATGATAATTTTAAGAACTAAAGTGTGGTTTTATCAGAACCCATGGCAGGTCAGCAATCTCATGTGAGCAAGTTAATGTTAATCTCCCTCTTCCCTCGTCCTTTGAGACACCCGTATCCTACTACAGCAGAAGTTCCTCATCAGACCTCGTCACCAATGTCTTTTTTTTTCTCCTTTTGTGACATTCCATAATTTTATTTCACAAACATTTGATTACTGACCTTTAATATCTGTGAGTGATTTAGTATCATTCTTTTTCTGTTTTTTTTAATTTGGGTTTAATGTTATGTCATCAGCAGCTCACTTACCTGGGTTTTTTTGCAAGTATTTTATGACCATTAGAAACTTGAATGTAGTTTCAACATAAAAAGTGGTGCTAATTGTTAGATGTAATTGGTTTGGGTTCATTGTGTATACTTTTGTTCTGAATAGAATGGTTTCTAGTTTAATTTTCATGGAAGAGGGAGGGTATGTAATCCAAATGCATGTATTTCATTTTCATAATTTCAGTAGGTTGGAGCATGGTTCTTTAATTTGTTAAACACGAGATCTAGAACTGTATTTTGTACATGTGTATCTTGACATTTACATTGTAGGCCTACTGACGTGTACTGGAGACACGTTTAATGTTAATTGACGAATAGTAGTATTCAAATCAAAATAATTATTTTGTAATTTTAAAGTAGCAGGTTTGTAAGCCGTTAATTTTTTAGCTTTAGATATTGAAATATTGAATTGAACAAGATTTGGAAGAATACCTTTCTGCTATTCACCTGTGGCTTTTCTTGGGTAACTTTCCCAAAAAGTGCACAATGTGTGTGTGTGTGTGTGTGTGTGTGCTTTGCACCTCTACATACATGCTACGCAATTCATTGAAAAAGTGTGCTTTACATGGGGAGAAAGTTTTGTGTTTTGCAAGTTAAAATCAATTTAGAAGTCATTTAAGTTTGTACTGGCCAGATTTTCAGCTCTACTGTTCAGAAATGAAGCAGTAACATTATGGAATATCTATCTATAAGTCTAATCTTGATCACTTCCTGTCTACGTTGTAAATTCCTTTTTTAAAAAAATGCTACCCTATATCGCTATGATTTTTTCGCCATCTTATTCACTGTCCTCTCCTCCAACCGCCCCAAGGTTTTTTCCGATCGGTGAAATAATAAAAAATTTATGAATGTTTAAAAAATCATGAGATCAGCAGATTGATCTTCTCGCCTGTCAGTCACCAAGAAGGTAACGCCCCTTCTGGCACCAGCAGAGCATAAAGTCTCGGAGGCGGGACTGAGTCTGTGAGCTGCCTGCGGGCAGAGAGCAAGTTGAACCGGAAGCCTCTGAGTGAAGTCGGAGCTGTGCGTGAGGCCGAAAGCTGAAGGTGTGGGGTGAGCTGCGTCTGCTGCGACCACCCCCCAACCCACCCCCCCCCTGTGTTCGCGGGCTGCTGTTTTCCCCGGAGGGGGCTGCTGTGTTCGCGGGCGGGGGCTGCTATGTTTGCGGGCTGCTATGTTCGCGGGTGGGGGCTGCTATGTTCGCGGGCGGGGGCTGCTGTGTTCGCGGGCGGGGGCGGCGACCACCACGTGGAGCCAGGTGCCGATGAGTGCAGCTGGGGCTGGGAGCCACTGAGTGCGACAGGCGGCGGCTCTTGGAGCCGATGATTGAGTCCAGAGCCGGGACCCGCAGCTGGTGAGTGCGGTCGGAGCCGCTGAGCCCACACACCACCCACCCACATCCCCCCCCCTCTCCCTACCCCCACAACCCCACTCCCCTACACTTAGTCGAGTAGACATTAAAATTAGGTTGCAACATTGCATGGCTGTAATGGAATAATTTAAATTAAATTATCTCATAGCATTCAGACATATCCATCTATTTTTAATGCTCATCCTTTTGCCTAACGATTTACCCAAAACAACATTACTTTTTATTCTGATGAGTACTTGAGACTCCCTTAATAATCTAAATAGTGGGTTTGGGGAGCCACAAATATGCTTTGTCCATTGTATCCCAGACTTTCTGTCCTTTTTGGAGACCAGTGCTCCTATGAGATGATCCATTATTGCTCATTTGAAGCTCAGAATATTCTGGGTGATTGTGATATCAAGTTGATTGGGTAAAGTGGATATTTGTAATGGTAATGCAATATGTGTTTAATCTAGAGGACACTGTGAATGGGGAAGAAAGTTACCATTTAACCTTGGCCAAATAGAGAACAATAATACAACCAATTCTAAATCTGACTCTGAATGCAAAGGAGGAAAGTTTTCTTGTTTTTGTCATTCTAATTGCCATATTTCAATTCTCATTCAGATTCTGTATTTTGAAAAGTCCTGTTTCAAGTTTTGTAAAATAAAATACTGAATTAAATCCTTGTTTTGTTTTAAATTTCAGCATCTCGAAAGTGACATCCTTGCCAATTTTTGAAATAGACGTAGACTTGGAGATTTTATATTCTACGTTAAATTTAGTTTGGAGATTCAGCGCGGAAACAGGCCCTTCGGCTCACCGGGTCCACGCCGACCAGCAATCCCCCCCAAAACTCCCAGAATTTATCTCTGCTACTACTATTCGGTGGTAAAAATCACTAAGAATAAGTACGATTAGCACATAACAACAGTCCTTTCACAAATCCATCTCCTTTCAGATGATGGGATAATGAATATATACCAACTGCATATTCTGATCAAATTATGAATGTATAAATACTATTACATATAAAACACATTATTTTTAACTGGGTGCAAGAAGACAAAAGGCATTATTCATGAATAATAGAACATGCCCTGTATGGGAAGATTTAGCCACTGTATTTTGAGTTGCTTTGTTTGTGTTCTTTCTATCAAAAACAGTTCTATGGGCACAAAGATCTCAGTTCACATTTAAGTGCACCTCAATTCTGGTCAGCAATGGGGAGTGGAAACTTTTTTAACAGCTGTGTAGGAAGATCAATTTATGGTTGCTTAATCAAATTGTAGCTCAGCAAGTGCAACATCATTGGATTTTTTTCCTAGCAAATCATTGTAAGCTGACTACAGGACTTTGTTCCACACTGTATGTCCTATTACCTTGATTATTAATCTGTTAAAGAAGAAACTGCAGATGCTGGAAACATCAGGGTAGATAAAAATGCTGCAGAAGCTTAGCGGGTGAGGCAGCATCAATGGAGCGAAGGAATAGGTGACGTTTCGGGTCGAGACCCTTCTTCAGATCATTAATCTGGTGCTGAAAGAAAATATAATGCAATAAAATTGGAGATTCGTTTATGAAGAGTCCCACAATTTCAAAATGCATTGGGGGGAAAAAAGGTAAGTAATTTCACATATGCCAAGAAGCCAGATAAATCAATGATTCCGTGGAAGGAATGGACAGACGATGTTTCTGATTGGGGTGGAGTGTGGGAGAGAAAGCTGGAAAAGTGCAGTGTGGGTGGGAGAAAGTCTGGTGAGTGCTGGTGAGGGAGGTTTGATTGAAAATGGATTGAGTGACAAAGGTTAGAGGTGAAAAGAGGCTAAAGGGTGTCGGATACAGAAAGGAGGAGGAGGAAGAGGAGTGAAATGTAAAGCCAGAGAAGGTATCTGTGTGGAATGGGGAGGGAAAGCGGGATAAAAAGGAACTGTGGATCTTAGGGATTGCAGATAAGTGAATGAAGAAGGGGATAGAGCAGGATGGTGGGAGAAATGTGTGTGCTTAGGGATGGGGGGGAGGAGATAAAATGGGACCATCTACCAATCAATGGATATGGGGAGAAAGCTGGAACGGGGTACTGATTTTGGATGATCAGCCGAATGGCCTACTCCTGCACATATTTTCTATGTTTCAATCACCCCCCCCCCCCAACCTGCATGCACGTATCACTTGCTTTGAACAGCCTCACCACTCTTTTCCAGCCTGTCCCCATCTACTGTTGCTGCCTGACCCGCTGAGTTACTCCATCATTTTGTGTTTTGCTCAAGACTCCAACCGTAGCAGTTTCTGTTAAAAGTTCCCACTACCCTTTGCTGACCAGAATTGAGATGCACTTAAATGTGAATGGAGATCTTGGTGCCCATAGAACTGTTTTTGATTGAAAGACCACAAACAAAGCAACTCAAAATACAGTGGCTATAATTTATTTCATATAGTTCAGAAAATACTCGGGGGTGGGTATTGGTTTCATTTTTATCCACTTTTTTACTTGCTTGTTGAAATTTCACAGAACCTTTGAAGAATTGAATGTGTAAATATTATTACATATAAAACACATTTTAACAGGGCCCTGCAAGACCAAAAGTATTATTCATCAACAATAGAACATCCCCTGTATGGGAAGATTGAAATTATAGCAATTTCTTTTGTGACATCAGCATGGTTAGAAGGTGTAGAATTCTGTCCAAGAGGACTGTAATGAATAGTCTTTACAGAGAGATGGAGTCGGCATCCAAAGAAGAGAGGTTGTGATTGATACTGAAGAAGATTGCTTTGCTCTTCCAAATATTTATTCAGTAAAAAATATGCTAATCCAATGCTGGATGTTGACAACCCCAACCTGACAATTGAGGGAAACTACAGTATGTGCAAAGAGAGTATCATCAGTATACTTTGTGAAAATTCATGTCTATTTCTGGTTAATGTTGATGTGAGATAATATCTAGAAGGGGAAATAGGGGGCACAGTGGCATATCCACTAGACATTTAGGGGCCCAGATTTCAGGATTGAATTTGTGTGGAATTTGCACATTGTTTCTGTGACTACATAGGATTCCTCCTGTACTTTAGTCTTCACCCACATCTTACAGTTATGCTGGTAGACACGTTGGACCTTATAGGTTGCCCCAAGTGAACAGTGGTATATTGGGGGAAATAGTAGTAGGGGAAGATGATGAAAATGTGTGGAGATTAGGTTACAGATAAATTTTGTGTTTGGAATTGGTGTGCTCTGTGAGCTAGTATGGGTTCAGTGGGCCAAAATGGCCTCCTATATAATTTGGAAATAGAGTGTTCATTGGTGGTGTGGTAGTGGAGAGAGTTAGCTTCACATTTTTGAGCCATAATCTCTCAATTGTCCTATCCTGGGCCCAACAGTATTCACAAAGAAGGTGCATCCATGCCTCTAATTTCTAAGAATAATGGAATTCAGCATGCCACCGAATACTCCAACAAACGAAAAAAAACTTTAAAAAACGTCTGCAGATGCACTGTAGAAAATATCTTGACTGGTTGCAACATGGCTTGGTATGGCAATTCCATTACAGAGGAACGCATGAGGTTGCAAAGAATGGTGGATTAGGACCAGTCCATCACAGGCACCACACTTCCCACCATAAAAAAATGTATGAGGTGTGCCTCAAGATGGGCGACACTGTAGTGCAGCAGTAGAGTTGCTGCCTTACAGCGCCAGAGACCCGGGTTTGATCCCGACTACGGGTGCTGTCTGTACGGAGTTTGTACGTTCTCCCCGTGACCTGCGTGGATTTTCTCCGAGATCTTTGATTTCCTCTCACACTCCAAAGACATACAAGTTTGTAGGTTAATTGGCTTGGCAAAATGTAAAGAAATTGTTCCTAGTGTGTGTAGGATAGTGTAATGGGCCTGTCCCACTCAGCCGATTTTTCAGCGGACTGCCCGCGAGCTGAAAAAACGGGAACTGGAACGGCGACTGTCAGAGTGGAACACACACACAGGTTGGCGCTGTAATTGAGACAGCTAAAGCACAGTGTATGGTAAGTCCTATAAAAGAGGGAAAAGGGGGGGGGGGGGGGGGGAAGGAGTGGAGACATTTTTTAAGAAGCCAGACAACTTTTAATAAGTCAGAGATACACAGCTGTGAAGTTCGGCGGACATTTAACATTACTGGTCAGTTATCCTTGGTTTTGAAAACTCCTGCTTACGTTTTTTCCCCCCCAATGATCCATGCAAAGGCGATTAACTAAAACTACCTATGACTACCTCTACTACCTATAACTACCTGGCGACCCCACTACAACAGCACCTACAACTACAGGATTATCGATTTTCTCCATGGCGACCAATTTTTGGCTGCAGAAAATTTGTTGAAAAATTTGCAGTGACCTTACTGAGGCCGCGACTAGTTCCCAGAATGCGGGAACTCCTCGCGACCATGGAGTCACCAGAGACCACCAGCGAACATGTGGCGATCATGTGGCTAGCGTAGAGTCTCCTGCACTTGCCTTAAAGTCGCCTAAGTGGGACAGGCCCTTTAGTGTGCGGGGATCACTAGTCGGTGCAGACTCAGTGGGCCGAAGGGCCTGTTGAGGAGCTGTATCTCTAAAACTAAAAGGTGGGATCTATCATCAAGGATTCCCATCGTCTGGGCTGTGCACGCTTCTCGCTTGCACTGACTGGAGGTTCAGAAGCCTTAAGTACCACACCACCAGGTTCAGGAGCACCTACTTTCCTGCAATCATCAGGTTCTGCACAGCACTAATCCTACCTTGGCATCTGTCCACCTTTTGGCCCATTTGAGCAGGGTCTCAACCAGAAACATCGCCTATCTATGTTCTCCAGAGATGCTGCCATGCTGAGTTACTCCAGCACTGTGTGTTCTTTCTGCATCTGCAGTTCCTTGCACTGGTGTACGGTGAAAAACTTAAAGGGGATTTGAGCATGTTTCTCCACACTGATGGGATTATAAAACGAGATACCAGAGCAGGGAAGAATGTAATTTGAACAGTTGGAAAGGAGTAGAGTGATAAGGGATTAATGCAGGCAAACGATAGAGACCAGGTGAGCCAAAGGGAGGGAGGGAGGGTGGGCGGGCGCTTCTGCGCTGTGCGATTTAAAGAACTGCCTTGCTCCGGAGCCGGGAGTGGAGCTGCCGGGCATTGGGAAGGAGGAGGCTCAATGTGGAGGATACTGAGCAAAGATCTTATATATTTGATACTGAGAGTGTGGAGCGCCTGGGCTGCGCCAACTGGGTCCAGGTTTGCATTGACTGTGTCACGCGGTGTTCGGGGCGATGCGGACGCGGTGGGAACTGCCGCGCCCTCGCCGAGTTCCGTGTACCGCCGTCTCCTGGCAACCAGGCGTGTCGGCGCGCCGGGATCCTTCCGCCGTTCTGCGGACAATGGGTTGCGGAGGAAGATGTGCCCGGAGAGCGATGTGAGTAGTTGGAAGAAGTGCGGCCGGGGAGATGTGGATGAGGAGGGGATGTTGCTACTCAACTCGCTGCAGCCTGTGTGAATCTGGTGGAGCGACAGCAAGCTGGAAGCCAGGCACCCTTCTCTAGTACTCTGTGTGGGCATTGGAAGGTTTGTTTTGAAATCAGAGCTAATGTTTCTTGTTTTATTGCGCAGGTGGGGAATTAACCAGCATCGTTGTGTGACGTTTTTACACATGACTTGTCGATGTTCATAATGAAGCCTGTGTATATTATTCACAACACTGAAACCTCAATTGAGAAAGACACAAGAGACTGCAGTTGCTGGAATGTGGAGCAAAAAACAAGCTGCTGGAAGAACTCAGCTTGGAACACCACCTGTGGGAGGCAAGGGGATGCTCGACCTTTTGGGTGGAAACCCTGTATCAGGATTGAAAGTGTCCAGGGAAAATAGCCAGGATATAGAAGTGAGAGGGTGGGGTGAGACCAATGCTGGTAGGTGATAGGCAGAACTGGATACAGGATGTATAGAAACATAGAAAATAGGTGCAGGAGTCCTTGGCCCTTAGAGCCAGCACTGCCATTCAATATGATCATGGCTGATCATCCAAAATCAGTACCCGATTCCTATATCCCTTGATTCTGTTAGCCCTAAGACCTATATCTAACTCTCTCTTGAAAAGATAATGAGTGAACTAAGGTGTATGGGTGATGTGCCAATGAAACCAGGTGGGGATGGTAAGCAGTCTTGTTAAGAAGGTGAGAGGAATAGAAAAGTTGAACAACAGGAGAGAGAATCTGGGTGAGCTTGTGAGAGTGGGAAAAGAACATGGGGGTGGGTTACCTGAAATTGAAAAGTTTAGTGATATTACTAATTTGCTTTAGATACCCAAGTGAATATGAGGTGTTGCTCTTGTAGTTTGCTTTTGTACTCACTGTGACTGGAAAGTGGCAGGCCAGGCTGGTTGGAAGGGGAGCTGAAATAACATGTAACTGGAAGTTCAGGATGGCTGTTGCAGACAGTGCATGTGTATGATTGCTTAGTCTATGCTTGGTTTCACCAATGCAGCCTCAACATAAGCATCAAATGCAATAGACCAGGTTGGAAAAAGTACATATCAATCCCTGCCTCACTAGGAATGACTGTTTAAATAAATCAAAGACACGCACAGCTGCCTTCTTCTGTAATGGAGTAATATGTTGTACAGTGTGGAAACAGGGCATTTGGCCCAAAATTGCCCAGCCAAACAGCTTGTCCCTTCTACAGTAGTCCACCTGCCTGAAGAAGGGTCCCAACACGCAACCTCACCTATCCTTTTTCTCCAGAGATACTGCTTGACCCGCTGAATTGGTCCAGCACTTTGTGTCCACCTGTCTCCATTTGGCCCATATCCCTCCAAATCTTCCTTGACATGTACCTGTCCAAATGTTTCATAAATGTTGTGATGATATCTGCCTCAACTACCTCCTCTGGCAGCCCATTCCATGTACCTACCGCCCTTTGTGAAAAAAAAGTCACCCCACAGGTTCCTATTATATCTCTCCCCCCCCCCTCACCTTTGAACCATTATTTAATTGTAAAGTTTAATATTATTTTTAAATTGCTTATTTGTGGAATTTGTGCGTATATGTGAAATGCACTTTTTGGTTATGTTTCCTCTCTGCAGTGATTTCCTACCATGATGACTAAAGGTCTTAACGTAGCAGTTATGGAAAATAAAAGCAGCGGACTACCAAATAGAAATTGTTTATGTTCTACAATGAGAAGCACTGTAGTAGCTAAAGAACTGCAGCAGCGATACAAAGACCTCCTTGATCCCATCAGTTTGTTCACACCCAAAACCAAACCTGTGAACATTTCAGGTACCTCCAAAAAATGTACTGTGCACTGTCGATAATGTTTATTTTGGTTAATTCATAATTGAATTGCATCAAAATTATTTTAAAGTAATGTGTGTGTGATTGTGTTTGAAGTATATTTTGGACGTATACGAAGTAAAACCTCATCCAGCAGGAAGGAAGGAGACAGGAAATGAACAACTTTCATTTATTCCCCACCTTTCTTGATTTTGCGCTATCCCAAAGCATTATGTGGCCAATGAAAATTTTGTGTACTGTGGCCGCTGTAATATTGTAAACATGACAGCAATTCAGCAGAATTGGAGATATGAGATTGAATGATGAAATGTCTAGGAAAATGTCCAATCAATAACTAACATCGTTAGCAATATTATAAAAACATGAATTGCAGCCCAGGTATACTGAGGGTATGCATTCATCTCTGACGCCATGATGTTTTTCCTTGTTCAAAGCAAATAATTTATTGGAAGGAGTACCTGGAACCACTGTGAATCAAGTTTTTGAAGATGTTAGAAAAGAACAAGTGTAATGGGATGTCAAAATTTAATTTGCATTCTTATATGGTAAATCGTGTCCTATGTTTGTATGCAGAGTTCTTCTCTTGAGTAAAAAACAGTTTAGCCAAGGCAGTATAATATATTATCGTATAATATGGTTCGACGATCATTTCGCTGATCACCTCCGCTCAGTCTGCCTTAACCTATGTGATCTCCCGGTTGCTCAGCACTTTCACTCCCCCTCCCATACCCAATCTGACCTTTCTGTCCTGGGCCTCCTCCATTGTCAGGGTGAGGCCCAGCGCAAATTGGAGGAACAGGACCTCGTATTTTGCTTGGGCAGCTTACACCCCAGCAGTATGAACATTGTCTTCTGTAACTTCAAATAGCCCTTGCTTTCCCTCTTTCTCCATCCCCTCCCCTTTTCCAGTTCTCCCACCAGTTGTACTGTCTCTGACTACATTCTATCTCTGCCCTGTCCTGCCCTGCCCTGCTCTGTCCTGTCCCCTGACATCAGTCTGAAGGAGGGTCCCGACCCAAAATGTCATCCATTCCTTCTCTCCAGAGATGCTACCTGTCCCGTTGAGTTACTCCAGCATTTTGTGTCTACCTGAAGTATAATATGTCATTGTTTCATAGTACCTTCAAAATAATGCAATATAATACAAGTATCTGAAATGGAAATATAGGATATATCTAGAATATACATAAAGTGATTTGGTAATTGGGCTGAATGTATTATTAATTATGTTTGTAAGCGCTGCAGCTGGACCGTCCAATAACCCCTATTGATCAGAACGTGAAGTTAGCCCCAACAACCATCTCAGATCTTTGTCAATTGATTCAGAGAAGAATTGCTGCCAGATCAGAAGTTAAAACTGTCTCTATAGCAGCCCAACAAGAACTGGTAGGTAAATTATTTTAAAGAGATGTTTTATTTAATTTGTGAAAGGACCGATAATCAACAACACCTAATGTTTTTGGCGACTACCTTCATTAGAACCCTGAAGTAGGTTGAGAGCCTGACATGTGATGTTTAATGTCCTTGTGTGTGATGATGAACAAGTTGTATGTTTCCCATCCACAATGTTTGCATTTCAGATTTTCTGTATTTTACATTTTCATGCAATCACACAGCACAGGAATGGATCCTTCAGCCCACCGTACAGATGTCAACCTCTTGCCCATCTACACAATCCATTTACCTGCACATCTGTCTGTGTTGCCACTTTCGTGAACTCATCTGCAAACTGAGTAAACATTCCTCCTGTGTTCCTATCCAACATATATCACAAACAATAAAAATCCCAGCACTGATCTCTGTGGTATAGCGCTGGTCATAGACTTCCAAACGGAAAGCAATGTCCCATCTGTACCCTCAGCCTCCTATCAGCAAACCTTAATGTTTGATATTATGTAAGAATTCATTTATCAGTGTGTTTTGGTTTTCTAACTTTAGCTCCTCACTTCTCTGACCTGATCAAAACAATACCATTGTTGCTTGAGATAGTTCCACGATTGTGTGTGTGTTGGCAGGCCTCAAGGCTGAATCCAAATTTAATGTAATCCAAAATGCATTCCTCGTAACTTTGTTTATGTTTCGGAGAAGAAACTTAATATTTTGTTTGAAAATCTGCCACTGCAGAAAATGCAAAGCTGATTATGTGACTGAGATCTGTAAATAAATAAATGATTGACCAAGGATAAAATGTTGGACCTGTCAGTACATCGCACCTAAAACTACCCACTGCTCTTTTGGAAAGGAACTACTTTTAATATAACTTAAAATAAAACCATTTGAATTGTGCACAGTATTATTTTGGAAAAATAGTTAATTTCTGTGTATACTAATTTTGAGCTGAAATTGCTATTTTTAGGGAGGAATCATTATAGCAGATGTTAAGTTGCTCTGGGAGGAGTTTAAACTCTATTCTCATGACAGAACTTTGACAAAAACGGAGAACAAAGAGCTCAGCCGACGAATGACTGCGTACATCATCACAGTATGTGAACAGCTATTCCTTCACTATCTTTGTATGGTGGACAGAGTGAGACAGCGCTCTGTTTTCACTGATGAGGCTAACCTAAGTAGACTGAAGGCCCAGCTTACTCTTGACTGCATGAAGTTGTAAGTTTTGCAATATCCCTTTCTGTTTCTCAGTTTTCTTTCATGAAACTGTCTATGGAAATTTTGACAACATGGATTGATATAAAATAAGTGCATAATCAATAGGTTTGTATTAAATTGAAAGGCAAATACAGCATAGAAACAAGCTATTCAGCCTAATCAGTCCCATGCTGAGGTTTGTGCTGTACTCAATCACTTCCCTCTCTAAACCTATCAGTGTGTCTGAAGGAGGTCCCAACCTGAAACGTCACCCATCCTTTTTCTCCTTTGCCTGACCCGCTGAGTTTGTCTTTTTGTCTATTGTCAGTATATACCAGTGTCTGCAGTTCCTTTCTACACAATGTAATCCCATATTCATTTCTCTTTCCTCCTTGTCCAGTCTCCTCTCTTAATACAAACATAATATTCGCAATAACCATTCCTTGGTAAGAACCTCCACATTCTCACTCGGGCTTTGAATAAAGCAATTTCCTCTAAATTTCAAAATGAATTTCTTGATGACTCCAGGTCTCCTCAGTTATTGAAATGTTTAGGTTCCCAAACAACATTTCATTATGTGAAAATTCATATCGAAATAGTTACAATCAAACATTTAACTTTCACTACCAATTCTGCTTGTGGATGATAAGAACGGAATTTGGAATCTAGTTAATCTTCATAAGGTCATAAGTGATTGGAGTAGAATTAGGCCATTTGACCCATCAAATCTGCTCTACCATTCAATTATGGCTGATCTATCTCTCGCTCTGAACCCCATTCTCTTGCCTTATCCCCATAACCTCTGACACCTGTACTAATCAAGAATCTATCTATCTCTGCCTTAAAAATACCCACTGACCTGGCCTCCACAGCCTTCTGTGTCAAAGAATTCCATAGATTCACCACCCTCTGATTAAAGAAACCTCATCTCCTTCCCCAAAAAATGTCCTTTAATTCTTTGACCTCTCATCCTAGACTCTGCCACTAGTGGAAGCATCCTCTCCACATCCACTCTATCCAAACCTTTCACTATTCTGTATGTTTCAATGAGGTACACTCTCATTTTCCGACAAACACTCATCATAGGTTAACCAACAAATTCATGGGATCATTCTTGGAAACTTCCTCAGGACCCTCTCCAGACCCAGCACATCCTTCCTCAGATATGGTACCCAAAATTGCTCGCAATATTCCAAATGCGGCCTTACCAGCGCCTTATAGAGCCTCAGCATTACATCCCTGTTTTTGTACACAAGCCCTCCTGAAATAAATGTTAGCATTGAGTTTTTTTTACTACATTTACTAAATCTTCCCACAATAAATCAAAAGCAGACCATAAGTGTTTTACTCAACTGATATATGCAAGCTGAAACCTGTAATTCATTTATCCAATAACCATCGTGGGCAGATGACAGAGCACATATGCTGAAGAGCTTTAAAAAATAAAAAATAAACATTTCAGCTTATTTCACAGGCTCCTTATTATTGGCTTGATTAAAAGGGACTGTTAAATATTGCTGATTTTCACAGACCTGTGTTTGAAACGCATCTCAAAATGCATTTCCTTTTCTTTGTAGTGGTGAATAATATATTTGTTAAATAACAAATTGCATTGAATGAAATGCTTTTGTGTTTTTGAAGTTCGTTAGGGAATGTTCTGTGGGGATTGGTGCCATTGCTTTTGACATGTATTAGCATCACAGATGTGAACCTGGTAGGAATGATTAGTAAATTTATGGATGACATAAAAATTGGTGGTGACATGGATTCTGAGGAATGTAAAACAACAGCAGGATTTAGATCAGACAATGTTGACAGAAGGAATTTAATCCTGACATGTGTGAGGCGATGCATTTTGGAACATCCACTAGGGATTGGATATATGCACCTAATGGTTGTGGACAAAGAAAAGATGATGATGAATGTAAAGGTTTTGAGGTTTAACTCCGTAATTCCCTGAAAGTGGCAACACAGGTAGGTAGGGTGCTGAAGGAAGCATATAACATGCTTGCTTCATAAAATAGGCCGCAGTGCAAAGAAGATGTGTCCTTTTGTGTATTAGTCAGCATCAGTAGTTCCTTGTTTCTACTAAAAAGATGGGTTATGTTGCAGTTTTACAAAATAATGGTTAGACATTACTTCAAGCATTCCGTGCCGTTTGGGTCATTACGCTACAGAAAGGATATGGTTGGATAGGTGAGAGTTTTAAAGAGATTCACCAGCGGATTGTCTGGATTGAAGGATTTAGATATTGGGAGAGAATGCTTGTAAGAGTGCTGTTATGATCTGTAGAACCAAAGAGGATAAATGTCTAAAATTTCCTGATTTTAAATTGTCTGACAATAATCTTAATGTCTGTAATAAGGTAAAATATCTTGGGCATTTTATTACTGAACAAAGGACATTATGAGGATATTTATAGGCAATGACGTATGCTGTATGTACAGGCGAATATTCACTTGCGTAAGTTTGGTGCCTGTACAGATGTGGTGAAGATGTCTCTGTTTAGAGCATATTGCACACCATTCTATACTGTGCACCTGTGGTCAAACTACAGAAAGACAAGTTTGCAGAGAATAAAGGTGGCCTATAATTATGCCACGAGAACACTGCTAAGGAAACCCAGATGGTGTAGTGCTAGTAACATGTTTGTGGCTGCAGGAGTCAACACTTTAGAAGCTATTCTAAGAAATCATATGTATAAATTCATTTGCAGGATAAATGACTAAAAGTGTAATTATCATGGCCTTGTCAAACATAAGGTTTAGCACTACACGCTACGAATCCCAGTTGTGGAGACACTGGTATCATTGTTGGACACTGATCGTTATTTTTTATTCTGGATTTTAAATCCTGTATTGTGTTTTTTGTATATAATTTATGATGCTTTTATAAGTGATATACTAAGATTTTATATGTATTTTATGGTGTTTTTATATGCAATGAATGTTATCTAATGTTGCCCCTTGTCTGGACCTTGAGTCCAAAATACAGTTTAATAATAATAATAATAATGGATAGGCTTGCTTTGTTTTCCCTGAAGCAAAGAATGCTAAGAGTGACTTGATAAAGATATCTAAAATTAAGAGGCATAATGGGGTAGATAATTTAAACCTAGTTCCCATGGAAGGGACATCGAAGACAAAAGGGCATAGGTTTAAGATAAGAGAAAGAAGTTTAATTTCGAAGTTCAGCATGGAAGCAGGCTCTTCGGTCCCCTGAAAACATGCCGACTATCAATTGCCCATTCATATTCTATTTTATCCCACTTACTCATCCACTTCCTACACACTTGGGGCAATTAATATACGAACCTACACATCTGTGGGATGAAACCAGAGCACCCGGAGGAAACCCACGCGGTCACAGGAAGACCATACAAACTCCACACAGACAGTACCCAGGGACTCTGGCACTGTGAGGCATGTGTTGAAGGGAATTTAAGGGGATATTTGTATACAGGGTAGTAAATATCAGGCACTCACCTGCAGAGTAAGCAGTGGAATCGGATAGAATCAGTACATTTATGAGACATTTGAACCTGCACTTGAATAGGCAAGGCATGGAAGGATACGACCCTTATGGGCAACTGCAGTTTGTGTAGAGGGTAAAAAGGTCAGCATGGACCTCGAGGGTCAAAGGACCTGTTTTTGTGCTTTACAACTATAACTTTATAATGTGCCTTCTATCTGGGCATCTTGCAGCATCTTGGACTTAATAATGAAGTCTCTGATTGTATGTTCTTTCTTCTAAACTATATGAACCATTTTCCCTGCTCTTTTTTTTCTTTTCCTCTGTGTGTAATCTGACCTGTGGGGAAAGTCCCATTATGCCTGGACCATATTAGCAACCAATTTCTTCGCCCTAACGGCATCCAGTCATATAGTACGGAAACAGGCCCTTTGATCCAACCCGTCCATGCTTGACTAAATACCTCACCTAATCTAGACCCATTTGCCTGTGTTTGGCCCATATCCCTCCAAAACGTTCCTAATCTCTACCCGTCCAATGTCTTTTAAATGTTGTTATTGTACCTGCCTCGATTACTTTCTCCAGCAGCAGTACTATATACCCACCACCCTCTGTTTGAAGAAAATGCCCTTCAGATTTCTATCTTTCCCCTCTCATCTTAAACCTATGCCTCCTGGTTCTTAATTCCCCATCCCTGGGGGGGAAATACCTCTATCACCCTATCTATTTCACTCGTGATGTTATAAACCTCTAAGATTACCCTGTGACATAAGGTCATATGTGATAGGAGCAGAATTAGGCCATTCGGACCATCAAGTCAACTCTGCCATTCAATAGCGGCTGATCTATCTCTCCCTCCTAACCCCATTCTCCTGCCTCTTCCACATAACCCCTGACACCAGTACTAATCAAGAATCTATCTATCTCTGCCTTAAACATATCCATTGATGGTCTCCACAGCCTTCTGTGGCAAAGAATTCCACAGATTCACCACCCTCTGACTAACAAAATTCCTCCTAATCTCCTTCCTAAAGGAACATTCTTTAATTCTGAGGCTATGACCTCTAGTCCTAGACTCTCCCACTAGTGGAAACATCCTCTCCACATCCATTCTATCCAAGCCTTTCACTATTTGTTAAGTTTCAATGAGGTCCAACCTCATCCTTCTAAATTCCACTGAGTACAGGCCCATTGCTGTCAAACACTCATCATATGTTAACCCTCATTCTTGTGATCATTCTTGTAAACCTTTCCAGAGCCAACGCATTCTTTCTCAGATATGGTGCCCAAAATTGCTCACAATACTCCAAATATGGCCGGACCAGCACCTTATAGAGCCTCAGCATTACCTGTTTTTGTATTCTAGCCTTCTTGAAATAAATGCTAGCATTGCATTTACCTTCAGGATTCCACCTGTCACATGACTTGGCATTATTGCGTTCCAGGCAATAAAGTCCCAGCCTTCCTAACATCTCCTGATAGCTTAGGCCTTCAACTCCTGGCAACGTCCTCATAAATTGTCTCTGCACTCGTCCCAGATCAACAGCCTGTTTCCTATAGCAGGGTGACCACCATTGAATACAATGCTCCAAGTGTGACATCATCAATGTCTTGAAGAACTGTCCCAATTTCTATACTTAATTCCCTGACTGATGAAGGTCAATAAGCTAACAGCCAACTTCATTACCCTATCTACTTTTGACACTGTGTGTACTCCAGGGGCTTTCTATTCACGGTGAAGGTCCTGCCTTAGTTTTACTTCCCAAATGAAACACCTCACACTTATCTGAATTAAACACCATTTGCCATTCATTGGCCCACTGCCCAATGTTAACCTGATTCCACCATTCACATGACTTGGCTTTATTAGAAAAATACCATTTGTTCCACCTGTCGCCTTCCCCACCTTTACCACTACCTAGACTAAGTTGTTTCTCTCTTTCTCAGGTCTGGTATTAACTGGTTGTTTCTCCACACATACTGCTTGACCTGCTTAGATTTTCCATAATTTTTCATTTTCTATTTTTATATCGTGTTGTCTAGTTATACTTATGTCACTCATGTTTGGCTTGCCAGACAGGTCCCACTATCATGAAACTGAATGTGCTGTAATGTTATCTTGACTAGAACTAGCACAGACATTCCCTTTGTTCTACACATCCCTCCCCCTCCTTTTCTTCTACTGAAAACTAACTTGTACCCCTCTCTTTCCAGTTCTGATGAAGGGTTGCAAACTGAAAAGATTGACTATTACTATTTCCCTTTCCCAGTTGCTGACTGACATGCTGTGGTTTTTTCCCCATACCTTGGTTTAACATGTATAAATTATGTAATCCATTTGTACCTTTTAAATATCCTCATAGTTAAACAACATTTTACTTCAGGCTAAATCCTGGGGTGAAAGAATCCCATCTATGCCTCGGAAATAACAAAAACTTCATGTTTTGACAGTGGGCCCTTAACCTGGGTAGTTTAGAAATAAGGACACAGAATCCTATGAGAAGAGGAATAGAAAAATGGATGTTAACTGAGAAATAATGAGGGGAGTGGAAGGGGTGAATTAATTATCAGTGGTTGGTTATGAATCAACTTTTTTTTGCTTTTTTAAAGTTTGAGCATTCCAGCTATAAAACGTCAAGTTTCTACCGATATTAAGGATTTACGCAAACCAGGAGAAACTGATGATAGAATTTCTGAGTTGGGAAATTTAGGCAAATATAAACCTATGGGCAGCAAATCAATGTGTCCTGCAGCTCCATTTACATTTAACCACCTCGTCAACCTGAGCAGACCCAAGAAAGCACCAAAACCAATGATGAGAACAATAGGAAGTGATCTTCAAGAGGTTGGTCAAATTTTCAAATGTGAACTGCAGATTTGCTCTTTCGGAATGATGGATGATTTTTTTGTTTCTCAAGCAATTGTGGAATGTTTCTTTGTAGATCAATGACAACATTCCACATCTGCATCTAGCACGACGTTTTAAGATGTTATTTCATGAAGATGAATCAGCTGAAGATCACAAACCAATGCAGAGTAAGATATTATTCTGCCTGCATATTTTATTAATTACATGCTTTAAGGCACATGATGCTGCGAGTGAATATACTCCAATAGCTGTACCAATTGTCACTTCCTCATGGTTGGAAAATAATGACCTACTTCTGCATTTAACTCTGGTTATGAATGCTAAATTGAACCATTGTCATAAATCATTGCCCTGGGTCCAGATTTACTTGCAGTTTGCTAAAAATCCAAGGGCATCATCCTAAACCATAAAATGATTTTGAAAAACTCAACATTAATTTGCAGATCAGATTGCCAAAGCTTTCAGCAAATTAAATGTCGATATCAGGTAGAAGAATAAGGATAGTCTTATACATACAAATTTCAAAGGTCCAAGTTAAAGAAATCAACATCTAGAAAATTGACTATCATTTTGATTAGTAACTGACTGATAGAACTTCACAGACTAAAAGAAAACATGATTTATAAATGGCTTTACAGGTATTTAATATTCTCTTTTGTCTTCAGTTATTGCAGTGCGAAATCTGAACCTTCAAGCACGACAAAATGAAGAAGTTGGCGTAAACAAACGGCAACAGTCAGAGCTCTCAGTAAGTATAAAGATAATGTTAATAATCATATTTGCCATCCCTCTTAGTTAGAAATGGGGAAACTTTAAGGAGTGTAAAGCTGAAATACTATACTTTGTATTTCCATGCTGCGGATTTGACAGAAGAACACTTTGACGGTTACTACAGTTGGGCTCGGGTGTGATCTTGATCTTGTTGTTTACTTGGTGTCTCATAGTGAATTAATCATCATGATTGCAAGTTTGAACGTAAGCAGGGCAAAAATACTTCAATGGGTCTGCTGGAATTTGATTGATTAATTATGTTTTCTCCATTTCAGAAAAGCAAAAGTCAAATGTTGTTTGTGGAAACTCTTTTATTACAAAAGCAAACTAGGTATTCCTCTACCATGACTTCTAAATGGAAATCCTTGCTTGATTTGTACAAGGATAAAAAAGATGAAGAAAATACACCTTATTCACTTGCTGATGATCTTCAGATGTAAGCACCACAAAACTCACTAAATCGGTTTATAGTAGAGCTATATGAAAACCCTGAATGTTAAACAAGCTATGAAGTTTATAGTTTAAATTGATAAATTATTGTTTGTGCAGTTGACATTTGGATTATTTAACCAATGAATTAACATGACTGGAACACAGATTTTGCTGTATGGGAGTAAAGCAAATGCAGGTCTGAGCTGAGAGTTCAATTCTAGATGGGATAGTGGTGAGGCACAAAATATTGCCTTAATAATTCAGCATCAGAAAAAATGGTTAGACTTTCATTGCAAAATTGTGGTGAGGATATCAAGAATATAGTCAATCATCCTGTTAATGTTAAGTGGTTGTACAGTTTGAGGAGTAATATGTTTCCACATGTATAAAGCAAAATGATCAGATGCTGCTTGTAGGAATTACTGCAGATTTTTCAATAATCGCCCAGCTAGATTTGTGTTTAAAAACAAAATAGCTTTCACAAATTAACATTATTAACGGTGTTGCAGGATTTGATCTGCGAAAACGCATGAAAGAGTGAGACTTCCACATTCATCAGTCTCCTGTTTTGCTCTGAATCTGGAAACAATATGTGTTAAGTCAGTCAAATGGACAGTCAGTCTCACGAATGGACAGTCTGTCTCTCACGAATGGACAGTCGGTCTCACGAATGGACAGTCGGTCTCACGAATGGACTGCAAGCACGTGCAAGGTGCTTTAGAATTACTCTGAGCTGCAAGATTATTTTAATGTGTTGAACATCATTTAGCAAGAATGATTAAGCGAGAACATGTGACATAATTGGAAAGTATGGTGGAAACATTTGCGCATTGGTTTAGAGTGATGTTATTGGATGGCAAATGAACAGAAGGATGATTTTGTTATTAATCCGTCTTGCTCAGCTCAAATCTATCACATTGTCAAACTAAATATTGGGGGCAAATGATTGGTGACAACTGAAGTGTGTGTTTGGGTCATAGTATATTGCTTTCAGGATTGGTCAGAAAATGTTATGGCTGGGGGGGGGGGGGGGAGTTACCTTTCATATAGATAGAGTGCACTCAGAGTTATGGGCTTTTCTTGATCTTTGAAAACACTGTCCCCAGCTAACCAGGCAAACTAATTCCTCAACTCCAATATGTAAGGTGGTGGAAGACTGGAGGGTTGCTAATGTTGTCCCTCTATTTAAAAAGGGCTGCAAAGAAAAACTTGGGAACTACAGACTAGTGAACCTAACATATGTGGGAGCAAAGTTACAAGAGAGAATTCTGAGGGATAAGATACATATGTATTTGGAAAGATGGCTTGATTAGGTATAATCATCACAGTTTGATGCATGGGAGATTGTCTCATGAATTTGAGTTTTTTTCTAAGACATAACCAAGAGGGCCGATGAGGGCAGGGCCACAGATGTTGGCTGCAAGGACTTAGAGGCTTGGGATAATGTTCCATTTGGTAGGATGCTCTGGAATGTTAGATCGGGGAGAGCTACAGTTTGCAGAACAGAACAGATGCAGAATTGGATTCAAGGGTGGTGGTAAAAGGTTGTGGTTTGGACTGAAAATTTATGTGCCTCGGGGAACAGTGTTAGATCTTTGGTCATCCATATCAACAAGTTGGATGAGAATATACAAGGCATGATTAGCAACTTTGCAGCTGACACCAAAATAGGTGGTTTTGTAGACAGTGAACATGGATATCAAGAATTACGGTGGAATTTTGATCATCCTGGCATGTAAGCAGTGGAAGGGCAAATGAGGTTTAATTCAGATAAGTGTGCGGTGTGGCATTTTGGGAAGATAAACAGGACAATTCACAGTGAATGGTAGGGCCCTAGAGAGTGTTGTAGACCAGAGTGTTCTAGAAGTACAGAGTTCCCTGGAATTGCCGCCACAGGTAGATAGAGAGGTGAAGAAGGCTTTTGACATGATGGCCTTCATTAACAAGGGAGTTGAGTCTAAAAGTACATGTATGTACATGGATGAGAAAGATTTTGAGGGATATAGCCATCCAGGCTAGCTTAGATGAGACATCATGGACGAGTTGGGCCAAATGACCTGTTTCAATGCTACAAGAATAAAAACTAAGAAATACCACAAAATATTCAAAATCATTGTTATTATCAGTGAAAAATAAAGTTAAAAAAAAACTAAATAAGAAATACTCAGTGTAGGAGAGAATTTTGTGTTTAACCTATACCCTGAGTCACAAAATAAAACATCACATAGAACAGTGGTGAGCTTTTCGAACAAGTCAGTTTATTCAAGGCCTTAACAGTGTGCACTCAGAAACACTGAGAGAACCCAAAGTGTTTCGGAGAATCACAGCACCCACAGCATTTTTATATTCTCACAACACAATGGTTACATGTGGATTCTACATTTTAAAAATAATTCATCATTGATCAATGTCTTTGTAACAGTTCATCTTTGTCTTTCCCCAGAGTTATCTTCAACAATATGTTCCCTGTTATTTAGAAAACCATTCTCCCATTTGTCTAACAAATAGGCACTACTCCCTGGTTGGTTTTAATTGCCCTCGGCTAAGTTTACAACTTCCGATGTTCATTTTAACTAAATGTTGTGTAACCTAAATATCAAGATAAATCTATTGTCTCACTAGCATCCTTGTGTTCCCTTTGTTGGTCATTTTTGCCATCATGTGTCCCCAGTATGTAAGGTCTTGGGTTAAACAGATTACAAACTACTCATCTTCCTTATAATTTTCAAAATTCCCTGCATCAATCTGAAAGGCAATGATTTTTTTTTATTTTTAGCTTGTTGCAAACTTCTACTGTTGATCAGGGGTACGATGCTGATCCTGAGGCTTCTCTTCCCCCCCTGATTGAAGCCATTACATACGATAGGAGAAATGAAATAAAAAAACAGCAGCAAGAGAAAATGCTGAAGGTACATAATGTGAAGGAAATTAACGTTATTAGCTGTCCTTAATGAAAACTAATGAAACACTTTCATCGGCAATTACAAATGTATATTTTGACTGGTACTTTCTTTGAATAAATACTTGTCCAAATATCCTTTTGATAAGTTATAGTGGAGCCAATTGCCTTTATTGATGCTGCGAGAAAAAATAATCTTAATGCCTTCCAATCCACCGACATTCGTATAGTCGAGATGATGCAAAAAAAAAATCATATTTCATTATGGGGGAAAAAAAGCCATTGTCCAATACAGGGTGTAATACCTGGTAAATTGCATTCAGAGTACAGACCATTATATAACAAAGGGTAAGAGACACCAAGGACAACAAGAAACATCATTCATTATTCTACCCTTTACCACAACTAAAATCTTTATTTTCACCATTAAATGGTTGAAGTATATTCCCATTCACTCATGAACCAGTCCCTTTTCTAACCCTTGACAGGTACCTGCTTAAAAAAAAAAAGCAGGTTTAGTTCCTTCATTATTTTAAATGCATCAATCAAATTTCTCAAAATGCGTGCACTTTTCAGAACAAAATGATTTGTTTCATTAATCCATTTGTTCTTACCCTATCAGAAATATTCACAGTGCTCTACCCATACCTCTCCCACCTTCTCTACAACTGAAAATTAACTTGTTTTCTCACCTATCCATTTCTGATGAAGGGCCTTGGATTTAAACCTTACTGCTATTTCTCTTTGCCAGCTGACCTGCTGAGTGTTTCCAGTGTTTTCTGTTTTTATGTTAAATCTTCCACCATGTTGCAGAGTAGACCGATTTTCTTATTTGACTATTTCATTATGCCATGTCCATAATGAATAAATCTCATTAAGTTTGCTTGAAAAAAATCTGATCTGATTCAGTGGATAGTTTCTTCCATTGTTTGGGCAAACATGTTTATATAAATGGCCATTGAGAAGTGTTTGCTTCTCAACTAGACATTTTTATTTTTATTTAGTCCACTTTTGTGCTTGAACCAATTTATTACAAATAATGAAATTAACTTTTAAATCATAATAGTGGTATTACTGTACCTTAATAAATGAACCATTACAATGAAGCATTTTATCACTTATGTTATCGTGTGCTAACATTGGTCTCCAATCTGGGGCCAGAGGGATAATTTTCCACTATTCTGATTCAATGTAGCTTGATTCTTGTTTCAAAAGAATTGTTTGTTCTTTTCTCATTTGTTTGTAATGGTCATCCCAATGTACATTAATAGTAAGTGGCAGGTTAGGAATTACATTTTGACATATACTTGTTGTCTGGAAATTGATGAGACCACCAACAGTCATGTTTAATTGAAAGAAGGGTCTTGACCTGAAATGCCACCCATTCCTTCTCTCCAAAGATGCTGCCTGTCCTGCTGAGTTGCTCCAGCATTTTGTGTCTGTCTTATGTTTAATTGGGCATTTGCAAGCATCAGTGTTTTATTCAACCAGTGCTGGTTGGAGTTGAACTGAAAATGGAGTGCTTAGAAAAATGAAATAAGCAAGGGAAGTGATAAGATCCTGTGTGCCACATTGCATGACATTTTGTGGCAATTTTTAACTTATTGTCAAAATGAGTCAATTGCACGACTGGCGTAATGGACACTGAGTGGTGCAGTGAATTAAAGATGAGCATTTTGCCTCCTGCAGTTATGTTTCTAATAAGACAACTAGCATGTTTTTCTGGGCTATGTTTCTCGGGAAGGAGTCAATGATATAATAGTAGTATATCAGTGATGAGATACAGTAGGTGGGCATGGAATGTAGAGGGTTTTACCTAGCTTTGTGTTTCACCTTGATATTGAATGATTAAAGTGTTCTGCTCTGCTGAATTAATAACCATCATCATTGAGAGAAGCCCTTTTCGCCAGCACACCCAATGTACAATAAATTAAATTTAACTCTTCATTAAGCAGTCCTTGTACCTTATCCACTTTTAAAGATGTTGGCATCAAATAATTATTGTGGTTTATACAATTTTCAATTGTCTCTGCCAACAAAATAAATTCAAATCATGTGCAAAATAACTGCGAAGCAGAGTTTTTTTTTAATAAGGCATCTTATTATGGGGAGATGAGTGTGTGGCCAGGATGGTGTGGGTCCTTGATGATACTGCCAGCCTTTTTGAGGCAGCGACTGCGATAGATCCCCTCGATGGAAGGGAGGTCAGAGCCGATGATGGACTGGGCAGTGTTTACTACTCTTTGTAGTCTTTTCCTCTCCAGGGCGCTCAAGTTGCCGAACCAAGCCGCGATGCAACCGGTCAGCATGCTCTCTACTGTGCACCTGTAGAAGTAAGAGAGAGTCCTCCTTGACAAACCGATTCTCCGTAATCTTCTCAGGAAGTAGAGGCGCTGATGTGCTTTCTTAATAGTAGCATCAGTGTTCTCGGACCAGGAAAGATCTTCAGAGATGTGCACGACCAGGAATTTAAAGCTGTTGACCCTTTCGACCATCGACCCATTGATATAAACGGGACTGTGGGTCCCCATCCTACTCCTTCCAAAGTCCACAATCAGTTCCTTGGTTTTGCTGGTGTTGAGGGCCAGGTTATTGTGCTGGCACCATATGGACAGTTGCTCGATCTCTCTTCTGTACTCTGACTCATCCCCATCAGTGATACGTCCCACAACAGTGGTGTTGTCAGCGAACTTGATGATGGAGTTCGCACTATGACCGGCTACGCAGTCATGAGTATAGAGTGAGTACAGCAGGGGGCTGAGCACGCAGCCTTGAGGTGCTCCCGTGCTGATTGTTATCGAGTCTGACACATTTCCACCAATACGAACAGACTGTGGTCTGAGAATGAGGAAGTCGAGGATCCAATTGCAGAGGGATGCGCAGATACCCAGTTCTGCGAGTTTGGTAACCAGTTTGGAGGGGATGATTGTATTAAATGCCGAGCTGTAATAGATGAATAACAGCCTGACATATGAGTTTTTGTTGTCCAAGTGGTCCAGAGCGGAGTGGAGGGCCAGCGAGATCGCATCCACCGTTGATCTGTTGTGGCAGTAAGCGAACTGCAGTGGGTCCAGGTTTTTGTCGATGTAGGAGTTGATTTGCACCATGATCAACCTCTCAAAGCACTTCATCACCACAGGCGTTAGTGCCACAGGTCGATAGTCATTGAGGCACGTCACCTTGCTCTTCTTGGGCACTGGTATGATTGATGCCCTTTTGAAGCAGGTGGGAACCTCAGACCTCAAAAGTGAGAGGTTGAAAATGTCCGTAAAAACTCCAGCCAGTTGGTCCGCACAGGTTTTTAGAACACGACCAGGTATACCATCAGGTCCAGGCACTTTTCGAGGGTTCACCCCTCTGAAGGGTTTCCTGACGTCGGCCTCTGTGACTGAGACTGAAATACCATCACAGTGAATGGGAGCTCGGGAAGGCACATCGGTGTTCTCCCTATTAAAGCGTGCGTAAAACGCATTGAGCTCATCAGGGAGTGATGTTTCGCCGACATTCGTGACTGAGACTGAAATACCATCACAGTGAATGGGAGCTCGGGAAGGCACATCGGTGTTCTCCCTATTAAAGCGTGCGTAAAACGCATTGAGCTCATCAGGGAGTGATGTTTCGCCGACATTCGAGCTGCCTCCTGATTTTGCCTTGTAGAAGGTGATTGCATTCAGGCCCCGCCACAGCTGCCGAACATCTGTCTCAACCTCCAGTTTGGAGCAGAAGTCCCTTTTGGCCTTTTTGATGGCCTTATCAAGGTCGTATCTGGACTTCTTGTAGACCACTGTATCATCAGACATGAATGCCCGGTGTCTGGTCTTCAGAAGAGTGCGAATCTCAAAGTTCATCCAAGGTTTCTGATTGGGAAACACTCGGAAGGTTTTTGTTGGGATGCAGTCCTCCACACATTTCTTAATGAAGTCTGCAACGACTGTGGCGTATTCGTTCAAGTCCGTTGCCGAGTCCTTGAACATTGCCCAGTCTACAGACTCCAAACAGTCCTGTAGTTGTTCCTCTTGGCCCCCCCCCCCCCCCCCAACGAGCTCTGCACTGTCCTCACCTCTGGGGGTGCGCTCTTTAATTGCTGCCTGTAGGCAGGAAGAAGCAGCACCACGGTATGGTCAGATTTACCGAAGTGAGGGCGAGGGATAGAGCGATAGGCATTCGTGATGGTGGTGTAGCAGTGGTCGAGGGTGTTTGGTCCTCTGGTGCAGCAGGAGACATGTTGGTGGAAGCTAGGGAGTGATTTCTTTAGGTTTCCCTTATTGAAGTCCCCAGCAATGGTGGTAAATGCCTCGGGGTAAGACGTCTGGTGTTTGTTGACCACGGCGTGCAGCTCCTCCAGTGCCAGACGGACGTCTGCCTGGGGTGGGATGTGGACCGCGGTCAGGATGATGGAGGTGAATTCCCTCGAAGGTAGAAGGGACGACACTTCACTGCCAGATGTTCGAGGTGTGGAGAGCAGGAGTTGGACAGGACTGCCACGTCTGAGCACCACACAGAGTTGACCACCACGCAGAATCGAGAGTTAAACTGAGAAAAGTTTTAATATTCTGTGTTTATATTTCCAATAAATTATCCTGCATCAAGCTTTCTAATATTTTGTTCATCAGCTGTTTGTTGGTTGCCCAGGATATATTTGCACTTCTTAACTAAAAGATATGCATAAATAACATGGATCAAATTAGAGTGAACAAACGCTAAACAAAACTGAACTGTGTTTTGTAATTTTCTAAGACTGATTTGCATCTCAAAAATGTACATAAATAATGTTTTTTTAGGAACTTGAGGAAGAAGAGGAAAAAGAGCTAAAGCAGAGATTTCAACCAAAGAAGCCAGAACATGCACAGCCAGCTACAGTCTGCGTCAAATTGTCCCGACAGTTGATGGCACGAACAGCTGATGTTCGAGTTTCAGACAGACAATATTTTGACTGTGTCTACCTCGAAATATACCCAGCTGTATATGATCCCCAAGAGGAAGAGGTATTGTAATATAGTAAGAATATTGTTGGTTTTAGCCAAAGCATGGTGTGATCTTCCTGGGAACAAATATTAATGTGGTAACAATTCATGACATAATTAATGGCCAAATTATTTCACAATTTTTATCGATTGAAGTGATTAGTGTGAGATGCAAATTACCACAATGTGCTGGAAAATGCACAATATTGCAGATGCTGGAATCTGAAGGAAAAACAGAAAATGCTGGAAGAACTCAATCAATCAAGCAGTATCTGTGGAAGGAGAAGTATGACCTGATGAAGGTTCTTCAACTTCAAACATCAACAGCTTTTGCTTTTCACATATGTTGCTAAACTGGCTGAGTTCTTCCAGCTTTTGTGTTTTTGTTTCATGATGTGCTGCTGCGTTTACACTGCTCTACTGTATGCACAAATAATAATTTGTCTTGGGCATCCCTAATATTTTTGAGAGCTTGCTGGATTTGCACAATAATTGCATATTTCCTGCAGAGTTCATTTCTAGAATTGAACAGCAGAACTGCCTTACTGTGATGATTATAAATGCAAAGTTAATCAAGCTGCCAGATCCAAATGAATAGTTGAAGCTCTTAAATCTTGTTCCTTCAAATTACGGAGAGACGAAACCTGTTGTTTCAACATTATTTTTCCCTTTCCAATACCAATATTTATTTCCCTCTCTTTGTTTCTTCCACCTTTGCTGATTTGACTCTAATTCACCATCTTCCTCATTGTACCTATGTTACTTTTTCATTTCTTAAATCATATTGTTTGAGGGGATTTGCTCTTGTTCCTATTAAGCACCAAGGTCCGAGCTGTTGCTAATGATTTTTAAGCTGAAGGTTAAAGATGCAAGTCTAACCAATGGTCGTTGATGTCAGATCTCCTGCTCCAGTAGCATCTAGTCTATGGCTTAAAATAATTTCCTATTTTGTAAATAAATATTTGCATTTGTTTACAATACCTGCGTCCAAAGTACTTTATCACCAATGAACCATTTTTGAACTTTAGTCATTGTTGTAGAGAAAATATGTATTCTCCAATTTGCCCACTCCAAATTCCCACAAATGGCAACGTGTTAACGAACAAATAATTTTGGAGTGTTGGTGCAGAGATGATTATTAACTGGGACATGGGAAGAGTTTCTCTGCTTTTTCACATCCAGTCAAGGTTAGAAGGTTCTTTGGATTAAAATCTTTCATGTAAGACAGTATATTTGATAGCACCTATACACACTATTATCAATCCAGGACTTTCTATTTCAGAGGCATGAATGCTCATTGGCATTGCATGCACATATGTTATGTTAAGATACATTTACGATATTAAAATAGTTTTACAACCAGTTTACTTTATAATTTCAGCCAATAAAGTTTTCATACTGTTGTAGCATCACTTGAACTGTTACAAACATTTTTACCTTCCAACTCAACAAAATTTAAAGTCAGTGCATTGTCCCCTATTAACATAACTTGACTTTTGTGTTTAATGCTGAAGGAATAGTAAAAATGAGTTAATTAACACAATTATATTTCTTGTAATTTGGTTAAAGGTTGACCAGGAAATGATACAAACAATGGATAAAAACTTATCCTATGAAGAAGAGTTACACGAGATGTTCGAGCACCTTGTGAAAACGATTCCAAGTAATCACCTGTTATTTGATGACGTAAGAAGCATTATTTCTCATAATTGGAAATGTTTTCAAATAGTTTAAAAAAATGAAGTTTCTAAGAAAATAAAACTGAAAGGCAACTTCATGTTTACTAATTTATTAAAGTTGCTTTCTCAAACTTTGGCAGTTTTATACAGATACATATACTGCAATACAAAGCTCTTGTTAAAGAAATGAAGATTGTTTCTTTTTATTTGTGCCTAAATTAGTAAAACATAATAAGTAATTGCACAGAGAAATAGAAAAGAATCTTGTGTTACCAGTTACAATTTGACAGGAAATGTACTGGTCTAATACTGCCTAGTTGGCAATTTAATGGCGAATTAGCTTGTTATGATGTTTGTTCCAGAGGCTGAAGGTTTTTTCCCCTCAAAACTGATGGTAAGCAAAGCCCTAGCCTATCCCTTTCTAAGGATAAAAACGTACTGGTGACATCCAGAATGAGATACAAAATGTCACAGTCCAATTTCTGTTTTAACCCCATTTAAAAATTGCTAACATTTGGGATATTTTGATTAGTTTAGAATAGATTACTGTAATGTATTCATATATATTCATGTGTATGTTAATGAGTTGCTGTTCAATATAAGCAGGGAATGCTGGGTAATAAATCTCTCTCTCATAATCCAGGCAACCAGTGTGTAAGTTGTTCTTCATTCTTCCGTCCACAATATAACAAAATTGGCGACGAGGATGGGATAGAGTTTGTGAACTCGTCCTTTAAATACAGTGCAGGATTGTTTTGCAACATTCAGTATTGTTTAACATTTTAAACAGCAAATACGGAGCTGTGTCACAGTTGTTTGCGAACTGGACACAATAGGCCACAGATCCTTTTATGCAGGGGACTGCAGTTTAAAACAGCCTGACAAACTCTTGACGATTTGCACAGCTGTTATCTCTATGTTGTGTCTACCTGTCAAGATGGTGTCCTTGGGATTGTATAGGATTGTAGACTGTTATTTTTTTGTTGAGTTCCTCAAGCTGTATAGCCTTTGTACAGCTATGTTTTAGGTGAATTGCTACACCAGAACAGACAGGAAATCTGGGTTTTTGAACGGTCTTTAAAAAAAGGAGAACGACAAGATGGCGGTGTTCACGGGCTACATCGGAAACCTTGGCACTTTCGACAAGAGTAGAGAGCCGTTCAGCTCCTATATGGAGAGAGTGAACATGTTTTTCACGGTAAACAACATAATGGAGATTAGCGGTGAAGGAGAGGTAGTGACTGAAACAAATAAGGCTGTTTGCGAACGCATGAAAGCGATTCTGCGCACGGAGATCGGTCCTGAAGTATACAGCACACTCGTGAATCTCCTTGCGCCCATAAAGGCAAAAGATGTGCCATTCAATGGCATTATGAAGAAGTTGGAGGACTTTAACCCAAAGCCTCTGGAAATTGCAGAAAGCTATAAATTTGGCACTAGGAACCAGAAGCAGAATGAGACATAGTTGCCTTGAAAAATTTACCTTTCTCGGACGCGCACTACGTGACAGATTGTTTGTGGTCTAGTGGATTAACAAATTCAGTCCAAACTCATGAACACTCCAGATCTTACATTCGAGAAAGCATGCAAGATTGCTACCACAATGGAGATGGCATCAAAGAATGCTCGCGAGTTTTGTGCACCACAGACTGCAGTGGCCGTTTACAGTCACAAGGCATGGCTATGGCCAAACCAAGAGGCGCTAAACCAAAACCAGGGAGCCGAGTTCAGCCAGTTGTTATCGTTGCAATGGTAATCACTCATCCCAATTTTGTCAGTTCAAAATGGCCAAGTGCTATAACTGCCAGAAGAAAGGCCATATTGCCTCAGCATGTCGGGCCAAGCTTAAAACAGGAAACCAACAACCTGCGGGAAACAAGCGACAACACCAGAAAGGAGTTCACAACTTGGAGATGAACCAGATGTAAATGAACTTGGGTTGTACAGCATCTATGCAACCAACATCGAGAAGCCTACAACCAGCCAAGCCAAGGACTTTCAAACGAAACTATTGATTAATGAACAGTTAATCGATATGTGTATTGACACGGCAGCAGATTGTTCGGTCGTGAGCAAAGACCTGTACGAAACAAAGTTCCCACAGACAACATTGTTTGAGAGTAAGGTCAAGCTGAGAACCTACTCGGGCGAAGTTTTGGAGACATGCAGACAAATGAACTGTAAAGTTCAGCATAATGATCAGTCAGTAACACTGCCCATCATAGTGGCCAGCTGCAGAAATAAACCAACCCTCCTTGGAAAGGATTGGCTGAGTAGAATAGAGTTAGACTGGAAGAACATTTTCAGCGTTGATTTGTCTAAATCACGTCTTGAAAAAGTCATAAGCAAATGTGCAAACATTTTTGACATGGGAATAACAGGCTACTCTGCACACATTCGACTTAAGCAAGATGTGAAACCTGTGTATTGCCGACCAAGACCTGTACCATATGCACTAAAGCAACGTGGAATATGAACTCGACAGGCTGGCGCTGAATGCAGTACTCGTGAAGACAGACCAGAGTAACTGGGCAACGGCAATTGTGGCCGTACCCAAGGTCGACAAAACTGTTCGACTATGCGGTGACTGCAAAGTCACATTCAACCAAGCAATTGACAACGAACAATATCCGTTACCAACTGTTTGTAAGTGATCTATTACAAAGTCTGGAGTGAACCATGTATTTTATTAAGATCATAAAGAGAGAACGTTATGCACAGCTGTGCTCATCTCATCAGCTTATGTACTAACTGCCGTGGCAGAACGACAGGCTGACAAAAGTACAGTACTCCTGATGCCCAAAACCCGGACTGGATTATAAGGTGGAATGTGTGACATGCATAATATGTGGTGGAGATTATATAGGCATGGATTAATATGGTTAATCTACATCCTTCCTCTTAAAGAAGCATGCATAATTTTTAAAAAAACGCTTTGTGGAATATATTGTAAAACACCAATATAGGGTGAGTACACTTTACTTATACATTGTGCTAGTGTGTAAAACAAAGCAAGTCGTACACAGTTCAGACATAGCCAATGAATTTTCCAATTTTCGGATTCAGCTTGCAAACACGTCCTGCACGTGTACGGTAGTATCCATCTTCTTCCTTCACTGGAGATTGAACAGGAGAAGGTACCGGTCTTGTCGGCGTTGTGGCCGAAAGCGGGGACTGTAGTGGCATTGCATCTCCACTTTTCCAACTGGCTGAACTTCACCTCCACCGGATGGGTACAGCTTGGCATTGGTTTTCCTGATATGTTCTTTGTTGTGAACTTTTTTGAAGTGAGATAAGGAAAGGACGTTGCAGTGAGCCCCAGTATCTATCTTCACAACAACCTTGGCTTTGTTGATATGGAGCGTTGTCATGGGATCCTTGTGTTTGCACAACGGATCCGTTAAGGAATGTATGTTATGGCTGCCTTCCTGCAGCTCAGGCGATGATGGCTCAGCTGGTGCCAAAATGCTCACTAGGGCTTCGTGGGAAAGTGTGGGATCAAGGGTATGGAGAGATTGTTGTCGCTAAACTCTGTTCCCACGAGCGCGGCAGCACTGAATGAAGTGGTTCTTTTTCTTGTAATAATGGCAGGTTTTCCCGAAAGCGGGGCATTTGTCACAAATTCTCGCGTGTGAGGTGCCACAATTAATGCAGTTATGAATGATGTTGTCGACAACCCTCACTGGCGCAGCCGGTGGCTGGCGCGGAGACCCGTAGAACGCATGAACATTGTAGGCAGAATGGGGTCCCGGCCCCAGGAATGTGGTATGGGTATCAGTTAGTTCTGCAACCCGACAGGCACGTTCAGCCTTTTCTAGGATGAGCTTCTCATCCCGGAGCAGTTCATTTCTCACCTTGTCATTCAGGATGCCATACACGAGTCTGCCACAAATTAGATTGTCATGTAGGTCGCCAAATTGACATCTGCACTGTGTGTGCAACCAGGATGACCTACTGATATTCACAGAGGGCATGGTAGAACATCTGGAAATCCTCGATCAAGTTCCACATCATCTGCTACAAAAAAAACGTGAAATGGACGTGGGGAAAGGAACAGCAACGTGCATGTGATATCTGCAAGGAAAACTTGAGAAGTGACAAACTCCTTGTTCATTACGACACGACACTCGAGATGAAACTTGCTTGTGATGCTTCAAGTTATGATGTATGTGCAGTGATCTGCCACGTAATGAATGATGGACAGGAAAAGCCTATTGCTTTTGCATCCCGCACCCTGTCATCGAGTGAACGCAATTATACACAGATAGAAAAGGAAGTACTCAGCATTGTGTTCAGAATCAAGAAATTCCATCAGTTTCTTCTCGGCAGACCATTCACCCTAGTGACTGATCACAAGCCACAACTTGGTGATACTTGGTCTCAAGTCAGCTATACCTTCCACGGCGGCATCAAGGATGCAGCGTTGGGCAATTCTGCTGTCCCAGTATGACTACAAGGTTGCGTACAGAAGCTCCGAGTGCAACGCAGTTGTAGATGCGTTGTCCCGGTTGCCGCATGAGAACTCTGACGTGGGAAGTGAGAACTCAATCTACACACTGCAAGTTTTAGATGAAGGCTTTCCAGTGACTGCAACAGAAAATGCAGCAGAAACAGAGAAAGACACTGTGCTGAAGAGTGTCTATGAACAGACATTGAACGGTTGGACTGAAATCGATAGTGGATTGAACTCCGTTCTAAACTCAGAGCTGAAGCCTTTCCATAATCGACGCCATGAATTATCATGTGAGCAGGGATGCATTGTGGGGTTACAGAGTGGTTGTACCAGAGTCTTTGAGAAACAAAATTATGAATGAACTTCATGCCGAACATCCTGGCATAGTAAGCATGAAGTCAATTACCAGAAGTTTTGTGTATTGGCCTGGTATTGACAGTGACATCGCGTCACTGGTGAGCAAATGTAGCATCTGCCAAAATTGCCGGAGTAAACCATCAAAAACACCACTGCAACCCTGGTCATGGCCAAGTGGACCTTTTCAGAGAGTTAATGTAGATTTTTGTGAAAAGGGTAATGATCACTTTCTGGTACTTGTAGATAGTCATTCTAAATGGATTGAGGTTAAGCATATGGGGTCAAGCACTACTACTGAGTGTACCATAGATGAGTTGAGATCACTTTTTACCGGAAGAACTTGTTTCTGATAAAGTTTTGTTCAGAACGGTTCAAAGAGCTCATGCAGCGGAATGGTGTAAAACACACACTTGTTCCCCCATACCATCCAGCCTCCAACGGGGTGCCGGAAAGGTCTGTTAGAATTATCAAAGATGCTCTCAAGAAACAGGTTGTGCAGGATAGACAATAGACAATAGGTGCAGGCGTAGGCCATTTGGCCCTTCGAGCCAGCACCGCCATTCAATGTGATCATGGCTGATCATCCCCAATTAGTACCCCGTTCCTGCCTTCTCCCCATATCTGCTGACTCCGCTATTTTTAAGAGCCCTATTTAGCTCTCTCTTGAAAGCATCCAGAGAACCTGCCCCCACCGCCCTCTGATGCAGAGAATTCAACAGACTCACCACTCTCTGTGAGAAAAAGACTTTCCTTGTCTCCGTTCTAAATGGCTTACTCCTTATTCTTAAACTGTGGCCCCTGGTTCTGGACTCCCCCAGCATCGGGAACACGTTTCCTGCCTCTAGTGTGTCCAAGCCCTTAACAATCTTACATGTTTCAATGAGATAGCCTCTCATCCTTCGGAACTCCAGAGTGTACAAGCCCAGCTGCTCCATTCTCTCAGCATATGACAGTCCCGCCATCCCAGGAATTAACCTTGTAAACCTACGCTGCACTCCCTCAATAGCAAGAATGTCCTTCCTCAAATTAGGTGACCAAAACTGCACACAATACTCCAGGTGTGGTCTCACTAGGGCTCTGTACAACTGCAGAAGTACCTCTTTTCTCCTATATTCGATTCCTCTTGTTATAAAGACCAACATGCCATTCGCTTTCTTCACTGCCTGCTGTACCTGCATGCTTACTTTCATAGACTGATGTACAAGGACCCCCAGATCCCGTTGTACTTCCCCTTTTCCCAACTTGACGCCATTTAGATAGTAATCTGCCTTCCTGTTTTTGCTACCAAAGTGGAGAACCTCACATTTATCTGCATTAAACTTCATCTGCCATGCATTTGCCCACACCCCCAACCTGTCCAATTCACCCTGCGTTCTCATAGCATCCTCCTCACAGTTCACACTGCCACCCAGCTTTGTGTCATCTGCAAATTTGCTGATGTTACTTTGAATCCCTTCATCCAAATCATTGATGTATATTGTAAATAGCTGCGGTCCCAGCACCGAGCCTTGCGGTACCCCACCAGTCACTGCCTGCCATTCTGAAAGGGACCCGTTAATCCCTACTCTTTGTTTCCTGTCTGCCAACCACTTCTCTATCCATGTCAGCACTCTACCCCCAATACCATGTGCCCTAATTTTGCCCACTAATCTCCTATGTGGGTCCTTATCAAACGATAGTTTAAAGCTCAGCATGAAACATCGTTTGGCTGGTTTCTTGCTGAAATACAGAACCACACAACAACGGGTTACTCACCTGTTGATGAAGAGAAGGCTAAGAATACGCCTAAGTCTAGTTCAACCCAATTTGGCTTTGAGAGTTGAGCAAAAACAGTTGTCAAAAACGCCATTTTGACTCTCACAAAAAGGAGAGGAATTTCAAGCCAGATGAGCAAATTTGTGTTCTCAGTCCTCCTAACAAGTCCAGTCGAGACAAATGGGATGTTGGGAAAATAGTGGAAGTGTGTGGAACAAAAAGATACTTAGTTGAAGTTGGAGATAGGATCAAAAGTGTTCATGTTGATCAAATGATTCCAGCCAAAGATGAACCAAAAACTGAGCATGAAGTCCTAATCCCAGAATTTTTATCTGAAAGTGAGTTGGAAGAGACCACTGTGATTGAAACACAAAGTTCAGTTAGTACAGACAAAGAAACAGATTCCTCTGATCAAAGTCAGGGTACTAAAACGGAGCCAAACAAGCCTACAGTTGAGTCAACACCTAAACCTGTTACACCTGTTACTGTTAGACGACCAGGCAGGATCCGTAAACCAGTAGTCAGGTTAGGTTTGTAAGTTAAGTAACTCACTGCCAAGTAAAACGAAAATGTGTAGATATGCAAAATATATTATGTTTATCATTTAAAATTTCATAAATATAGGATAAACAATACTGGTTTAAATCAAGTATCACAACAACAAAAATTGTAACCGAGTACTTGGATTTAATACTTTAAAAAAAAAGGGGAGTAGTGTAATGTATTCATACATATTCATGTGTATGTTAATGAGTTGGTGTTCAATAGAAGCGGGGTATGCTTGGTAAAAAATCTCTCTCGTGATCCAGGCAACCAGTGTGTAAGTCTTGTTCTTCATTCTGCCGTCCGGAATATAACAATTACTTATTGAGTATTCATAAGCATAATTTTGTTGTGTTTGTTGACTTCTGTGAAATTATCTGTAAACGCATCAAAGTTTCTTTTAATAGATTCTAATTTTGTGTTGCGAGTCATCTTTTGTAGTGCACATACTGCGGCATTTATGATACGATAGAACTATATTTATCCCAGGAGGGAAATTGATCTGCCAACAGTCATAAAATACAACAAAATACATGAAACATGTAATTAAAGTGACGAGTGGGAAGTCCAGGATTGGGGATGCGCAATGATTGGGGTGAGGAGGAAGGGGAGTCAGTCTACCCCATGACAGAAGGTGGCATAGTTGTACAGTTTGATAGCCACACGGAAAAAGAATCTCCTGTGACGTTCTGTGCTGCATCTTGGTGGAACATCTGTTGCCCTCAGCTGAACCTCAGGTTGACCAGTGTATCATGGAGGGAGTGAGCTGTATTGTCCAAGATGCTCCATAGTTTGAGCAGCATCCTCCCCTCCAAGCCCACCTCCCATGAATCCAACTCTACTCCCAGGACGCAACCAGGCATATGGCCTAGGTATATAATCTCATGGTTGAATAATACTTGTCTCAGACCAGTGTTATACTAGTTTCATTTACAACCTGCACACTGGTTAAAGTCTCAGTTCATTTCATTCCTAAACATTTGTAGAAATTGGTACTGAGGTGATTGCATATTTAAAGTTTTGGGAATGAGCTAGATTATGAGTAGGTTGACCTAGGAAGAGCGTTTGTCGGCACTGGGCCTGTACTTGCTGGAGTTTAGAAGAGTGAGGGGTGACCTCATTGAAACATACAGTATAGTGAAAGGCTTGAATAGAGTGGATGTGAAGATGATGTTTCCATTGGCGGGAGAGTCTAGGACTAGAGGCCGTAGCCTCAGAATTAAAGGATGTTCTTTTAGGAAGGAAATGAGGAGAAATTTCTTTAGTCCGAGGGTGGTGAATCATGGAATTTTTTGCCATGGAAGGCTGTGGTGGTCAAGTCAGTGGATATTTTTAAGGCAGGGATAGCAAGATTTCTGATTAGTGTAGGTGTCAGAGGTTATGGAGAGCAGGCAATAGAATGGGGTTAGGAGGGAAAGATGTGATTGCTCAATACATTAAATGAGTCAGTCACCGCTTTTTCAATCTGCTGATCACTGCCGCTATATCCTGCTCTCCTGCTCTGTCCGTTTCCCTTCCCAGTGTTCCACTCCGCAGTCTGGTATCGTTCTGCCACCTCTGTTCCACATTATCACAATTCATTCCTTGGCTTCATTTCTTTGATTATCAAGAGAGAAATAAGATAGTAAGATTAAACGAGAACTTACCAAGTTTGAAGTTTGATCTTTATTTTATGAGGAGTAACGTTGAGGGATTACGTGAAGAAGCCCCGTCCAGCCGCACACGCGTCAATCTTTCAAAGCAGCGGAGTGACAATCACAGACGATAATTACTGAAGTATGATAGTAAGATGCATAAAGACTTAGAACTACCAGCTTGATCCTTTTATGAGGGTGGGAGCGGAGGGCACGTAATCCCTCAACGTTACTCCTCATAAAATAAAGATCAAACTTCAAACTTGGTAAGTTCTCATTTAATCTTACTATTTTACTTCGGAGTCACGTGAGTGACTACGTGAAGATTTCAAAGCTCTGTGATTTCACACCGTGGATTCAAATCCAGGTGTTCACTGCATCGATTGACTCTATTTGAGTAAGTACAATCAACAATGCATAACCACAACATTTGAATGTAATCAGTTAATGGTTTTATTTGTTTTAATAAAAATAACAAATATTAGGCCCATTTATAATGGGGGATTTAATACTGTATCCAGCACGGCATCACCAAACCCTCTGAGATCTTTAATCTCCTTGTGGTAATACTTGTGAAACATCTGTTCACTTGCCCATCCTGCGGCCGCGAGAATAAGGACTATTGGCAAGCTGAATCCCTGGCCGCTGATGTTGATGCCGCCCTGGTGGAATGAGATTTAAATTTATCAGTATCAATACCTGAATATCTCAACACCTGTTTCAACCATCGTGAAATTGTTTGTGTTGATACTTTCTTATGAGGCTTTATATGACTAATAAAAATTGCCAATTCGGCGCCTCTTAAAACTTTTGTTGTTTCTATGTAACATTTCACATATGTTACTACACACAGTCGTGAATCTGTAGGTAATGCTAAAAATTCCAACTTGCATCCTGTGGACCCAGGATGTAAAGGATGTGATTCATTAGTCACAGGGTGTACAAGCAGTTTAATCTGCTTTGGAATAACCATAAGGTTTTTTTGATCATTTTTAACACCAGTGGGTACCATACCTGTGTAGGTCAATCTGGTACTACCAAAGTCCCTGAGGCTTGAATCTTGTTTAATTTTCTGTATGCATTTGTGGATTAAACAAAATGGTGGAAAAACATACAGAAACATACCACCCCAATGTAGCGAGAAAACATCCACCACTACTACTCCAGGATCAGGTTCCCATGACACATCCTTTTTTCAATTCAATTTATTTGTCTTTTTGGACAAATTTGTCATTTGGACCCCTTGAGGTCCAAACGAAATGTCGTTTCTGCAGCCATACAATACAAAACGAAGAAGACCCGAGACACAACACAATTTACACATACATCCATCACAGCGCTGTGATGGAAGGCAAAAACACGTATCTCTCCACTGCACTCCCTCCCCCCGATGTCAGAGTCAAAGTCAAAGCCCCCGGCGGGCGATGGTGATTGTCCCGCAGCCATTAAAGCCACGCCGGGTGATGCAAGGTTGCGCACCGGGTCTTGGTGTTAGAGCCCCGGCGTGCGCCCGCAAAGTCCGGTGGCCATTCCAAGCCGCGCGGGGGGACGATGTAAAGCCCCGCTCCAGGTGCTCTTCAACCCCGCAACTCGGGCGGGAGAAGTCGCCGCTGCGGAAGCCCCGAAAAGCGGTCTCCCACCAGGGGACCCGCGGGCTTACGGTGTTGCCGTCCGCCAGACCCGCGGTTGTAGCCTCCGAATCTCCGGCGGTCGGGTACCAGCAGTGATTGTCTCCACCACAGCTCCACCCGCTCCGGACTCGGCCAGCCCCGCGACGGTGAGTAGTCTGCAGCTCCGCAACTGGAGCCCCAGGTCGTTCCTGCTGGAGGCCGCTCCACGTTGCCCAGCCCCAACGACAACGGAGACCCGACAAAGAAAAGGTCGGGTCTCCCGTGCAGCGGAAAGATTTCAAAGTTCAAAGATTTCAAAGATTTCATACTTAGTCAACTGGTGGTTCAATCTTGATGCAACCAGATCCATTTCTGGCATTCCAAATTGTGTGATAATTTGTGTGAATATTTTGCGATTTAACATCCATTCTGTATTATCATTAAATTTACGTGATCTTTTGTCTGCAATTGTATTAATTTTTACCTGGTAAATATATTGCTGACAGCCAAATTTTTCTGGCAATACCCCAGGTCCAAATTTTATTTGCCAATTTATCACATGATTCTGATTTTATACCACCCATGTGATTTATGTATGCTACAGCTGTAGTATTGTCAACCTGTACCTGAACATGCACATTTCCCATATCAGTGCAATAAGCTCTAAGGCCGTAAAATGCGCCTAATAGCTCTAGATAATTGATTCCCAGATTTTCCAGCAAAGGTACTTCATTCACATTCCACCTACCTCCACAGCTGGAAATGATGTTAGTAGCGCCCCAACTCAGCACACTTACATCAGTCTGTAGAGTGACGGAAGGTGTTTCTACCAGAACTTTTCTGGAAGCATTAGAAACATTGTTAATCCACCATTCTATTTCTGTAATGGATTGAATTGTTAATTTCATGGGCCTATCAAAATGCCCTCTATTCATTTTTAACGCTTGTACCTTAGTTCTCTGTAAACATTGATAATGCAATGGTCCAAATGTGACCGCTGGAAACCCTGCAATTAATTTGCCTAGCAAGCTTGCCACTTCTCTAATTGAAGGTGTGTCCTCGTTAATGGGTTTTATGCAACCTTCAATTAACTGCAGCTTTTTATCTTTTGGCAAAGTGATTACCATGTGTTCGGAGTTAATTGTGAACCCTAGGTAATCAATCTTTTTGCTTGGTAACAATTTAGATTTTTGTAGGTGAATAATGAAACCTAATTTCTCAAAATGTATTTGACTCTGGATACTGACAATTTTGCAGCAGCCAAAGTGTCCCCTACAATGAGGATATCCTCTAAATAAGCCATTAATACATGGCCCTCAGCTCTTAACAGAGCTAAAATTTGGTTTGAGCAATTTAGTGAATAATCTTGGTGCTGAAATCAGACCATTGGGCAATGCTTTAAATTGCCATAACTGACTCATCCATCTAAATTTCAAATATCTTTGATCATTACCATGCATTGCCACAGAATAATATGCATTTTGCAGATCTATGCTTGCCTTATAGCAATTCTTTGTGACTAGCTAAATGGCATTAGTAAATGTTTCCATTTTGAAATGTTTCTATTGTACATAAAGGTTAAGATATGTCAGATCGGAAATGATTCTATGTCCACCATCCCTTTTCTAGGAGAATATTTCTATTCTGCATAAAGTTTTTCAATTATCCTTTGATCAACCCATTCTCTTCCTTTGAGAAAAATCCGTGACCAGTTTGAATTATGCTGAATTGGAGGATCCAAACGTGGAGAGAACTCAATTTTGAATCCTATAATGGTACATAGAATAAATGAATCATTTGTTATTGATTGCCATTCTTTTAGGAAGAATCGTAACCTTCCCCCTATTTGTGAGTGTGAAACATTTGTTGTGTTTCTTACCAGACCAAGCCCCCTAACCTCGGGGTTTGCCACCGGCAGTTGTTGTCCCCTTCTAGTAGGCACATTGTAACCTCCACGTATCCTCGGTGCAGCACGTCAACGTGTATACGAGAATGATAGGATTGTTCCTTCTCCAGCACCACATTTCGCCTGTAGGGATACTGCCTTCTCACCGCTCTGCTCAGCATAGGTGATCCTTTAGTTTCTTTGCTAGATTTTCTCCAAAACAGATTTAGGCATTTGTATATTGCATGGTTTGCAGAGCCTGCATACTTAGGATGAATATTTGGTCTTATTGCATTTTTATGAATACAATTTATTTCAAAGTGCGCACTACACATGAGTGCTACATTTTGTTGTGAATACGATATATAACCTTCATCCAAACCACTGACCCCAGAAATTTCAGCACTTGTGTAATTTCAATTCTTGTGAGCGTAAACCACTGCTCAAATTACCCATATCAAGTTTATTCACTGCTGTAACTGCTACAATTTCCCGGGTCTCATATTTTTTGATAGTCTCATCCATGGTTAATTCCTGGGCTGATGGGAGAGTAGATATTTATAGCTGTTTCCTCTCTCAAAGGTTCCCCTGTTACTCTGGGAACAGCAAAGTTTTGTGCCAGCCTTGGAACATTTTTGGCTCTGATAATGGGCTCTGGTCCTCATTTAAATCATCATCTAAATCTAGATATTCATTTTTATGTTGGGTAATTTCTGGCTCCCCTGTTTCAGGTAAGTCTCTGCCAGATTCCCCCTGCGCGGGCTCTCTTGTAGGCCCACGGACAGGCAGCCCTGCTTCAGGTGCTGCTGGCGCTGGCTCAATTCTAGGCCAAGGCTTCATTATTTTTACTCTTTATATTTGTCGGTGCTGGCACATTTATCATTGCACGTTTGTGCTGCCTTTTGTTCAGGCATTTCTAGTACTGGCTCTCCAATAGGCCAACACATAACTTGCCTTTTTTCTGGCATTTTTGGGCGCTGGCTCTCCTGTAGGCCAACCTCTTTAATGTTTCTGCACAGGTACTGATGGCTCTCCTGTAGGCCACCCTTGTGCCTGTTCCAAGGCACCTCCTGTGCTATACTTCATTGGCCAACACCGACTTAAATCCTCCTGTGGGGGTTCTTTACAAATCATCTGCCCCATAAGGAGTTAAAAAAAAATTTTACCCTTGCAATGTAATACTCTTACCTGCCTGAGGAGGGCATACCTCCGGGTCTGACTCATCCGAGTACAGGTCGGGCCGATTTTTTTTTCTTTTTTTTCTCAGCCTTGCGCCCGCCCGCGGCAGTTTAACGCACATTCGACCACAACGGGAGTTAATGGCTTCGCTGCCACTGACTCCCTGACTGACGCCCGCTACCCTTAGGCCTGGGGTTTTACTACGGTGCATCCCTGGCCGCCTCTCCTTCCCATTTCTCCATAATAAACTTGAGTGGAGCTCCACCAACAAGTCTAAACGGGAAGGAAACGCTCCTGTAAGTGAAAAGTAACCCACTTACCTTCCGACTTTTGTTTTACTTTTGTTTTACTCACCGGCTGGAGGAGCTCCTGCTCCTCCACACACGGTCATGAACGCTATGCGTCTGATCGATAATGACGCGTGTGCGGCTGGACGGGACTTCTTCACGTAGTCACTCACGTGACTCCGAAGTAAAATCATACCTTCCTATCACCTTGTCTCCATAATCATGGTGGTGCAGCGGTAGCGTTGCAGTCTTCTAGTGCCAGAGACCGATTTCAATCCTGATTGCGGGTGCTGTCTGCACGGAGTTCAAAGTCAAAGTGAAAGTCAAATTTTATTCGTCATATGTTATCCGTTTGTACATTTTCCCCGTGAACTGTGTGGGGGGTTTTCGGGGGCTCCGGTTTCCTCCGACATTCCAAAGACGTACAGTTTTGCGGGTTAATTGGCTTGGTATAGTTGGAAATTGTCCCTAGTGTGTGTAGGATAGTGTTAGTGTGCGGGGATCGCTAAACTAAAATAGGCGTGAATTATAAGTAGAGGAAGAGAGACATTGGTGCAGAAGAAAGGAGTATTTCTCAAGCAGCCAGCTACAAACCACATGGAAATTTGTCTCGGGCTCAATTATACCACAAGGTTGTATCTTAGAATATTGGTTGAAAGGTTGAATCTTTCAGGAGCCATTTTTATTCTCAGTAGTTTGTAAATATGGCTTAATGCTTGTTTTGTAAGAAGTCAACTGTTTGAAGTTTGAAGTTTAAAAAATGGATTCAGGTCAAAAATACATAATGTTCTAACTATGTTCGAACTCTTTTTTGTTAGGATCTAATAATAGCTCCTCCAGCAATAGATGTGGATCTTACTGGATGTTTTCCATCTGATACTTTGTCTCTGAGGTTAAGGGACGTGTTATTAACCCTGATCTGAAATTATTGGAATCGAACTTTGGGACCCAAAGGTAAGCCATGGGTTGGCTTTGAAGATTGGCATGGGAATGATTTTATGAATGGACCAGAAGTTGCAAAGAAACTTGTCAACATTTATCCCCCAAAACTATCAATAAGTTCAGAATGTTTGTGTGAACATGCAATTCCCAAATTTGCAAGCCTGGCGTTGCTAGCATGTTTTTCCATCCGTGCTCTCGTGTTAAACATCAGGTGCAGTGCAATAGTGCAGAACAAACCTAGTGCACCTGAGGACTCTACCTGATGAACATGGCGTAGATTGTCACCTTGTCGTGGTGGAGAAGCTTGTGTGGACCTGAGATCCTGAGAGCGATGCCATCTGGAGCTATGTTCCTAGTAGGGTCACCCATGGCGGTAAGGTCGATGAGGAGGTCTCTGACAAAGGGTAATCCCACCAAGACCTCAATGGTGAACAGGCGGAGGATGATGGCTGACCTTAGTGGAGCGTCACAACGGCTGGGAAGGCGGATGAGGGGCTCCGGTCGTCTTGGACTCCATGCCACTGGATCGTGACCCAGATCTGTCAAGGACTGTGGGGTGGTTGTCTCTGCACCAGTCTCCCCACGTTAAACAAAGTCACGCACAGGCGTCCTCCATATAGGGAATCCACCCTGGAGACACCCATGGTCATCCATTACCAAAGGGGGCCTAAAGGCCCTGTTCCACGATGCGGGTTTACCCAAGAGCTCTCTTGAGTTTAAAAAAAAATCAAACTCGTGGTATTCTACGAACTCCTACGACCTTCCACGAGTATGTTCACGAACTTCTACGAGCTCCTATGAGTAAGTCTACATATTCCATTGACTTCTCATTCAACGGTCTCCTACGTTCCTCTCCCGAGGTACTCTTGAACCAACTACGAGTAACCACGAGTGGAAAATTGATCACATTATTCCCCCTCCACTTTAAGGGTAGTGTTTTGCTCCCCCTATCCTCCATCCCTTTGGCCCCCAAGAGAGACTATCGCAGCGGGGGGAGAGAGAGCGCAACATGATTTTCCAAATCAACAATTCGTTCCATGCTTGTGTTGCTCGCTGCCGTCCCCAGCCCGGTTACATTCACACTTGTAAACCACACACCGCCGGGGTCTAGGGGAGAAATGTTTTAGATTCCGCAGTTGGAACAGAGAGAGAAAGAGAGAGAGAGAAAGCTGGAGTTACTCAGCGGGTGAGTCAGGCAGCATCTTTGGAGAGAAGGAATAGGTGACGTGTCTGGTCGAGACCCTTCTTCAGTCTGAGTCGGGAGAGGGAAACTATAAAGATACAGAGATCTAGAGATGCTGCCTGACCCGCTGAGTTACTCCAGCTTTTTTTAATGTCTATCTTCGGTTTAACCCGGCGCTTGCAGTTCCTTCCTACACATGAGAGGGAGAGAGCAGAGAGATAAATGGAGAGAGTGGGAGACAGAGGAAGAAAGAGGGAGAGAGAGAACGAGAGAGAGAAAGATAAATAGAGAGAGAGAAAGAAAGAGATGGAGAGAGATAAATAGAGAGTGCGAGACACTGGGGAAAGAGAGGGAGGAAAGAGATAGAGATAGAGAGAGATAGAGAGAGAGAGAGAGAAAGAAAGGGGGGTGAGAGAGAAAGGGAGATTGATAGATAGAGAGAGAGAGAGCAACAGAGAGAGAAGAGAGAGTGAGAGAGAAAGATATATGACACCTTTCCACACCAGCACCGTGTGCCCTGCTTTAAATTCTGACTGTGGCAGGTCAACTTTGCAATGTTGTGCTTTACACTGGGAATCTATCTGGAGTGTGAGGAAAAGTACTTTCTGTTTCACAAACTCTCAACGACAGATGGGGCCACCCTTCGTGTCAAGAGGTGGATGCATCAGATGCCCCGTTTCTTCTTCTTGACAAACGAAGGAGACAGCTCTTGGTAGTGGAATCACCCAGTTTTATTGGCTGTTTCCATATCTCCCGTTCTGCCTCGGGCGAAACAAGACTGAGCAAAAGGCCAGAACCCAGGAGCGTTGTACCGCAGTGCGCTGCCCTGAGCGCAGAAAATACACCGGAGATTTTTTTTTCTGGAAATGTTTCAATCTGTGGTCTTTGCTTTTCTTCTCACCTCACGAATCCTTTCACCACAGCTCCAACCCCACACCCCCGTCACTTTACTACTCACTCACTCACTCACTCACTCACTCACTCACTCACTCACTCACTCACTCACTCACTCACTCACTCTCTCACTCTCTCACTCTCTCACTCTCTCACTCTCTCTCTCTCACTCTCTCTCTCTCTCTATACATACACACTCGCATATACACTCACACACACTATATATATACAAATCATGACTCCCAGATTACTAGTTTTTATCGGTGCTGACGTTAGCTGATTAAGGCATCTGTTCCGTTGTACTAATGGCAACTGGACAGAAACAACCCTTTCTCCTCAGTATCTGTAGGTCTGAAAGACTAAAGGCAAGTGATTTTTAAATGAGTGAACAGTGTCATTTTTCATCTAATTTTAAAAGCGCATTGGGCGGAATTCTTACGTTTTTTCTTTCGTTGACGGCGAATTATCTACGAGTCTACTGCGGTCTGCCCACGAAGTAACTAATTAGTCGAGCTAATAGGACGATGCTTCAATCCCTGTAATAAGTCGGCACTCTTGCTATTTGCAGTGGGATTGGAGTGGTGAAAGGTAGGGTAGGTACATCATCGGGGTCATCAGGTGGGCACCCTCCTTCGTTGACGTTTCAATGATAAGCCCACAACATCTCCAGAGGGTTCAACGGTGATACCTGGCGTCCCAGTTACACCCCCCTCAATTCCATACCGTGGAATTCATCTTGCAGCCCAATTGTTGTCTCTCCTTTTGATCCAAATCCAATTGCTGCTTTTTTCTGCAGAATTTGATAATGATTTGATTGCTTGTTGGAGGGAGTGACCCCTCACCCCATTTTCTTTAATAGCCTGTTCATAGATGTAGCAACAAATCCCCTGCATCCCACGTCGACAGGGAAAATCTTGGTCTTCCAGCCATTCTGGAAAGCTTCAGTTGTCAGTTCAGAGTACTTGGTCTTTTTTCTCTCATGAGCTTCTTCAACACCATCTTCCCATGGAACTGTCAATTCCACAACGTATGCCAACAGGACCATGTCTGGCCGGAGTGTTGTAGCCACAATGTCTGGGGGAAACACAAGCCTTTTTTCTAAGTCCACTTCCATTTAACAATCCCGAGCAGGCTGCAGAATGCTTGCATCCTTTGATATTATCTGGTGCTCTGGAGGTTGGCCTGCTGGTACAAATGTTGTGAAGTGGACATTTCCTGCCAATGTTGGTGGGGAAGAATTTGTGATCTTACGCCTCTGTTCCAGGATTGATGCCAGTTGTCTGAGAACTTGGCTATGCCGCCAAGTGTAATGCCCTGGCCGTGGCTCATAGTGCATCCTGTTAAAATGTGCCTTAGTGATGCAGGTGCTTGGCAGATGGAGCAAGCGGGGTCTTCTCCGAACCACTGTTTCAGGTTCTGGGGTGATGGTAGAACATCATAAGTGGCTCTGATGACAAAACTTAGCCGAGATCCTTCCATTTGCCAGATGTTACGCCAGCTGAGTTTCCTCTTTTCCAGGCTCTCCCAGTTAGTCCATTGGCCCTGCTTGGCCATTGAGATGGCCTTGGCGTGTCGCTCTGCCTCCTCCCGTCTTATCACCTCCTCCACCACGAGCCGTCTCTTCTGCACTGATGTTGCCTTGTGCCATTGAGGAGCTTTTGGGACGAGCCCAAGTCCGGCTCTCCCGTGTTGGACTTGGCCAACCACATCCCGGAAATGAAGAGCAGACTTAGTACTCTGAACGGCTTCAGATGGGGTCCACTTCCTCCCCGTTGCCATACGGGGGGCCGCTGTTCGAATAACGGTATCTTCAGATTCAGTGAAGGTCATGACCAACCTTGCTTTAGTGCATTTGAAATCTTCCACAAGTCTTGAAATGGGCAATTCCAATTTGCCACTCCCGTACAGTCCGACAGCACTTAAGTATCGTGGAAGTCCAAGCCACTGTTTCACATGTGTGCTGATTATTCTTTCCAGCTTTTCCATTTTGTTGATGGGGATTTCATACATAGTTAAAGGCCACATGATTCTTGGTAGTATGCCAAATTGGAAGCACCGCAGCTTGAGTTTTCCTGGTAGCAAGGTCTTGTTGATGCGAGCTATGTGCGAGATGGTATCCTTTTTCAGTTGTTCAAACTGCTCGGTGTCCTTGAGCTTTGCCATCATACCATCGGCCCAAACTCTTCACTGGCATTTCTGAAACAGTTGGAACTGGTATTCCGTCAATATGAAATCTTTGATCCTTTACTTGACCTTTGACAATGGAGATGCTTCTGCACTTGCTGGGTTTTATCTTCATCCTTGCCCATGTGACGTTTTGATGAAGTTTTTCCAGAAGTCTCTTGGTGCAGGGGATAGTTGTTGTTAGTTTGTTATATCGTCCATATAGGCTTGTATAGGTGGCAATCGCTGACCACACTGTAGCCGTTTTCCTCCCACAACCCATTTTGATGCTCTGATAATGAGCTCCATTGCCATAGTGAAGGTCAATGGGGAGATGGTGCACCCCGCCATGATGCCTACTTCCAGTGGTTGCCACGCTGTGGTAAAGTCTGATGTTGTGAGACAAAATTGCAGATCCTGGAAGTGTTTTTTTACCAGATTTGTTATTATTGCAGGCACCTGAAAGAATTCAAAAGCAGTCCACAGTAGCGAATGAGGAACTGATCCATAGGCATTGGCCAGATCGAGGAACAAGACATGCAGATTCTTTCGTTCTTTCTTAGCAGTCTGGATTTGATGCCATATGATGCTGGTATGTTCAAGGCATCCCGAGAAGCCTGCTATGCCAGCCTTTTGGATTGACGTATCAATGAAATGGTTTTGTTTCAGATACTTTGTAAGTCTTTTCGCCACCACACTGAAAAAGATCTTGCCCTCTATGTTAAGAAGGTTTATTTGCCGAAACTGTTCGATGGTGGAATAATATTTTTATTTTGGGATCAGCACTCTTCCCCCCCCCCACACTCTTCGCCAGGCTTTGGTGATAACATGTTTCTCCCACACAAGCCTCATGTTCCTCCAGAGGAATTTCAGAATATCTGGGGCATACTTGTAGACACAATACGGAACACCATTAGGGCCTGGCGCAGAGGCCGTTCTTGCCTTCCTCACTACTTTTACCTTGCTCAGCTTGGAGGGCTGATGTCAAATTGATGTTGTGGGGGTGAGATTGGTGGGATGTCAGCGGGGACAAAAATCGGTTCATCTTTTAACTCATCAGTGTGGATGGTTCTGATGTGTCCTTCAACCTCCTTTTTTTGATGCTTTCAGGGATCCGCTTTTTTCTTTTGTGAAAATGCCTTTCACAAACTTAAAGGGATCTTTGTAGAAGTCTGTTCTTGCTTTTCCTTTTTGCGTCGTTCCGTAAATTCTCCGCTCTGCGCAGCTTCGAGAGCCTCTGTTTTAGGTCCTTTTGAAGGAGATTGATGCCCTCCCTTTCCTCTGCTGTTGCTTTTTTCCACACCTTCCTCAGGCCTCTTCTTTCTTTAACAAGTCGTCGGATTTCCTGGAGACGACGGGACTTGGGGGAGGAGGCCTATCTTTCTGCTGAGTTGTTCCTTCTCACCAAATTTCTCCTTTCCGTAGCTGTAGACTAGATCCACCCATCTTCTCCAACTTCTTTTCTGCTGATCCCTTGATTCCACTTAAGATTAAGCTCACATCTGCATTGATGATTTCCCACTCCTTGCTGTTAGACTTTGGCCATTCCACCAACGGCTCACGTCCTTGCATGTTCTCTACTTTACGATGTGCCTGGTTGCGTCTTGGACTGTTGCCTGAAACTTCTGCCACATCCTGTAGGGTGCTGATGCTCTGCGGACTGTGGATTTCTTCCTGCCGCTGAGTTTCATCCGACTGATTTGACCTTCCACTTGACAGAATCTGGTCAATGCGGGGCCCTGGGTTGGGGATTTTCAAGCATTTCTTCCGTCCGTGATGAATATTGAGACCACCAGGTGATGTTACTTTAGTCCAGCCACACCTACAGGTCTGAAGAACGTGTCCAGCTGCTCGTTTTTCAAGAATTTTGCCACTTACCTGATTCAATGTCATGTCCGTTCCAAGGTTTGTTCCAAGGTGGTCAGTCGATGAGTCATCTTGCGCCCCCGCTCTCGCAGACTCTGGGGGTATACTTCTCTTTGAACTTTTTGTAGCCAAGTGAGGGTGGCTCTTGTGCCCTAACAAGGTGACGGAGCCAGCTGTTATGGGTAGCTAGCCCATAACAGCCCCGTTGGGGTCTATTTCTTCCTGTCAGCTGTCTCTCCAAGCTGTCACACGGTCTTTCCCTTGTCGTCAGCTGCATTTACACCAGTCACTGGTTTTTCCTCCAGAAGGTCAGTAGAGCTAATAGGACTTGATGTTTCAATCCCTGTAATATGTCGGCACTCTTGCTATTTGCAGTGGGATTGGAGTGGTGAAAGGTAGGGTAGGTACGTCATCGGGGTCATCAGGTAGGCACCCTCCTTTGTTGATGTTTCATCGATAAGCCCACAACCTCTCCAGAGGGCTCAACGGTGATACCTGGTGTCCCAGTTACACCCCCCTCAATTCCATACCCTCCTGAGCAAAAAGCCAGAACCCAGGAGCGTTGTACCGCAGTGCGCTGCCCTGAGCACAAAAAATACACCGGAGATGTTTTTTTACTGGAAACGTTTCAATCTGTGGTCTTTGCTTTTCTTCTCACCTCACGAACCCTTCCACCACAGCTCCAACCCCACACCCCCGTCACTTTATTTATATATATATATATATGTATGTATGTATGTATATACTAGACCAAGTGCAGACCCGTTGGGTCTGTTTCCCCAACGCACGTTTGCTGGGGGGGGGGGGGCTGTGGCATCACACTAACCACCCCCCTCTGTTCCTCCAAAGCACGGTTGCGGGGCGGGAATCTGGCACCCCCACACACTCATCACACCCCTTGAAATTATCTTAATTTTATTAATTGGCTTTTTATCCCATCTCCACCCTATCCACTGATGAATGGCCCTCACCTCTCAGGTGCGTCTAGAGGGGGGGGCAGAGAGCGTGTGCACAGACTGGAAGAGAGAGAGGGCAGAGAAAAATATAAAGATCAAAGAGAGAGCAGAGATAGGGGTAGAGGGGGAAGAGTGTGGAGGGGGAAGGGGGTGGGGAAGAGAGGGAAGGGGGTGGGGAGAGAGGGATGGGGGTGGGGGGAGGAGAGGGGGAGAGGGATGGAGGAGGGGGAGAGGGATGGAGGAGGGGGGAGGGATGGAGAGGGAGGGGGAGGAGGGAGATGTGGTAGGGAGGGAGGGGGAAGAGTGTGGAGGGAGGGGGGAGAGGGGAAAGAGTGGGGAGGGAGAGTGGAAGGGTGTGGGGTAGGGATAGTCCATCTGTTCCCATTCCCTATCACAATGGGAACCATTGTGGGGGGATGTTTTTATGTTGTTAAATTCTTTGATGTTATCTTTATTTGTGTGCTGCATGGCAAGTCAAATTTCACTGCACCAATTGGTGTATGTGACAATAAATGTCTATCTATCTATCTATCTATTTCTCTATTGCCACACACGTAATGACGTGCTTCGACACAGGCTGCGGGGGTGGGGTGGGGGGGGAGGGGCTGGGTATTGCTGCAAAGGTATATGTAAATGGATCAATTCCGATTGGACATCTGTGAGCATTGGGCATTGTGACATCACACGATGGAACGTTCACCAACCTATGGATGAGAGCTGTTTTTTTTTACATTTTGAAATTTTGGGGGGGGAGGGGGAGTAGGATTTTATTAAAAATGTGTACTTAAACATGACGAAATTTAATCAGGAGTGGATACTTGGAATGAAAAGTGAAATCTTTACCGAAATGGAAAAAATCTCGGCGTTTCTGCGTGGTGTTGGCGTAGCAACGAATCAATGGAAGGCTGGCACCCACAAGACAGGCAGAAACACACAGACAGGCAGAAACACACACACACAGTTTTAAATATAGATAGATAAATAGTAGATAGATAGATAGAAGATATATATATATCTTGGGATATCAGCTATATATATAAATCATGACTCCCAGGTGACTAGTTTTTATCGGTGCTGACATTAGCTGATTAAGGCATCTGTTCCGTTGTACTCATGGCAACTGGACAGAAAACAACCCTTCTCAGTATGGCGAGGGTCCGCCGACCCTCGCCACTGCAACGCCCTCCAGCCCCACCGACTCCACTGCCCGAGGACCCCGACCATCGGGTCCGCCGACCCTCGCCACTGCAACGCCCTCCAGCCCCACCGACTCCACTGCCCGAGGACCCCGACCATCGGGTCCGCCGACCCTCGCCACTGCAACGCCCTCCAGCCCCACCGACCCCGACTCCACGGCCCACGGACCTCGACCATCAGGTCCGCCGACCCTCGCCACTGGACCTCCCTCCAGCAGCCCGCAGCCGTCGCCTCACCTGCAAACTGGACTCTGTACTGGGCCTGAAGCCTCCACGCTGCTCACTCCCACTCTCCGGGGTTTGACTCCACTGGGTCCTAGCGCTAGTCTGCCTAGCCCTGGTTATCTCAGTGTTAGTTCCACTGATTCTTCCCCATCCTTCGCCAACTATGGAACCACTTCTCTTCCACACCCACACCACTTCCCTCTCACCCCCCCACCCCCTGACCACCCACCACCCCCCCACCACACATCGCCTCATCCCCATTCCACCCACCTGCCTTCCTCCGGCCCCAACCCCCATCCCTGCCGGGTGTTCACCATCCCCCCCGACCTCCCCCTCTCCAACATCGAATGGTCTGTCCTCAGCAGAGGTCTTACCTTTGTCCCCCTCCGTCCCCATCTCAATGAGTTCCGTGCCCTCCATGACTTGGAACGCTTCTACCGTCGCCTCCGCCTCACAGCTCACTTCCATGGGAAGGAGTCCTCGCTCCCCACTGATGACCCCTTTTCCCGTCTCCAACGCACCCCATCCTCATGGAACCCCCCTCGTAGCCTTCCGGCTTTAGAACTCTTTATTAAAAACTGCCGCCGTGACATCAACCGCCTCAACTTCTCCACTCCCCTGTCTCACTCCAATCTCTCCCCCCCTGAACGCACTGCCATCGACTCACTCCGCAACAACCTAGATTGGGTTATCAAACCCGCCGACAAGGGAGGTGCCGTGGTAGTCTGGCGCGTCGATCTCTACAAAGCTGAGGCCACGCGCCAACTCTCGGACACCTCTTCCTACTTACCCCTGGACCATGACCCCACTGACGAGCACCAGGCCACCATCTCCCGCACCATCACCGACTTCATCCACTCCCACGCCCTGCCCGAACGAGCCTCCAACCTCATCGTTCCCCAGCCCCGCACAGCCCGCTTTTACCTTCTCCCCAAAATCCACAAACCTGACTGTCCCGGTAGAACCATTGTCTCTGCCTGTTCTTGCCCCACCGAACTCATCTCCACCTACCTCGACTCCATCCTATCCTCCTTGGTTAAATCCCTCCCTACCTATGTTCAAGACACCTCAGACACTCTCCGTCATCTCCGCGCATTCCACTCTCTAGGCCCTCACCCCCTCATCTTCACCATGGACGTCCAGTCACTGTACACCTCCATCCCCCACCAGGATGGTCTCGAAGCCCTCCGTTTTTTCCTCGACCGTAGAAGCAATCTATACCCGGCCACTGACACCCTCCTCCGCCTGGTACTTACACTTAATAACTTTTCATTTGACTCCTCCCATTTCCTCTAAATACAAAGCGTAGCTATGGGCACACGCATGGGCCCCAGCTACGCCTGCCTCTTTGTCGGGTACGTAGAACAATCCTTGTTCAATGCGTACCAGGGCCCCATCCCCGACCTCTACCTCCGCTACATCGATGATTGTTTTCGTGCCACATCCTGCACCCACACACAACTGACTGACTTCATCCGCTTCACCACCAACTTCCATCCGGCACTCAAATACACCTGGACCATTTCCGACACTTCCCTACCATTCCTTGACCTCACTATCTCCATCGCAGGTGATAGACTCTTTACCGACATCCACTACAAACCTACCGACTCCCATGGCAATCTGGACTACACTTCTTCCCACCCTGCTTCCTGTAAGGACTCCATCCCCCACTCCCAATTCCTCCGTCTACGCCGCATCTGCTCCCAGGATGAGGCGTTCCACACCAGGGCATCTGAAATGTCCTCATTCTTCAGGGAACGGGGGTTCCCCTCCTCCACCATAGATGAGGCTCGCACCAGGGTCTCTGCCATACCCCGCAACACTGCTCTCTCTCCCCATCCCCCCCACTCACAACAAAGGCAGAGTCCCCCTAGTCCTCACCTTTCACCCCACCAGCCGTCACATACAACAAGTGATCCTCCGTCAGTTTCGCCACCTCCAACGTGACCCCACCACTCGCCACATCTTCCCATCTCCCCCCATGTCTGCCTTCCGCAAAGACCGCTCCCTCCGTAACTCCCTTGTCAATTCTTCCCTTCCCTCCCATACCACCCCCTCCCCTGGTACTTTCCCTTGCAACCGCAAGAGATGCAACACTTGTCCCTTCACCTCCCCCCTCCACTCCATTCAAGGACCCAAGCAGTCGTTCCAGGTGCGACAGAGGTTCACCTGCATCTCCTCCAACCTCATCTATTGCATTCGCTGCTCTAGATGCCAGCTGATCTACATCGGTGAGACCAAGCGGAGGCTTGGCGATCATTTCGCCGAACACCTCCGGTCGGTCCGCAATAACCAACCTGAACTCCCGGTGGCTCAGCACTTCAACTCCCCCTCCCATTCCGTATCTGACCTCTCTGTCCTGGGTCTCCTCCATGGCCACAGGTAACAACACCGTAAATTGGAGAAAATGCACCTCATATTCCGCTTGGGCAGTCTACATCCTGGTGGCCTGAACATTGAATTCTCCCAATTCTGCTAGCCCTGGCTGTCCCCTCCCCTTCATCAGCCATCTGGTTGTCTCCTCCCCTCCCCCAGCCCTCGGGCTCCTCCTCCGCCTTTTCCTTTTTTCCTTTCTTCTCCCCACCCCCTATCAGTCTGAAGAAGGGTTTCGGCCCGAAACGTTACCTATTTCCTTCGCTCCATAGATGCTGCTGCACCCGCTGAGTTTCTCCAGCATTTTTGTGTACCTTCTCAGTATCTGTCGGTCAGAAAGACTAAAGGCAAGCGTTTTTCCTTCGTTGATGGCGAATTGTCTACGAGTCTACTACGGTCTGCCCACGAAGTAACTAAGAGTAAAAAGTAACAATTTTTTTCATCACGAATATTTTTTTACTCGTGGACATTTTTCACAGTATTGAAAAAACTTCAAGAGGTACCGAGTTTCCCCGAGTACCTGCCGTTAGCATTACGAGCCGCTAAGAGACATCCACGAACTCCTAGGGACCCGCTACGGACATTCTACGAGTTCGAATCAGGGGAAAACTCGGGAGAACTCGTGAATTACCTCGTACAGTGGGACAGGGGCTTAAGAAGCAGCTATAGCAAGGTCATTGATTTGAATGGAAGGGAATGGCTGTGAGAGAGATGAGTAATGGATATTTTTAAATCTAGTTTGCATTCATGTTTTTCCAATTTAAATGTTTTAAGTGAGTTTTTTGTTGTAATTTGAATTATAATAGGTTTGGCGATTTCTGAAGGACCTATGTCGCTTTGACAGATTGATAGAGTTTGTGTGTGTATGGCTGTGGGAGTGGGTACACTGAGTGGGGGTGCACCGCATGACTTTTTTGTTGTTGAGGTTTCTCTAACTGCCTGACATTTGTGGATATCTGCCTCCATGTTGTCCAAGATCCGTATAGTAGCACAGGTCACCATTACTGGGTTCAAAAAACCCAAGCATGTCAGTTGCAAGTGCTATTGATCCATTCCTTGCAGCAAGTTCTGCCCCCCTGTTGTGTTCTTGATTGCAAGGTTGTGATACAAAAGAATAATTTCAAATTAATATTCTAAATGGGGTGAGAATCCAGAAATTGGAAGTGCAAAAGGACTTGGGGATGCTGGTGCGGGATTCCCAAAAAGTTAATCTGCAAATCGAATCGGTAGTAAAGAAAGCAAACTCAACGCTAGCATTTATTTCAAGAGGGCTTGCATACAAAAACAGGGATGTAATGTTGATGCTCTATAAGGTGCTGGCCAAGCCATTTTGAAATATTGTGAACAATTTTGGGCACCATATCTGAGGAAGGATGTGCTGTTTCTGGAGAGGGTCCCGAGGAGGTTTATAAGAATGATCCCAGGAATGAGTAGGGATGGGATATTGCAACCTTCACGTGGTCCGCCCTGTTTCGACAAATGCAATCAACCTGGCGTGCACAATCAAGTAAGATCAAATAGAACAAGTTGTCCTACAACTTTAGGCTGTGCACGCCATACGCAAGAAGAAGAAGAAGAAGGAATGAGTAGGTTAACCTATGATGAGCATTTGTCAGCACTGGGCCTGTACTCGCTGGAGTTTAGAAGAATGAGGGGGGACATCATTGAAAAATACAGAATAGTGAAAGGCTTGTATAGAGTGGATGTGGAGAGGATGTTTCCATTAGTGGGAGAGTCTAGAACTAGAGGTCATAGCCTCAGAATTAAAGGACGTTCATTAATTCAGGATTTTTACGAGGATGTTATCAGGACTAGAGGGTGTGAGTTATAGGGAGAGGTTGAGTAGGCTGGGTCTCTATTCCATGGAGCATAGGAGGATGAGGGGAGATCTTGTAGAGGTATACAAAATCATGAGAGGAATAGATCAGGTAGATGCACAGTCTTTTACCCAGAGTAAGGAAATTGAGGACCAGAGGACATAGGTTCAACGTGAAGGGGAAAAGATTTAATAGGAATCCGAGGGGTAACTTTTTCACACAGTGGGTGTATGGAACAAGTTGCCAGAGGAGATAGTTGAGGCTGGGACCATCCCATCGTTTAAGAAACAGTTGGACAGGTACATGGATCGGACAAGTTTGGATGGCCGAAGGACCTGTTTCCACACTATTAATCTATGACTCCATGAGATGAGGAGAAATTTCTTTAGTCAGAGGGTGGTGAATCTGTGGAATTCTTTGTCACAGGAGGCTGTAGAGGCCAAGTCAGTTGATATTTTTAAAGCAGAGATAGATAGATTCTTGATTATCACAGGGGTCAGAGGTTATGGGGAGAAGTCATGAGAATGGGGTTAGGAGGGAGAGATAGATCAGCGATGATTGAATGGCGGAGTACACTTGATGGGCTGAATGGCCGATATCTACTGTTCCTTATGACATTAAAAACATATATGTAGACTTTGTACAGTTGCCCTTACAAGCTTGAGCTGGTATAAAATTTACTAAGGATGTGGATGCCTTATAGAGATCCTTAATGCATTTACCAAAATGGCTACAGGAGTCAGCCATTTCTATTACCAGGTGAGATGAGGAAGTCTGGTTTTCTTAAAAAGAGAAATTTGGGAGGAGATTCAACATGATGTTCAAAACTATGACTGATTTAAATAGGGTAATTAGAGAGAAATTGTAGTGTGGGGGGTCAAGGATGAGAGGAAGTTGAAAGTGATTAGTGTAAGATCCAGAGATGATGCGAACAAAAATATGTTTGATGTGTTAATAAATTATAGCCTAAAAGTGCAGTCACATTTGAGAAAAACTATACGAACATGATTTTCAATGTTTTGCAGATATTTATCGATGACAAAAGAAAGTGAAGAAGTAAAATTTGAATCAAAGCATCGACTCCAAAATGATATTTCAAAACCGGATTCAAAAACAAATATAGATGATTATCTACAATATGTCCTTGAGGAGGTGTGTTGCTGGAATGCTGATAGAGTTGTCAGAGTCCTTAATGAAGCATTGAGTGTTTTCATAGATCATTTTTGCTCTGTTTCCAAACACTCCCAACATTTCAGTATTGCTATTTGTTTAGTAGATATAATGAATGACATTGGAGTTTCATCTTTATATGCAGCATTACAGCAAAGATGGTATGCAACACTTATTCATCTACCTAATGAGAATTAGGTAAAATGTAAAATAATGCCAGGTTTTTGCTTTCAGTAATATTCCTGTTCAGAATAATTTTCCTAGATTATATTTATTTATTCATCCCTATGGGATATATTACTGAAGAAAGATGCAGGACAATTTGTGCAGCATCTTTTAATTCTTCAGGAGAAGGCAGTTAATTACCTTTGCCCGCTCCCCCTCCACTGCCGCTCCCCCTCCACTGCCGCTCCCCCTCCACTGCTGCCACCTTCTCATTCTCCCCTGGAATTGCCGACATACTCCACCTTGGGAGATGTTGGTGACTGCGGGAGAGAAGGAGGAGGTAGTGCTGACAGTGGAGGAGGGAGCGGCAGAGTGGGCAAAGCAACGGGAGGAGGAGCGTAAAAAGTGACATAGAAACATAGAAAATAGGAGCTGGACTAGGCCATTCGGCCCTTCGAGCCAGCACCGTTCAATATGATCATGGCTGATCATCCAAAATCAGTACCCCGTTCTGGCTTCCCCCCCCCAAAAAATTCCAAAAGATTAGTCAAGCATGATTGCCCCTTCATAAATCAATGCTGACTTGGATCGATCCCGTACACTGCTTTCCAAATGCGCTGCTATAACATCCTGAATAATCGACTCCAGCATCTTCCCCACTACCGATGTATGGTTAATTGGTCTATAATTTGCTGTTTTCTCTCTCCCTCTTTTCTTAAAAAGTGGAGTTACATTGGCTACCCTCCAGTCCACAAGAACTGATCCAGAGTCGAGAGAACATTGGAAAATGATCACCAATGCATCCACGATTTCCAGGGTTACCTCCTTGTGTATTCTTGGATGCAGACCATCAGGAGCTGGGGATTTGTCTGCCTTCAGTCATTTTCTGACTAATGTGGATTCTCTTCAGTTCCTCCCTGACTAATTTTCTGACTATTGTGGATTCCCTTCAGTTCCTCCCTCCCACTAGATCCTCGGTCCCCTAGTATTTCCGGGAGATTGTTTGTGTTTTCCTTAGTGAAACAGAACCAAAGTACTCGTTTAACTGTTCTGCCATTTCCTTGTTTCCCATTATAAATTCACCTGTCTCTGATTGTAAGGGACCTACATTTGTCTTCGCTAATCTTTTCCTTTTTTCACACCTAAAGAAACCTTTACAGTCAGTTTTTATATTCCCCGCAAGCTTTCTTTCATGCTCCTTCCCCCCCCCTCTTAATTAATCCCTTTGTCCTCCCCTGTTGAGTTCAAAATTTCTCCCAGTCGTCTGGTTTGCTGCTTCTTCTGGCCAATTTATTTGCCTCTTCCTTGGATTTAACACTATCCTTGACTTCCCTCGTCTGCCACGGTTGAGCCGCCTTCCCAGTTTTATTTTTTTTGCCAGACAGGGATGAACAATTTATGGAGTTCATCCATGCGGTCTTTAAATTTTTGCAATTGCATCTCCACTGTCAACCCTTTAAGTATAATTTGCCAGTCTATCCTTGCCAATTCCTGTCTCATACCGTCAAAGTCTCTTTTATTCATGTTCAGGACCCTAGTCTCTGAATTAACTGTGTCACCCTCCAACCTAATGCAGAATTCCACCATATTATGGTCACTGTTGCCCAAGGGACCTTGCACAACAAGATCGCTAACTAATCCTTCACTACACAATACCCAGTCTAGGATGGTCTGCCCTCTAGTCGATTCCTCTATATATTCATTTAAAAACCCATCCCGTGTACATTCCAGGAAATCCTCCTCAGCACTGTTACCAATTTGGTTGGCCCAATCAATATGTAGATTAAAGTCACCCATGATAACCGCTATACCTTTGCTACACACATCCCTAATTTCCTGCTTGATGCTATCCCCAACCTCCCTACTGCTGTCTGGTGGTCTGTATATAACTCCAACAAGTATTTTCTGCCATTGGCTATTTCCCAGTTCTATCAATACCGATTCTACAGCATCCAAGCTAATGTTTCTCCTTGTCATTGCTTTAATCTCCCTTTTAACCTGCAATGCCACCTTACCTCCTCTTCCTTTCTGTGTATCCTTCCTAAATATCGAATACCCCTGCATGTTTAGCTCCCAGCCTTGGTCACCCTGGAGCCATGTCTCTGTAATTCCAACTATATCACTACTAACTGCATCCACCTTGTTTCAAATGCTCCTCGCTTTAAGGCACAAAGCTTTCAGGTTAGTTTTCTTATCTCCCTTCTACCCTTTGCTTCTGTCCTCCTTTTATAGCCCTCTGTCTCATTGCATTGGGTCCCACCCCCCTGCCATGTAAGTTTAAACTTGACCTTTCCTACACTCTCTTTACCGTTAGCTGCACGGATACGCTTCCACATTGTTGACTCCACCGCCACACTGTTTAGTTTGGGGTTGACAGGAAGAAGCAGCAGCTGGTGAGAGGGGCGGGAGCCCCACGGTGACTGATGGCTTCTGTTGGTGGCCTGAAGAAAACGCTGCCTGCCAGGGGCCACAACGTGAGCCACAACAACAGCCACGTCAATCGGACCGTGCGGCAGCTGGTGCAGAAGGGCTCGCTGGTACAGACCAGCGGCAAAGGTGCCCAGTTTTAATGTGAAATGATACAAAATTCTTGAGTGATTCAGCAGACTAAATCAGTCTGAAGAAGATTCCTGGTCCAAAACATCACCTATCCATTTGTGCAGAGATGGTGCCTGACCCGCTGAGTTACTCCAGCACTTTGTGTCCTTTTGTGCATTAACCAGCATCTGCAGTTCTTTGTTTCTGCTACATACAATGATAACCCATTACTCGGTTATAGTGGACAATTAGCAATAACAGGCACCCCCCCTCCTCCCTCCCCGATGGTCCATTATAACGAAGGTTTACTGTAATTGATTTTATTTAGGAATGAAGGAAAGAGCCCAAGAATTGCTGGAGCATCATTTTTGAAACTGATTTCATACTTTGCTAACCGTGAAAATATTGGAAAAACAGAAACAGAAAAGATATCTGATTACTTACCATCCCCAGCTAATTCGTAGTGTTCCTGGAGCGTCGTGTTCAAACACATAGCCACATAAATTCCCCCTCTGTCCCCCCCATTCCATTGCCAACCCACAGGCATGGAATCTCAAGGAAGAGGCAAAATAAAAATGAAATGTAACTGTTACAAGAGCAGAACATTCTAGATGTTGGAAATCTAAAGTAACTCCCTGAAAATGATGAAAATAATCAGTGTTCATGCAGCAACTGTGGAGAAAGAAACACGTGGCATTTCAGACTGAAGATTTGAGAAAATAATAAGTGCAGAGGCCAAAAAGAAGGTGCAGAAAAGGAAAGGCAAAAGGAACAGCAAAGAAGGATAGAATGTAAGATCAGAAAGTGCGGCAACTAAACAAGTGAAGACAATAAACAATGGATCAGTAGGAAATGCAAGGCCATTCACTGCATCAGTGCTTCCATATCTCAAAAAAAAAATCCTTAAATCGAATCCCAAATTTCCTAAAATTTTCAAAAATGCTTCCTGCGGGCTATTTGTCGTTATGGTTTTTTTCGCGGGCACACGTTAACAACACAAAGAAGAACAAGGCAAAACAGATCTATGTAATTACACCGCATCTGCATGCTTCTGTTATTCACTTGTACAGTGTTATGCAAGACAGCTTTCGTTGCCTCCAACAGCTTTCGTTGTCTTCGTTTTTTCAACCTGCTCTCATGTGTCTCAGTCTCTGCACTCTCCCCCTTAAATGAACTATATAAATCAAAGTTATTATTGTTCCACTATTGGGTCACAGATACCAAATTATCAACTTTGTTTTTTCTGCATAGGTGTTGTTTGACCGGCTGAGCATTTTAAGAACTTTCCATTTTTGTAAAATATGGCACAGCTAAGATTCGGGAATTGAGGAATTGGTCAGAGCTTTCACTCTTACTATTGCTTCCGTAGGGATCTGACTACTTGGGAGTTCTTTATCATTTCTACGAGAGTGAGGATGAGAATGAAGAGGAAAGAAGAGAACTTGTTGCTCGAGAATTCGAACTGAAAGAGTAAACCTTGCTATAATTTTTTTTTTTTTTAATTCTAGTTCAAATTATATTTTGTTTTCCCAATCAATAAAGATCTAATCTTACCGTTTATTATCCGTGAATAGGAAAGAAGAACAGGAACGTGCAGAAATGCGCTCCATAAAAGAAGAATTTGTCATTGGTTCTTGGAATATTAATGCTATAATGCTTGGAGGCTTAGGAAATGATCCTCTTTCAGAAGGTGATATTGCTATCTATACAAAACATTTTATTTACTATTTTTTTTAAATTACTAACACATCCTGAAAGTTATCTTCCCAGAAAAACATGAATAATTGAATACATGGGAATTGGAGTGTACTGTGTGCACTTTTCTCACAGACCTCATTAATATCATTCATGGACCTCATGAAGTTCACATAATTTCTCTGTTGCTGATAAATCTAACATGAAGTCTTGGTTTCCAAAGAAAACTGATTAATACATATTCGAAAGTGATAGATGGACTGGGCAAGTCTGTACCATGCTCAAAGTGTAAAGTAACACATTTCCAACCACTCAGACCTATGCACGGAGCTTGGAAATCATTCCACCCAAATAGTATTTCTGAGATATTTTGTTACTTTGCATTTGGTGTTAGTATTCATTTTTGCAGTTTGGGTGCAGCATATTAATCTGAACAATATGAAGGCAATTAGATGATGTTAGAAGATACAGTAACTAGTGCAGAGTATGAGTATATTGGGAGAGGGAAATAATCTCAGTGAAGCATTCTACCATGGAGAGATTATCACTCACTAAAACTTTTCCTGCTCATTCTTTCTTTTTATGCTGCTGCTAAGCAGGAGATCCTATTCACTGAGAATCTTCTGGTTGCAGCTTTGCTATATGCAATGCAGTGACACAATGCAAAACAACTTTACTTCTCTAAGGATCTGCTCACTCAGACACAAAACAGGCATGAAGGTGATGCGGGGCAGAAATTTCTCTCGCACCTCTGAGTTGCTGCTGGGTATTACATTAACAATATGTTTCAATATGCAGAACATGTGTGTATTCGGAAGTGGTGGCGCTGTTAACAGCTGTGGCTCGCCTGCAATCCGTCTGTCTACTTTTTTCTGTTGTTTTTTTTGTCTTGTTTTGGTTAAGTTTTAGTTTGTTGGGTTGTGTTAGGGCGGGTGAAACATGTTCTCTGTCTCTTCCTTCGGGGGAATGCGACTTTTTCGTGTCGTATCCCCCTTCTCTGCCTCCGTCTGCGCTGAGGCCTAATGGCAGAGCTGGCGGCCTCCAACCTGCGACCGACCCCAAGGCTACGGAGGCAGAGCCAGCCAGGACTTACCAACGAGAGGCTGGCCATCTTCGGGGCTGAGGCAGCGGTGGCCCGACTTGCTGGTGCGGTGTTCTGGATTTCGGCAGCGGCCTGGAGCAGAGACTGCGGGGTCCGGAGCGGAGACTGCGGGACCCGGAGCTGGGGCAGCGGCCTGGAGCAGAGACTGCTGGACCCGGAGCTGGGGCAGCGGCCTGGAGCGGAGACTGCTGGACCCGGAGCTGGGGCAGCGGCCTGGAGCGGAGACTGCGGGACCCGGAGCTGGGGCAGCGGCCTGGAGCGGAGACTGCGGGAGCTGGGGCAGCGGCCTGGAGTTGGGGCGGCGCCCCGGAGCTGATGCTGTGGCGGGCCGTCTCGGAGCGGAGATGGCATTCCGGCTTTCGGCGGCGGCGACATCACCACGGAGGTCCGCTGGACTGGAGGGTGGCATCTTTGGCCTGGATCGATCGCCTCAGCGCAGAGGGAGAACAAGGAGGGAAGAGACGGAGACTAAGACTTTGCCTCCATCACAGTGAGGATGTGCTTGGTGAACTCACTGTGGTGGATGTTTAATTTGTGTTTATTGTATGTTTTGTTATTATTGGTTCTGTGTATGACTGCAGGCAACATAATTTCGTTCAGACCGAAAGGTCTGAATGACAATAAAGGTATCTATCTATTAGACAGTGAGCAAACACTCTTCAGAGTTCATAGAATTAGAGTAAAGGGGAGGCCATTTAAGACTGAGGTGAGAAAAAACGTTTTCACCCAGAGAGTTGTGAATTTGTGGAATTCCCTGCCACAGAGGGCAGTAGAAGCCAAATCACTGGATAGATTTAAGAGAGAGTTAGATAGAGCTCTAGGGGCTAGTGGAATCAAGGGATATGGGGAGAAGGCAGGCACGGATTATTGATTGAGGACGATCAGCCAAGATGACAATGAATGGCGGTGCTGGCTCGAAGGACTGAATGGCCTCCTGCACCTATTTTCTATGTCTATGTCTAAGACTAGATTCATCACATATGGAAATGAGCACCTGCTAATTGATCGCATGAGCGTGAATTCTTGTAAATCCCAGGAATTTCCAGTGGTACAGGGAGCGTTCAATTGTGTGCGTGAAACTATATGCAGAAAACATTGATGCTTGATATCAGCGAAGCAGGTGGGTATCATTCATTCAATGATGATCCACTGTGCCTCTGAGCCACTGGTCCATATTAAGAAAATCTGCGACCAACCTGAATTAGTATGCTACTGGCGTGTGACTTCATCAGCGAGTTCATAGAGGACTGTTTGCCGAAGAAAACAATCCGAGTGTTCCCCAAATGGAAACCATGGATGAACTGTGAAGGCCAGGACTGCACAAGTCAAACGATCCCGAGTGGTATAAGAAAGCTCGGTACGATCTTTGCAAAGCCGTCAGGAATGCCAAGAGACAAGACCGGGACAAACCTCAGTCCCAGTCTAATCATTCAGACACCTGCAGACTGATGCGAGGCCTGAATACAATAACTGGCTGCAAAGCAAGGTCAGGCAGCATAGCTGGTGATAGTGTAGCCCTCTCATGAACATAATGCTTTCTATGCTCGTTTTGAGCAGGTCAGCAGAGCGATGACATCCGTCCCGTCAGACTCAAGTGTGCCTTTTTCCAGGGTCACATGAGAGTGAGAGTGAACCCCTGGAAAGCATTGACGACGGGGTTCCTGGCCGCAACTTAAGGAACTGCGTGGATCAACTATCGGGAGTATTCATGGACACCTTTAATCTCTCCCTATTCCATTCTGAGGCACCCACCTGCTTCAAAAGACCATTATCATCCCAGTGCCAAAGAAAACTGAGATCATGCCTTAATTACTACAGTCCAGTGGACTTGGTGTCCACCATCATGAAGTGCTTTAAGGGGCTGGTTATGGAGTACATTAAATCCAGCCTACCAACACAACAGGTCCATGGTTACAGGCGAGCCACATGGCATTCCATTACTAAATCATAATCCTCACATACAAAGTTGTTGGTAGGTAAATGTTTGAAGTATACAGTGCCCTCCATAATGTTTGGGACAAAGACCCAACATTTATTTATTTGCCTCTGTACTCCACAATTTGAGATTTGTAATAGAAAAAGTCACATGTGGTTAAAGTGCACATTGTCAGGTTTTATTAAAGGTGATTTTTACACATTTCGGTTTCACCATGTAAAAATTACAGCTGCGTTTATACATAGTCCTCCCATTTCAGGGCACCATAATGTTTAGGACACATGGCTTCACAGGCGTTTGTAATTGCTCAGGTGTGTTGAATTGCCTCTTTAATGCAGGTATAAGAGAGCTCTCAGCACCGAGTCTTTCCTCCAGTCTTCCCATCCCCTTTGGAAACTTTTATTGCTGTTTATCAACATGAGTACCAAAGTTGTGCCAATGAAAGTCAAATAAGCCATTATGAGACTGAAAAACAAGAATAAAACTGTTAGAGACATCAGCCAAACCTTAGGCTTACCAAAATCAACTGTTTAGAACATCATTAAGAAGAAAGAGAGCACTGGTGAGCTTACTAATCACAAAGCGACCGGCAGGCCAAGGAAGACCTCCACAGCTGATGACAGAAGAATTCTCTCTATTATAAAGAAAAATCCCCAAACACCTGTCCAACAGATCAGAAACACTCTTCAGGAGTTGGGTGCGGATTTGTCAATGACCACTGTCTGCAGAAGACTTCATGAACAGAAATACAGAGGCTACACTGCCAGATGCAAACCACTGCTTAGCTGCAAAAAATAGGATGGCCATGTTACAGTTTGCCAAGAAGTACTTAAAGGTTTTGGAAAAAGATCTTGTGGACAGATGAGACGAAGATTAACTTATATCAGAGTGATGGCAAGAGCAAAGTTTGGAGGAGAGAAGGAACTGCCCAAGATCCAAAGCAAATCACTTCATCTGTGAAACACGGTGGTGGGGGTGCTATGGCCTGGGTATGTATGGCTGCTGAAGGAACTGGCTCACTTATCTTCATTGATGATATAACTGCTGATCGTAATAGCATGATGAATTCTGAAGTGTATGGACACATCCTATCTGCTCAAGTTCAAACAAATGCCTCAAAACTCATTGGCCGGCAGTTCATTCTACAGCAAGACAATGATCCCAAACATATTGCTAAAGCAACAAAGGAGTTTTACAAAGCTAAAAAATGGTTGATTCTTGAGTGGCCAAATCAATCACCCGATCTGAACCCAATTGAGCATGCCTTTTATATGCTGAAGAGAAAACTGAAGGGGACTATCCCACAAAACAAGCATAAGCTAAAGATGGCTGCAATACAGGCCTGGCAGTGCATCACCGGAGAAGACACCCAGCAACTGGTGATGTCCATGAATCGCAGACTTCAAGCAGTCATTGCATGCAAATGATATGCAACAAAACTCTACTCTTTGGAGTTTAGAAGAATGAGAGGCGATCTCATTGAAACATATAAGATCGTGAGGGGCCTTGATCGGGTGGATGCACCGAGGATGTTCCCAATGATCGGGGAAACTAGAACTAGGGGACATAGTTGTAGAATAAGAGGGGGCTCTTTTAAAACTGAGATGAGGAAGAACTTCTTCACCCAGAGGGTGGTTAATTTATGGAATTCACTGCCCCAGGGAGCAGTGGAAGCAGAAACATTAAATATATTTAAGTCTAAAATAGATGGTTTTTTAGCTGCCAAGGGGATAAGGGGCTACGGGGAGAGGGCAGGGATATGGACCTAGGTATGGTTAGTATAGTAAGACCTGAGTGATCTCCTGGACAAGTGTCGATCGCCTGGATTGGGGTCGGAGAGGAATTTCCCGGATTTTTTTCCCGAATTGGACCTGGGTTTTTATCCGGTTTTTTGCCTCCCCCAGGAGATCACGCGGTTCTTGGGGTGGAGAGGGGTGATAGCGATATAAAGGGGAGGGTAGTGTCTTGTGTTCTGTGTCTTGTGTCTACTGTTTGTGGGTAAGGGTGTCTGTTTAGTGTTCAGCCATGAGCGAATGGCAGTGCGGGCTCGATGGGCCTGGTGGTCTACTCTCGCACCTACTTTCTATGTTTCTATGTTTCTAAATACTAAACATGACTACTTTCATTTACATGACATTGCTCTGTCCCAAACATTATGGTGCCCTGAAATGGGGGGGACTATGTATAAACACTGCTGTAATTTCTACATGGTGAAACCAAATGTATAAAAATGGCTTTTATTAAAATCTGGTAACGTGCACTTTATCTACAAGTGATTTTTTTTTCTATTACAAATCTCAAATTGTGGAGTACAGTGGCAAATAAATAAATGATGGGTCTTTGTTCCAAACATTATGGAGGGCACTGTGTTATGATCTGTAAGTTTGGCAGTGGAGGGTGTGATTGGTTGATGTTAATCAGACGATAATGGAAATAATCTTTATTGCAATATTGCGTCTGTGTATTGGAAACGTACTTTCTACGATTCACTTCAAATGCAACTTCTTTCATGATTACACTACCACGTGCCTGCTTCGGTAGTTTTCCCACTGTGGGTGGAGGACCTCTTTGATCTCGTCCAGAGCTGTGCCAAAATATCAGTTTCCAGGCTCTCACCCGTGGTCTGCCACACCTACAGTCAACCTGCAAATACCTCTGGCTTGAACCAGACCACCAATCCCACCCATGATGTACTTTCTCTTTAAATTCAGTCAGGACAGGCAGGAGCAGGACAGCGAGTGAGGAAGGTCTGATAGCCTAAACTACATTCATTTATTGGAAAATTTCTGGTGGGTAAGGAAGATGAATTCAGGGCATGGGTAGGTACACAGGACTGATATTAAAGCTATAACAGAAACATGCTTGGATTTTCTTTCCCGACTTTCCTCTAGCCTGCTTTTATTAAGATGATTGTAATGTGTTGACTATAAAATTCAGTCCTTTTTAAAACTTTTAATATGATTAACACCTTATGTCGAGAGTATTTCTAAACTGCAGACAATTTTGGTACACATTCTGATACACCTGTTTCTTATTGCCATCATGTAATATTTAATAATGCTGTCATTTTTAATTGGAATTTCACTATATTAACAATGTTGTACTCTTGTTTATATTTTGCAGCTGCTCAGGTAAGATGACTGATGAAAAGGTAATGAAGTTTGGGTTCTGTTATAATATCCGAGTACCTTGAAGTATATCTAGAAATGTATGCTATTGATATTGCAACCATCTTTTAGATGTTGATGCCTATATTACAATCAGAACAAACATGAAATATTAATTAGCTATCACATTTGAGGAACTTTCATACATGTACAGAAATAACATGGGATTGTTGTGATTGTAACCATGATTACAATGTCATCGTTTGTATTGATCTGCATGAAAATATTAGTTTGGTTTTTCAAACCCATTTACCACCAGGTCACTGGGTTGAGATGCATGTCAATTGAAAATCAATATTTGTAACTAGGTAGTTGAAATTGGTCCATCATTGAATCCCCTTGGAGCTTGAAATCTCCTGAGACTTATGTTACTGGAAAGTCTCCACTGGTGGGGAATCAGACATCTGTGAAATTTTTTGTGCACCTGGACTGTTGAATGGCAGGTGTTTTGGCTGAATGAAAGCTCCAAGATGGAATGCATTCTCTAATTTAGTCTGGCATTTTTGGGGAGGCAGGATCATTAAAGTTTGTGATCAGTTAATGGAACATCCAAGCAGAACAAACAAAGTTGTAGGTCGACACAAAATGCTGAAGTCTCAGTGGGACAGGCAGCATCTCTTGAGAGAAGGAATGAGACCCTTCTTCAGACTGATGTCAGGGGAGTGGGTGGGACAGAGATAAAATGTGGTCAGAGACAGTAAGACTGGTGGGAGAACTGGAAAGGGGAGGGGATGGAGAGAGAGGGAAAGCAAAGGCTACTTGAAGTTAGAGAAGTCAATGTTCATACTGCTGGGGTGTAAGCTGCCCAAGCGAAATATGAGGTGCTGTTCCTCCAATTTGCACTGGGCCTCACTCTGACAATGGAGGAGGCCCAGGACAGAAAGGTCAGATTGGGAATTGGAGGGGGAGTTGAAGTTCTGAGCAACCGGGAGATCAGGTAGGTTTAGGCCTCATTACAGTACCTCATCTACTGTATCCGCTGTTCCAGGTATCAACTCCTGTATATAGGCGAGACCAAGCGCAGGCTCGACAATCGTTTCGCCGAACACCTCCGCTCAGTCCACCTAAATCTACCTGATCTTTGAAACCTTTGAATGGGGTTGGAGGGAAAGATAGATCAGCCATGATTGAATGGCGGAGTAGACTTGATGGGCCAAATGGTCTAATTTTCCTCCAATCTCTATACTTATAAAACTCTGATCATTTTTACATATTCCGGTAGATATTTTTTCCGTGGAGTCCGAAATTGCCTTATCTGAAAATTCCATGCTTTATTTCTCGAGTTATTACTGCAAATGTTCAAAAATCAGACAAAACTTTGAAATAAAAATGACTTTTTGCTGATGACGTCACAATGGATCTGCATGCCTGCCGTCTTGCTCGCGCTGCGAGTGACGTCACCCCCCCCCCCCACCCCCACCTCTCGCTCCTCCCCCCGTTATTCAAAAGACGCTGCCGGCCTCTCTCCCACTCCCCCGGGTCTCTCTCCCACTCCCCCGGGCCTCTCTCTCTCCCCCCCTCTCTACCCACCCCTCTCTCTCCCCCCCTTTCTGTGCCTCTTTGTCCCTCTCTGTGTCACTCTCTGTGTCACTCTCTGTGTCACTCTCTGTGTCACTCTCTGTGTCACTCTCTGTGTCACTCTCTGTGTCACTCTGTCCCCACTCTGTGCCCCTCTCTTCAGACTGAAGAAGGGTCTCGACCCGAAACATCACCTATTCCTTCGCTCCATAGATGCTGCCTCACCCACTGAGTTTCCCCAGCCAGCATTTATATCTACCGAAGAAAATCAAGCAGCATGGAAGTAGGAAAGAGAAGAAAATTGATAGATTGGGGAAGGAGGGTTAAATGTAGATCTGGTCTATACATCTTTTTAGGAAGTAATATATTTTAAATCTGTACAAAGCACATACAATATACATATGTTGTTGTTTATTCACTGCGCAACACCGATATTAGGAAAAATTAAGGGTTCAGAAACTGCTTGGGAAAAGACTGGACTTGGAAGATATAGAGGAACTACAGTTAAGACTTCAACGTATTTGGATTATACTGCATGTCCTGATAAAGAACGTCTTGATATGGCCATTAAGTACAGCTCGCAAAAACACTGGCGCCAAGTTTACATGGTATGTATATAAAATATGTTGCTGAATCCAACCAGGACTTTAAACATACTTTAGACATAAGAACCACACAGTACCATGTATAATTTAGCTATTGAAGAATCTATCAGTCCATCTAAAATATTACAACCCATTAAGAAATAACTACATTGGATTTGATTGCAGTTGCTAGCTCCAGCCATCTAGTGCTGCTGTTGAGCAGTTTAAATTTCCATGTTTGCTTTCTGTTAAATAACAGGTTAAACTATTTGTTGAAACAAGGAACTGCAGTTGCTGGTTTACACAAAGTGTTGGAGTAACCCGGGAGTCGGACAGCATCACTGGAGAACATGAATAGGTGACATTATGGATCGGGACCCTTTCTCCGACTGATTGTAAGGGAGTGGGGGAAAAAAAGCTGGACGAGAGGAGAGGCAGGACAAAGCGCGGCAGTAATAGGTGGACACAGTTGAAGGGGGATTTGATAGGCAGATGGGTGGAACTAAAGCCATAGATTAAACAATATGTGTGTAGCAGACTGATTGAAGAGTTGGAAATTGTGAAGCCAGAGGAAAGAATGTAGTGGGAAGGGAAAGAGAGGAATAGGTGTGAGTCCAGGTGGGGCACAAAGGAGGAGGTGGGGAGAAAGGGACTGTGTGTGAGAGAAAAGGGAGGGAGTGAGGGGTTATAGCTTATCGAAAATTGGAGAATTCAATGTTCATACCGTTGGGTTGTAAGCTACCCAAGTCAAGTTGAGGTGCTCAAAATTGCTGGAGAAACTCAGCGGGTGCAGCAGCATCTATGGAGCGATGGAAATAGGTAACGTTTCGGGCCGAAACCCTTCTTCAGACTGATAGGGGGTGGGGAGAAGAAAGGAAAAAAGGAAAAAGGCGGAGGAGGAGCCCGAGGGCTGGGGGAGGGGAGGAGACAACCAGATGGCTGATGAAGGGGAGGGGACAGCAAGGGCTAGCAGAATTGGGAGAATTCAATGTTCAAGCCCCCAGGATGTAGACTGCCCAAGCGGAATATGAGGTGCATTTCCTCCAATTTACGGTGTTGCTCGCTGTGGCCATGGAGGAGACCCAGGACAGAGAGGTCAGATACGGAATGGGAGGGGGAGTTGAAGTGCTGAGCCACCGGGAGTTTAGGTTGGTTATTGCGGACCGACCGGAGGTGTTCGGCGAAACGATCGCCAAGCCCCCGCTTGGTCTCACCAATGTAGATCAGCTGGCATCTGGAGCAGCGAATGCAATAGATGAGGTTGGAGGAGATGCAGGTGAACCTCTGTCGCACCTGGAACGACTGCTTATGTCCTTGAATGGAGTAGAGGGGGGAGGTGAAGGGACAAGTGTTGCATCTCTTGCGGTTGCAAGGGAAAGTACCAGGGGAGGGGTGGTATGGGAGGGAAGGGAAGAATTGACAAGGGAGTTACGGAGGGAGCGGTCTTTGCGGAAGGCAGCCATGGGGGGAGATGGGAAGATGTGGCGAGTGGTGGGGTCACGTTGGAGGTGGCGAAACTGACGGAGGATCACTTGTTGTATGTGACGGCTGGTGGGGTGAAAGGTGAGGACTAGGCAATAGAGGGGGCCCAGGTCACTAATGTCAATATGGGAAGGGGTTAAATGTTTGGCCACCGAGAGATCCAGAAAGCCCTGGCAACCTCAGCGCAAATGTTCCGTGACCAGGCTTGGTCTCGCCAATATACAGGAGCCTATGCTTGGTCTCGCTTCTTGTACATTGGGAAAACCAAGTGTAGACGCAGCAACCGTTTCAACCCAACGTTATGAACGTCTGAAGAAGGGTCTTGGACCCGAAATGTCACCTATTCCTTTTCTCCAGAGTTGCTGCCTGATCCAGAGTTACTCCAGCTTTTTGTGTCTATCTGCGGTATTAACATTGAATTCTACAGTTTTACATAATCTGAAATAACCCCACACATCCTCTTTCTCCCCCCCCCTCCCGTTCCCCCTCCTACATTCCTTCCTTGGCTTCACAATTTCCAATTCGTCAATCAGTCTGTCTCGCATCTGCTCTCCTGGCCTTTTATCCAACCATCTGTCTACCAACCCCCCCCCCTCCCTTCCTGTGTCCACCTATTACTTTCCACAACACATGCATGCGCGCGCGCACACACACACACACACACACACACACTCTCTCTCTGTGAAGGGTTTCAAACCAAATTGTGTTCTCCAGAGATACTGTTTCATCTGTTGATTTATTCCAGCACTCTTAAGAACTAATTGATCATTTGTAAATTGATTATTTTATTGTTTTGCTGCTTTATTTGGTTTCCTGGAGATTCCCTTTCATAAATCAAGCCTCTCTTCAGTCTTGCCCCTTGTGATTACAAAGCAAGCCAGGACCTGATCTGGATGCCTTGTTTGACATCTCTCCCCACACCTGCTTAGCGTGGTGTGACTGGTCTCATCTCTTTATCCTTTTTTATTCGCAAGCGGACAGGTCTGCCTCTCTAGTGCCTCTTTGCTGATTTATTGCAATCCATAGGTTGAACATGTTTTTCCATAAATTACCTGACTTATTTTCCATTTCCAATCAGCTGCTGCATTCCACTCAAAGAGATCAACAACCTGTGGCCTCAGTATTGCTTTATCACATGATACTCTGACTGTGCTCTCCCATCTAATTATTATTGCTAATCCTTCTGATTCTTCACCTTCAGTCTCCAATTCCCTTCTTTTCCCTTTTCCCCTCTCAATCCCAGCCTCTATTTCTATGAAACTTTTCCTCTTCTATCAAACATCATAAATCATTATTACCATGCCAAGACGATGAAGAGGAATCCAGGGACAGACTTGATTATTATTGAACTTCAATAGGCCACATGGAATAAATCCTTTAAAGCCCCATCACTGACAAGAGGGAATTAAATTAATAGTAGGAAATGGTAGAAGTTATTAGATTACCTTGGGATGAAGGTGATCTAATGGGGGTTTTCTGCATTGTAATTTTTTGACTACACACATGCATTTATTGGTGCTGTTATTGCCCAAACATGTTTTAGATCAAGTTCATTTGGAATGCTATAGTGAGAACAAAAAATATTTCTTCTGTTTTCTTCAGGCTCTGGATACTTGGGAAAATGCTGTCAGACTGATTCAAGATAGAGAATGTGTTTTGTTCAAACTTGAAAATTTTGAAAGATTTGCATCCAACCCTAACCGGTTCTTTGAAAAAGGTAGGTGAATGGGGGAGTCACTTGTTGGCAACAAAGGCCTGTTGTGGAATTTTGAAGAAGGGCCTTGTATTATTTCTTGCCTGTATTTACACAGGTATTGAACAATCATTATAGAGACATTTTGACAAAAATGACAGTGTTGTGTGTGCAATAAATGGTACCTTGCACCATGGGGGAACTCCCAGTCCAATTAAATCTATTTACTCTTCCTGGCAAGAGTGAAATGAAGCTGAATTCTGTTTTGATGAGCAAATTGTGAGATGTTGCAATAATCCAACTTTCACCTGGAATTAGACAAATCTATAAATGATCATTCCTTCAAAGTTGCGTCATTCAAGTTCAAGTTTACATTTATTGTCACATGCACCAATTGGTACAGTGAAATTTAGGTTACCATACAGCCATACGAATAAAAAAAGAACACAACACACGATAGAATTTAACATGAACATCCCACACAGTGGAAACAACGTTTCCTACTGTGAGGGAAGGCAATAAAGTTCGTCAGTCGTCTTCCTCTTTGTTGTTCACCCGTGGTTGGGGCCTTTGGAGTCCTCTGCAGTCGCCGCTACGGTGGCCCGATGTTCAGGCCCTCTCGCCGGGATGATCGGAACTCTGACGTCGGAACGGAGGAACATTCTCAGCGGCTTGGAGCTTCCGAATCGGCCACTTCTTTACCGGAGACCGCGGCTCCCGAAGTCTACAGGCCGAGCTGGGCGGAGATTCAACACTGGAGGCCCTCGGCAAAGGAATCCCAGGACTCCACAATGTTAAAGTCAGCGCCACCCGTGGCTAGAAGCTCCGCAACCACAGCTCCAAGACGTCAAAGCAGCAGGCTTCAACACGGCGATCCCCGGTAAGGCATCGCCCGCTCCTCGATGGTAAATCAGGGTGCGCTGCTGCTGAAGCTCTGGTTGGTCTCCGGCAAGGAAGGCCACGCCAATCCAGATGGTAGGCCGCGGGGGGGGGGGGGGGGGGGAGACGCGACTCGGAGAATAGTCGCATCCTCGACCAGGAAGTGACTGAGAAACAGTTTTCCCCTTTACCCTCCCCACCTCCCCCACATAAAAAGACAAGAAACCTCCAAAACATACTTTTAAACAGACTAAAAATAACAAAAAGGCAAAAAAACAGACAGACTGTAGACAGAGGCTGCTATACATACCCTGCTGGTCAAAAAGCGTCCCTGGTGGTCATTAACTTTGAAGTCAGTGGGAATTCCTTGAACATTCATTATTGGTTTTCTAATTCTTACAGCTAGAGTGGATCAAATCCTTGTCAAATTGTAACAATACGTAGTAAAAATTGCCTGCCATTTTGCCTGTGAGTGTGCGATGATTCCTTTAAATAGTGCTATTAGCAGATGATGCGAGTTGGGTATCTTCTCTGGGGCTAAAAGTTATGTTTAGCTATGCAAATCTGAGCCCTGAAAAGAAAGTGCTGACATAAGTGTGTGCTGTGTGATAGCATGAATGCTTTTCGTCTTTGCTCCAGTTTCTGCTTTTAAATGACCAAATATTGTTTTGTGAATAATGGATGATGAATAATGGATCTCTGGAAGCATGGCCTTTAGTCTGATTCATTCTATGTGTGTGCATTACGAACATCACTTTGAAGATCTTTGGTGCTTATAGGACATTAAAAATACGTGCAATAATGGCAGTTTCTCACCATAAATACCTTTTACTAATTTCAGAGGCCTCTTCAGCTTGCTAATGCAATCAATGAAACTGAAAATTGCATTATTTCTACATGGACAGTTTTTCCCTTAAGGGCAGCATGTTGAAAATTAGAACCTATATATGCTTAACAAAAATGGTTCGTCAGTCTCAGTAATTAACACGATTTTTGTTCGCTGGGACTTTCACAAAATAATGTTTTACAATTAATGGAACATCTATAAGATATGATAGATTATTTGGAATGTTTACTAAGGATATAAAAATGGGGACAAGAAAATAAAGGAGGTTCATTATACATAGGATTCATCCCACATGTGTGTATTACGAACACCATTTTGAAGGATTCTTTGTTCCCGTGAAAAGCCATTCATAATTTGTTGTGGCTTTAATGTAATTAATTGGATACATTTTTGAAGCCATGCCAGGAAGGGGGCTCTGGCAGAGCTAGGCTTGGCAGAGGGGTGGTGGAGGAGGTGGTGACTAATTTTAAATTGCTCTCACAGTGAACAGATATACATGTTGGCTGACTGATCTTCCTACTGTTCTGGGAAAGTCCATGGATATTGTTTATGACATTAGATCTTCCCTTGGATGTGGAATATTTTCTACTTTCCTGGAGAAAACTGGTGGTGATCCACTATTTTGTATTTTGTTTCACAGGTTACATGGGTACCTCAACACTGAGGTTAAAGGAGTCCAGAAGGAGGGATCGGTTTTATTCCGAATTAACAAAAATTGAAAATCAATTGTCTAAAATGTTAATGAAGATTAAAGTCAGTTTTAAGGATGTTGTTACTTTCAAGGTAAGGGTGTTCAATCGCAGTAAAATCTGGGCTCCCAGTGTGATTTTTGTGGGAATGTGAGTATTTGTACTTGAAATGCCACAACCTTTTGTCAATATGGTTAGATATGTCTTTTAACATTTTATGTGTACTGATACTTTAACACTCAGGATGTTGAGAGCACCAATGGAATCAGAACTAAGAGGGGTCATTTTAGCATTCTATAGTGAAAGATTCTCTACCTGAAGTGCTGCTGCACTGGGAACCTGTGGTAGACTCCTCCTCTTCTTGCTGCTGCACTGGGAACTGAGCACGTATCCCTCCTACGCTCAATCAATCACCCATGGCTCGGTGTAGTAGAAAGGCTACCTGTGAGACCTGGTATTGATCAGACTGGGGAAAGTGGTGCAGTTGTTCAGCCCTGGGATGTGGGGGTCATAGATGCACCCCAGCTGTCACGGTGAGTGCAGAACATTTCTCTGCTCTGTCCTTTCCACAATGGAAGCTGCTGAACCTTTCTATTTGTGGGTACACATCTTTCTCGAACCTGAAGACTTTTCTACAGTGCAAAGGCCAACAACCACCATTGAAATTGTTACTAGACTGATGTCTTAAGATTTGGGAAAGCTGAAGAGATGGCAGATTTCGACACCTCTTACAGGTATTGTAGGATATCCGTAGTCTGTCCACACACATGTTGCCAGTCCTCAGCAATGACCCACAATCACTGTATACAGCAGGTGCAGCTCGGAGCCTCGAATCTCAGCATTAAGCATCTGTACCATTCACCACGCCCAGCATCAGCCCCCACACTTTATCTAAGATAGTATCTAAGATGCTAAGATAGGTGGTGTTGTGGATAATGAAGTAGATTTTCAAAGTCTACAGAGAGATTTAGGCCATTTGGAAGAGTGGGCTGAAAGATGGCAGATGGAGTTTAATGCTGATAAATGTGAGGTGCTACATCTCGGCAGGACAAATCAAAATAGGACGTACATGGTAAATGGTAGCCAATTGAGGAATGCAGTTGAACAGAGGGATCTAGGAATAACTCTGCATAGTTCCCTAAAGGTGGAATCTCATGTAGATAGGGTGGTAAAGAAAGCTTTTGGTGTGCTGGCCTTTATAAATCAGAGCATTGAATATAGAAGTTGGGATGTAATGTTAAAATTGTACAAGGCATTGGTGAGGCCAATTCTGGAGTATGGAGTACAATTTTGGTCGCCTAATTATAGGAAGGATGTCAATAAAATAGAGAGAGTACAGAGGAGATTTACTAGAATGTTGCCTGGGTTTCAGCAACTAAGTTACAGAGAAAGGTTGAACAAGTTAGGTCTTTATTCTTTGGAGCGCAGAAGGTTAAGAGGGGACTTGATAGAGGTTTTTAAAATTATGAGCGGGTTAGACAGAGTGGACGTGGATAAGCTTTTCCCATTGAGAGTAGGGAAGATTCAAACAAGGGGACATGACTTGAGAATTAAGGGCCAGAAGTTTAGGGGTAACATTAGGGGGAACTTCTTTACTCAGCGAGTGGTAGCTGTGTGGAATGAGCTTCCAGTGGAAGTGGTGGAGGCAGGTTTGATTTTATCCTTTAAAATAGATTGGATGGGTATATGGACGGGAAAGGAATGGAGGGTTATGGTCTGAGTGCAGGTAGATGGGACTAGGGGGAAGTTTTAAAAAAAGTGTTCGGCACGGACTTGAAGGGCCGAGATGGCCTGTTTCCGTGCTGTTATGGTTATATGGTTATATGGTTTATTGCTGTGGGTTTGCCCTGGAGGAGATTATGGGTTTGTGCAGTTTCCTGGAACAACCAAGACAATGGTGGTTCCCATCATTGCAGTGTGTATCCCAAGCAAATGTCTTCATTAAAGTACAGTGCAGGGGGGCTACATATCTGTGAGGGAAAGGATGCAAGGACCAAGAGCACCAGATCAAATTAGTGCTTTGCAGTGTATTACTAATCAACTTATCAAGTTGATAAAATAGGGTAGGCAAATTATTTTCACTTAGTTTTTATTCAGTTTTATAGCTGACTGCTAATTTGTGTAGAGAGTGTACCTGCCTATGATTTGCAACCAAACAATGTAACGTTTGCTTACAGGGCCGGCCGTACATAGAGAAAATGCAACGGGATAAAGTGGAAATGCTCTTCTGGCTGCAGCAGGAAAGACGGAAATGTATTCTGCAGAAAATCTCAGCTGATGAACCTATAACACCTAAAGGTTCTGTCCTTCACTCCTGCTTCTGATCAGATATATGAAAAACAATCGGATGTTTGAGAAAAGTTATCCCCATACACACCACCCCTTCTGTTGATAGTTTATTAACGATGACTTAAAGTTTAAAAAGAAACTTGCATAAAGGTATAAAATGGAAATGCCATGAGAACAGGGGAGAGTCAATCATTGCTATATTCTGTGTTTTCTTCCTAATCCTTGCAGTAAGCTGTGATTTGCTGAAGGAGACATTTTAAGATTTTGTAATGAAGGTTTATTTTTAGTAAACTTTGTTACCTTTTGAAGGAACCTTGATATCTACCTCTTGAGTTTTTGAGGTACAAATGTTAACCCACTTCAGCACATATCTTTGTATGGATTGATAAATTAAATGTATTTTAATTCTTCAAATACTTCTAAGTATGTTCATTTCTTTTAAATTGTATTTAAAAAATATATGATTTTCATGTTTTAAGGTTATTTTTTGTTTCTATTTTTTGCCAAATTTTCTATAATCTTTTATTATTATTTTAGGCTGTAACTGAACCTTATTGTAATTCCCTTCTTTATTGTGATATCAGATAAATATGTTGCTATTAACCTCCCAGCATCAGCTTTGAATGGTATCTGAAATGTGTTTTCTGTTAAAGTCCATTACTTTAGAAGAGTAATCACCTTTGGAATGTTTTTGTGTGGCCTCTGCTTTTTCCAATGCTACCACTGCTCCTATGCGATATCTATGTCCCCCATAGCAGCCAAGTGAATGTATGTGAGAAGAAAATTAATTGGTGCAATAAAATAATAGCTGGTGCACACAAATGTATAAAGTTTGTGGCCTGTGTCACAGAACATTTAAACCTAGTATACAGATATAAATGAATTCTAAATATCTAGGACATCACCAATTAAATTTGAACATATTGCATGACAACCATACTTTTGTTTAACTGGGACTGAATTAACACTCCTCCTGCATTAGATTTTACACTATGTATTGCTTCATGAGCTGGCATTGAATGAAAGATTTGAAAACATACCAGAAAGAATTAGTTGTTTTGCCTTACTGATTTAATTTTTCTTTCCCAGTCGACACTAAATTGTCCTGATGCTGAGGAATACTGATCCTTGTTCTGTTTGGCGACTGTTCTGTGATCATTGTTTCACTGCATGACTTAATCAAATTATGTCTCCAACTTACATCTCTTTGTCCATAGGCATAGTAAGATTAAACGAGAACTTACCAGTTTGAAGTTTGATCTTTATTTTATGAGGAGTAACGTTGAGGGATTACGTGAAGAAGACCCCGTCCAGCCACACACGCGTCAATCTTTCAAAGCAGCGGAGTGACAATCACAGACGACAATTACTGAAGTATGATAGTAAGATGCATAAAGACTTAGAACTACCAGCTTGATCCTTTTATGAGGGTGGGAGCTGAGGGCACGTAATCCCTCAACGTTACTCCTCATAAAATAAAGATCAAACTTCAAGCTGGTAAGTTCTCATTTAATCTTACTATTTTACTTCGGAGTCACGTGAGTGACTATGTGAAGATTTCAAAGCTCTGTGATTTCACACCGTGGATTCAAATCCAGGTGTTCACTGCATCGATTGACTCTATTTGAGTAAGCACAATCAACAATGCATAACCACAATATTTGAATGTAATCAGTTAATGGTTTTATTTATTTTAATAAAAGTAACAAAATTAGGCCCATTTATTATAATGGGGGATTTAATACTGTATCCAGCACGGCATCACCAAACCCTCTGAGATCTTTAATCTCCTTATGGTAATAATTGTGAAACATCTGTTCACTTGCCCATCCTGCGGCCACGAGAATAAGGTCTATTGTCTGAATCCCTGGCCGCTGATGTTGATGCCGCCCTGGTGGAATGAGATTTAAATTTATCAGTATCAATACCTGAATATCTCAACACCTGTTTCAACCATCGTGAAATTGTTTGTGTTGACACTTTCTTATGAGGCTTTTTATGACTAATAAAAAATGCCAATTCGGTGCCTCTTAAAACTTTTGTTGTTTCTATGTAACATTTCACATATGTTACTACACACAGTCGTGGATCTGTAGGATATGCTAAAAATTCCAACTTGCATCCTGTGAACCTAGGTCTACTTTGCTTCAGTAAATCATAGACATAGAATGTCATGGCATTTGGCCCTACTTTCATTCTATCAATTCTGAGTTTCTGTAATGTTTGAACTCTCTGAGCTGAAACTAATGCCATGAGCATAACCAATTTCATGGTGATTTTGGATAATGACAGAGTTTCAACTGGATTCCAATTCCTTAGCAACATCAGTACATCTTTTACATTCCAAATTTCTGTAAACCTAGGTCTGGGAGGATTAGAGTTGAAAATTCCTTTCATAAACCTACAGACCCAAGGATGTGCTCCTATTGGAGTTTGTTCTGATTCACTGCTTAAATATGCAGAGAGTGCACTTCGTGCAGTATTAATTGCACTATAATTTAATTTTAATTCATAGTATAGAGTAGAAAGGAACTCTATTACATCTGAAATTTCTCCTGGGTTATATGCAATATGTTTCCCTGAACAAAACTCCTCCCATTTCTTTATATAGGAGATGTACTGCTTCTGGGTACTATTCCTCCAGGCTGTTGTTATAACATCCACCGTACGGTCTGATAATCCTTTTCCAAGATATGGCCTTCTTAGAATCTGCAAATCAACAAACCTATATGATCATGTAAAGGATGTGGTTCATCAGCCACAGGGTGTACAAGCAGTTTAATCTGCTTTGGAATAACCATAAGGTTTTTTTTGGATTATTTTTAACACCAGTGGGTACCATAGCTGTTTAGGCCAATCTGGTACTACCAAAATCCCAGAGGCTGAATCTTGTTTAATTTTCTGTATGCATCTGTGGATTAAACAAAATGGCGGAAACGCATACAGAAACATACCACCCCAATGTAGCGAGAAAGCATCCACCGCTACTGCTCCAGGATCAGGTTCCCATGACACATACTTAGGCAAACTGGTGGTTCAATCTTGATGCAAACAGATCAATTTCTGGCATTCCAAATTGTGTGATAATTTGTGTGAATATTTTCCGATTTAACATCCATTCTGTATTATCATTAAATTTACGTGATCTTTTGTCTGTAATTGTATTAAATTTACCTGGTAAATATATTGCTGACAGCCAAATTTTCCTGGCAATACACCACGTCCAAATTTCATTCGCTAATTTATCACATGATTCTGATTTTATACCACCCATGTGATTTATGTATGCTACAGCTGTAGTATTGTCAACCTGTACCTGAACATGCACATTTCCCATATCAGTGCAATAAGCTCTAAGGCTGTAAAATGCGCCTAATAGCTCTAGGTAATTGATTCCCAGATTTTCCAGCAAAGGTACTTCATTCACATTCCACCTACCTCCACAGCTGGAAATCATATTAGTAGCGCCGCAACCCAGCGCACTTACATCAGTCTGTAGAGTGTCGGAAGGTGTTTCTACCAGAACTTTTCTGGAAGCATTAGAAACATTGTTAATCCACCATTCTATTTCTGTAATGGATTAAATTGTTAATTTCATGGGCCTGTCAAAATGCCCTCTATTCATTTTTAACGCTTGTACCTTAGCTCTCTGTAAACATTGATAATGCAATGGTCCAAACGTGACTGCTGGAAACCCTGCAATTAATTTGCCTAGCAAGTTTGCCACTTCTCTAATTGAAGGTGTGTCCTCGTTAATGGGTTTTATGCAACCTTCAATTAACTGCAGCTTTTATCTTTTGGCAAAGTGATTACCATGTGTTCGGAGTTAATTGTGAACCCTAGGTAATCAATCTTTTTGCTTGGTAACAATTTAGATTTTTGTAGGTGAATAATGAAACCTAATTTCTCAAAAATGTATTTGACTCTGGATACTGACAATTTTGCAGCAGCCAAAGTGTCCCCTACAATGAGGATATCCTCTAAATAAGCCATTAATACATGGCCCTCAGCTCTTAACAGAGCTAAAATTGGTTTGAGCAATTAAGTGAATAATCTTGGTGCTGAAGTCAGACCATTGGGCAATGCTTTAAATTGTCATAACTGACTCATCCATCTAAATTTCAAATATCTTTGATCATTACCATGCATTGCCACGGAATAATATGCATCTTGCAGATCTATGCTTGCCATGTAGCAATTTTCTGTGATTAGCTGAATTGCATTAGTAAATGTTTCCATTTTGAAATGTTTGTATTGTACATAAAGGTTAAGATTTGTCAGATCCAATATGATTCTACATCCACCATCCTTTTTTGTTCTTGGAAAAATATTTGATACAAACTGATGGTGTTGTTCTACTGACTTCTCTATTACCCCCTTTTTGGTTAAAGTTTCTAATTCTCCTTTGATCAATTTATTCTCTTCTTTTGAGAAAATTCGTGACCAGTTTGAATTTTCTTGCCTTGGAGGATCCAAATGTGGATAGAAACTCAATTTTGAATCCTACAATGCTATTTAGAATAAATGAATCATTTGTTATTAACTGTCATTCTTTTAGGAAGAATCGTAACCTTCCCCCTACTTGTGAATGTGAAACATTTATTGTATTCCTTACCAGACCAGGACCCCCTACCTCGGGGTTTGCCACCGGCAATTGTCCACTTCTGGTAGGCACATTGTAACCTCCACGTATCCCCGGTGCAGCACGCCAACGTGTATACGAGAATGATCGGCTTGTTCCTTCTCCAGCACCAGTATTCCGCCTGTAGGGATACTGCCTTCGCACCGCTCTGCTCATCATCGGTGGTTTCATCATCATGCCACTCAAGGTTCTTGACTCTTCATTCAAGTCCTTTTAGCTTCTTTGCTAGATTTTCTCCAAACAGCAGCTTAGACATTTGTATGTTGGTTGGTTTGCAGAGCCCTGCATACTTAGGATGAATATTTGGTCTTATTGCATTTTTACGAATATAATTTATTTCAAAAATGTGCACCACACATCAGTGCTAGAGCATCTTGTTGTGAATCTGATACATAATCATCATCCAAACCTCTGGCAAATGCCGTAATGCCTGACCCCAGCAATTTCAATACACGTTGCAATTTCAATTCTTGTGAGCGTAAACCAATGCCCAAATAACCCCAAATCAAGTTATTTACTGCTGGAACTGTCAGCAATTCACAATTTGCTGGGGCCTCGTACTGTTTCATAGTCTCATCCATAGTTACTTCCTGGAGCTGATGGGAGAGTAGATAGTTTATAGTCATTGCTATTTCCTCCCTCAAAGGTTCCCCCTTTATTCTAGGAACAGCAAACTTTTGTGCTAGTCCAGGAACTTTCAGCTCTGATAATGGGCTCTCATCCTCATAGAATTCATCTTCTGAATCTAGATGTTCCTATTCAGGTTTGGTAAATTCTGGCTCCCCTGTTTCAGGTAAGTCTATGCCAGATTCCCCCTGCGCGGGCTCTCTTATAGGCCCACGGATAGGCAGCCCTGTTTCAGGTGCTGCTGGCGCTGGCTCAACTCTAGGCCAACACTTCATAATTTTCCCTTTAGGAACTTTCGGTGCTGGCACATAAGTACGTTTGTACTGTCTTTTTTGAGACATTTCTGTTACTGGCTCTTCAGTAGGCCAGCACATATACTGCCTTTTTTCAGGCATTTCTGGCACTGGCACTCCTGTAGGCCAACCACTGTAATACCTTTGCACAGTCATTTCTGATGGCTCTCCTGTAGGCCACCCTTGTGCCTGTCCCAACCAAGGCACACCCTGTGCTGTATCCTCCATTAGCCAACACCGACCTGATTCCTCCTGTGGGGGTTCTTTGTAAATCCCCATCAGGAGCTCTAAACTGGCGACCCTTGCAGCCATAACGTTTTCTGCTGCAGGAGGGTATACCTCCGGGTCTGACCCTTCCGAGTCTACAGGTCGGGCCGACTTTTGTCCAGCCTTGCGCCCCGCCGCCGGCGGTTTAACGGCACATTCGACCGTAACGGGAGTTGATGGCTTCGATGCCACTGCCTCCTCTTCCTGATGCCCGCTACCCTTAGCATCGGGGGTTTTACCTGCGGTGCGTCCCTGGCCTCTCCTTCCCCTACGCTCTTTCTCCATTCTGAGTTTGTGTGGACCTCTGCCAACACGTCTGAGCGGGAAGAAAAGCGCCCTGTAAGTAAAAACGAAACCACTTACCTTGTCCGATTTTTACTTTAAATTTGCTTTACTCACCGCTGGAGGAGCTCCTGCTCCTCCACACACGGTCATGAACGCTATGCGTCTGGTCGATAATGACGCGTGTACGGCTGGACGGGGTCTTCTTCACGTAGTCACTCACGTGACTCCGAAGTAAAATTGTTTATAGCAAGGTCTTCTGCTTTCACTGGCAGAAGCTCTTGCATTAATTCATGATATTTTTCAAGTACAACCTTGACGTCAGAGTTTTTACTACTATTTCTATGTTGCCTTCTAAAACCCCTGTCTCACTGTGCGAGCTGACCCACGAGGTACCCCGAGTTTAAAACAAATTTAACTCGTGGTAATCACGTACAATTAACATAGCGGGAACGTCAGAACTCGTGGACGCAACTTAGCGACTCTTGGCGCTAAAGGCAGGTACCCGTGAAACTTGTTAACTCTTGAATAAGTTCAAACATGTTTAAACTTTTCCACGAGTAAAATGTACTCTTGTGGTTAAAAATTGAGACATTTAAACTCGTTGTAAGAACGCAGTGGCCCTTGCGTTTACCTTAGTGACTCGTGAGACTACCGTGGGAACTCTTTAACTCAACGGGCAGGCAGCATCTCTGGAGAGAAGGAATGGGTGATGGGATGACATTTCCAAATTGGGGGGGAGTGGGGGGGTGGAGGAGAGAGGGTGGAGAGTGGAGGGAGAGACAGATGAGGGTGTCTTCATTCACTAGCGGCGGGTGCCAGTCACTGAAACGGGCAGGAGATTTCACGTCCACCTTGTGTGTGTGTGTCTCTCTCCCCCTCTCACACAGGCTGAAAGACTCTGCCTCTGTGAGTGTACGTCTCTTTCTCCCCCTCTCCCACACACAGTAAGACCGAGGTACGTCCATCTGTGTAAGTCCATTTGTGTCTCCCACATACACAGTAAAACTCTGCTTTGTGTGTATATACGTCTCCCCCCATTTCTCTCTTGCCCCCCTGCCTCTCTATTTCTCCCCCCACCTCTCTCTTTCTCCCCCACACACAATAAGACCGATGTATTCTGCTTAGTCTCTCTTCCCTCCCACACACAGATAGACCGAGGTCCTGTGCGCTCTTTCTCTCCCCCCCAGTCACTGCCTCTGTGCCTCTGTCTCTCTCCCCCTCTCTCCTTCATACAGTCAGAGGTCCACACTGTCTCTGTGTGTGTCTCTCTCCCCTACACACACACACAGAGGTACATACTGCCCGTTGTGTGTGTGTGTGTCTGCCTCTGTCTCTCTCACCCACACACAGTTAAAGGTACTCCACGCTGCCTGTGTGTTTGTGTCTCTCTCTCTCTCTGTCCCACCCCCGCCCCCCACACCCACACACAGTCAGTCAGTCAGAGGATCTCCACACTGTGTGTGTGTGTGTGTCTCTCTCTCTCTGTCCCACCCCCGCCCCCCACACCCACACACAGTCAGTCAGTCAGAGGATCTCCACACTGTGTGTGTGTGTGCGCCTCTGTCCCTCCCTATCACAGTCAGAGTGAGGTACTCCCCCCGCAGTCTCTCCGCGGCCTCTCCCCGGGTAGGGTGCATGTGCCTCCCTCAGGCTGCCCAGGCAGTCAGACACGACTCCGGTGGCGGGCTCCATGCACAGCTCCTGCCGGCCGGCTGGGAGTGGCGACGGAGGACAGGGGGAAGTTGGCCACCGGGAGATAACCTGTTTTATTACATATCGATGTCTGAAGAAGGGACTCGACCCGAAACGTCACCCATTCCTTCTCTCCAGATGCTCCAGCTTTTTGTGTTTATCTTCGACCATTTAATTAACTTTTTTAAGAAACTTATATAATGTGCAAACGTTTTGATCATGTGGGGAACATTTGAATAACTTGTAAATAAGTCACATTTCGAATGGCAATGTAATGGAGCTTAGAATTTTCTGAAGGATGGAGTGGCTTTAAAGGGGTGCCACTTACAGAAGGGACTTCACGGTGTGATATAGCAGTGAGATGTGGATAAGCTCGGATAGAACTCAGGTGTGCAGTAATATTGAACTCAGCGCTGCACGGAAATCTTCCAAGTAGATAAAATTAAAATTAATTAAAAAATAAAAACTGCTGGAAATATTCCGCAGGTCGGTTTGCGTCTGTGGAAATAGAGACAAATGTTAAAATTTCAGGACAATGACCCTTCCACAGATGCTGTCTTCCTTACTGGGTGTTTTAATTAATCTTTCCTGCTTTTGTTTCGCGCAATTTTCTTTCTCGTTTTATGTATAAATGTCAGTATGTGATCTAAATCAAATAAATGTCAGAACATGGTTCAAAACGGTAGCGCTGATCCTTCGGGTGTAAGCAGTGCGATGCCGGACCAGGATCAAAGGTCAAATGTTTCTAGGCAGTCTCGGCTCTCCATGCAGTCCGAGTCTCGCTGGATCCACGTAATCCTCTGCCTCTGTCAAATGGGTGAGTTTAACCTGCCCCCCCTCCCTAACCTCCCTCCACCTGAACTCACGCCTGGTCACCAAAGCAGCTCAGGAGGCGAACCCTGAGCTCCGTCTCCCAACAATTTGTAGGTCACATCAATAGATGCGGCCGCGCTGAATTCTATCTTTAACTGAAAGTCGCAGGATGGAGATGTTGCTTATTAAAACAGACCTTCATTGAAGGTTGGCTCAAGAGTAACTCGGGAAAGGAACTTGTTAACTCGGGAGACGAACTTGGAACATCGCAGAAATGACAGTTAACAGCAAACTTGAGTCATACCCGTGGGAACTCGGTTAAACTCTTGATCATACACTTGGAATCTCGTGCACAACCACGAGTCTTTTGCTCGGGGTACCTCGTGGGTCAGCTCGCACCGTGAGACAGGGCTTTTACTCTCCAGCATGACTCCATTCTTCCGGTCTTTAGACATCACTGCTTGGCAATTATCCTGACGATTCAACAAGAATTTAAAATAAACGTAAAGTTTTACCTGCACCGCCCAAAAGAGGGCTGTGCAGGTAAATTCGACCTGAGATATTTGCTTGTTGACCTACTTTCCAAAAATTTTCTGATAAAATGATGGCTGTGACATATTTTATGATCATTCACATAATCATTCTTCAGAAAAGAACCGTTCAGATTCGCTGATATACCTTGGTGATTTATGAATTTTCTGATACTTCAATTGAAAGTTAAAAAGCCGTCTTCCTGCGGGCAATGCTCAGGAAAAAAAATGCATTACTTAAGTCTCTTGTCACAAAGAACAGAAGATAATTTGAAGTGTTCAGGAATAGACTAGTTCAGAAGAAATGTAACTTCAGATCAAAGTTATGTACTTGAGTTGCCTAGTCATAAAGTTATGCAGCACAGAATTGGGCCCTCAACCCAACTTGTCAGTGCCAATCCTGATGCCCATCAATGCTAATCCCATTTGCTTACATTAGGTCACTATCGCTCTACTCTCATATTCAAATACTTATCCAAATGCCTCTTAAAGATAATTATTTTATCTGCCTCTTCAACTTGAACTGCCTCTAGCAGTTCATCCCATACAATCACCACCCTCTTTGTGAAAATATTGCCCCAAACACTGCCTTTAAATTTCAGTTTTAGGCTCCACCAGCCTTGGAAAAAGGTTCCAACTATTTACAATATGCATGCTGCTCATCTATATTACTAAAAGTAAGATCTTGACCGCTTTTGACACTGCGATGTGATTTCCGAGATAATGCCACCACTTACGGCCGTCATTTTTGGCCACCTTGCTCAGAGCCCCCCTCCGCCGGACTGGACTGGAGGATTTTTCCCATCGATGAACAATCAGAGAGATATTAATGTTTTAAAACATTTCACCATTCTCTCTGCTGCCCCCGCTGGCAGCAGGGGGGAGGGACTATAAAACCCGGAAGTGTGGTGGCTCACTCAGAGGGTGACGTCAAGATGGCGCCGAGTGCAGGCATCGTTGAATAATTCAGGAGAGCTGCTCTGTCTATGGTGAGTGTGTTTGTTGGATGTTATTTAAAGCATGTTTTTGCTTCAGCACCAGCAGCCTCTACAGGAGGCTTTAAACATTTGTTTTACACACTGTATATTCAACACGTTCTGAAGTTACTTGGCACTTTAGTATTGGGTGAGTGTGTGTGAGTGAATGAGTCTGTGTGTGTGTGTGTGTGTGTGAATGAGTGTGTGTGTGTGTCTGTGCGTGTATGTGTGTGTGTGAATGAGTATGTGTGTGTGAATGAGTCTGTGTGTGATTGAGTCTGTGTGTGTGTGAATGAGTCTCTGTGTGTATGTGTGAATGAGTCTGTGTGTGTGTGTGAATGAGTCTGTGTGTGTGTGTGAATGAGTCTGTGTGTGCGTGTGTGTGTGAATGAGTTTGTGTGTGTGTGTGTGAATGACAAGGAGCAGAGTGGGGGGGAGGGGTGAAGGGAGGAGGGGTGACTGAGTGAACTGCCAGCGTACCAGGCATGAATGACTGCACTGCCAGCCCACGAGCCGTGAGTAAGTGAACTGCCAGCCCACCAGCCGTAAGTGACTGAACTGCCAGCCCAATAATCCATTCAGTCCACCCTCTCCCCCTTCTCTCTCACAGTCTGTCACCTGATTTGGGCAGAATTTCTGGTAGTTTCTCAGCTGCCAGCCTGCCAGGTCCGAGTGACTGTACTGCCAGGCCTCAGTGACTGAGCTGCCAGCCCAAGAATCCATTCGGCCCACAATGTCTATACTAGCCCTCTGGAAACCAGTACCTTCAGCTCACAAAACCCATACTAGCGCAACAGAAAGCCCCCCCCCCCACTGGCGAGCAATATTGGAATTGGTGGAGAGGTGGAATATTGCGTTGGGTGACCAGCCCTCCCGTGTGATGCTGGGACCCAACGGGTCCCACTTAGTCTAGTGTTTTTATAAACCTTGGAAAGGTCATCCCTCAGCCTCCTATGTTCCAGTGTGAGTTAACTCAGCCTATCGAATCTCTCCTTATAAGGTAAAGCCTACCATTCTGGGCAACATCCTGGTGAGTCTCTAATGCACTCTTTCTAATTGCTATCACTTCCTGTATTGTGGCGATCAGAACTGTACATACTCCAAGTGGGACTTGACCAATGCTTTGTACAGTTGAAATGAGACAACCTATATCTTTGATAGATGCAAAAAGCTGGGGTAACTCAGTGGGACAGGCAGCATCTCTTGAGAGAAGGAATGGGTGACGTTTTGAAAGAAGGGTCTCGACCCGAAACATCACCCATTCATTCTCTCCAGAGATGCTGCCAGTCCCGCTGAGTTATTCCAGCTTTTAGTGTCTATCTTCGGTTTAAACCAGCACCTGCGGTTCCTTCTTACACACCCTATCTCTTTGCCTTCACTTATGAAGACAAGCATGCCCAGTGTCGCCTTCACCACCAGATCCATCGTTATCATTATTTTCAGGGAGCTATGACCTTCTATGCTAGAGAAATTTTCATGTACACGGTGACCTCATAAATATCCAATTAGTCCAAGACCTGGTTGCAAACTTTAAATCAACTGATGTGCATCAATGTCTGTGCATTGAACGGTCTGTTCTGGTTGCAGACTTCAACTGGTGTGAAGTGGGGAGATTTTGTCATTCATCCGACACCAGGGGTCTGTGCATCAATAGTAACCTGCGACACAAGAGGTGTCAAGATGATAACATTTAGAACAAATGGAAGATTGACATTTCCACACTAAAACAGAAGTCAATGATGCAACAAAAGGCCCTCAATGAGAATTCAACTCTCTATGTTCCTGTTAGAGTGAATGGCAAGGGAAGTGAGAGTAAGTGAGAGTAAGGAACTCTCGTCGGAGAGAGTTTAGCGGGACAGGCAGCATCTCTGGAGAGAACGAATAGGTGACGTTTCGGGTCGAGACCCTTCTTCTGACTGAAAGTCGCAGGAAAGGGAAATGAGTAATGTAGATGACGACATAGAGAGATATAGAACAATGAATGAAATATGCAAAAAAAGTAACGATGATGAAAGAAACTGGCCATTGTTAGCTGTTTGTTAGATATAAACGAGAAGCTGATGCGACTTGGGTGGGGGAGGGATGGAAAAGGAATGCCAGGGTTACTTGGTTAGATAAATCATTATTCATACTGCTGGGTTGTTAGCTGCCCAAGCAAATTACTCCAGCTTTTTGTGTCGATCTGAGAGTAAGGAACCCTGGATGACAAGAGAAATTGAGGCTCTGATCAGGAAACAGGATGGGTCAAGTATTGGTAACTGGGATCAAGTGTACACCTGGATGAGTATAGGGGATTTTGGACCATACCTAAGAAGGGAAAACGGGGGGCGGGGGGCGAATAAAAAAGATTAAGGAGAATCCAAAGTAGTTTTCTCAGTATTTTAAAGGCAAAGGCATAACTAGAGAGAGAATTGGGCCCCTTGGAAACCAAAGAGGTCATCTATGTGTGGAACCACAGCAGTTGGGCAAAGTATGAGTTTAATGACTTTTTGTTAGGTGGACGATGACATTCATCAAGAACAGGATTTTGGACTTGCGGCGAAATGTAGCTCTTCTGTTGAAGTTACATGGTGGGCAGCAAATGGTGGGTGCAGTCCAAATCAATGGGTGGGAATCAGACTGCTTCCCCGTCATGTCTGGAGTCAGGCAGGGCTCCCCTCTCTCCCCTGTCTTGATCGTCTGTTGCATTGAACCTTTTGCCGAGTCCATCAGGAAGGACGCGAGCATAAGAGGAATGACTTTGCCAAGCAGTAGGGGCACTCAGGTCAAAACCTCCCTGTACATGGACGATGTCGCCGTCTTCTGCTCGGATCCAGGGTCGCAACCAGTTTGAGTCGGCCATGGGAGCCAGGGTGAACCGCAAGTGTGATCTGTCCCTCCCTCCTACACCACAGGGATCACCCAGGCCGTCTTCCAGTTCATCTGGGGGGCAAGGATGGACCGGGTGCGACGGGCCACAATGCACAAGTCGGCAGACAACGGGAATAAAAGCGTGCCCAACGTCGCCCGCACCCTGATGGCCACCTTCGGGTGTCGCTGCATCAGGCAGAGCGTAGAGCCAAGGCACGTGGGCAACAGGTGTCACTACCTGCTGAGGTTCGACCTGTCCCCGGTGTTGCGAAGGATGGACCTGGCGCAGATGCCATGAAATGTGCCAGTCAGCGGAACATTGCCGCAACATCTGTCGCTCGTGGAAAGGTTCTTCTGGACCAACACCTTTGACCACAAGTCCATTGGGCAGTGGTCAGCATGGAACGTCCTGCAGGCACTGCAGGGAAATGACTCCATGGATCCTGTGTCGTGGTTCCCAGAGCAGACTGCCCATCCTGTTTGGTGAAATGCCTCATCGCCAGAACTCACCAACAAGCACTAAGACCTGGCTTGACTGGAAGTGAGGGGAGCCCTCCCAGTCAGATCCATCCTGCACCGTCGGAACCTCACTACCAGTGCAGGCTGCCCTCGGGACGGCCTGAGTGGATTTTTAAGAAGCCAGACAACTTTTAATAAAGTCTAGCGGGCATTTAACATTACCGATTGGTTTTCCTTGGTCCTGAAAACTCCAATGAGCCAATTAAAATGCCCGGTCAGCAAAGGAGATTGCCTATGGCTACCTCAACTGCCTAGCGACCCCACTCCACTGCACTACTAGTTCAAAAGAACCATGCCGACCAATTTTTACTCGCGTAACATTTTTCATGCTGAAAAAGTTTCCTCGACCAAACTGAGGCCGCGAGTATGCGGGAACTTCCCTAAAGCATGAAGGAGAGTTCCAGTGACCTCCTAGGACCACATGTCGACCATGCTGCGAGTTTGAGTTGAGGGCAAACTCTTCTAAACTCGCAAATTAGGTCGCCGCAGTGGGACAGGCCCTTAACCCTGCCCACCTGCTAGTGCAACAACATCTCTCCTGCCGCTGCCGAGCTCTGCTGTGTGCAAACAACTTTTGAATCAGTCTGAAGAAGGGTCCTGACCTGAAACGTTCCCCCTCAAAAGCACTTGTGTCCTTTTGCGTATAAGCGAGTTCGGTATTCCGACTGCTTATGCCCAGGTCAAAGTTCACTATGCATAACATTGCTGGAAAGCAGTGAACCTTCATTTCTTCCGTTTTTTCCAGCTTTGATTCTTCTTGGTAAGAAAATATTGCATTCAAACTATGAAATAGTTGTATTTATTGTCCCTTTGTTAAAAGCTCATACGCACAAAGCACCGCAGCAACTCAGCCTCCTCCCCACGCCGGCAGCAAGCCCGGCTCGACACCTCCGGCCGCCCCCGGACAGGGACGAGACACCCGGGAGGGGACGGGACGGCCCAGCAGCAACTCAACAGACCAGGACCCGACACCAACCACTGACGAGCACGATCTCGCTCATTCACCAAAGCATAATAAAGCAATAAAAACAACAAAATATTCTTAGCTTTTAACAATTTCATAGTTTGAATGCAGTATTTTCTTACCTTGAATATTCAAAGCTGGAAAAAACGAAATAAATGAAGCCCCACTGCTTTCCAGGGCTGTTTATGTACAGTGACCTATGACCTGGGCATGTGCAGTCGGAATACCGAACTCGCTTATTAACCAGCTTCTGCAGTTCTTTGTTTCTGCGCTTGCAACCGTGCACAGTTCCCTTCTCCTGGAGCCGTGGTTGTCCCACAGCGGCAACGCAGCCAGTCTCGACAACGCGCACCCAACGCACCAGCACCGGGTCGGAGGGATGCGCGCCCCCACTCGCCTGCAGCCCGGTCTGTCTCTGCGGGGACGCGCCCTGCCCCGTGCACGCGCGCTGAGGGACGGATGCACCAGGAAGTCGGCTCGGCTCGGCTCGGCAACGGGCTGTGGGGGTGCGGCGTGAGGCGGGCTGAAGCGGGCCGCTCCCGGCTGGAGGGGAGACTCCCACCGAGGGTGAGTTTCCCGGTCCCGGGGATTCACCTCGTGCATTGCATCCCGAGCGAGGAGGGTCAGTGTGGGCCTGCGCTGCTCCCGGTAGGAAAGTAGGAACCTCCTCCACCTCCTTCCTTATTCAACGAAAACTTGTATTTCAACCAGCTGCTCCTTTAAATGTAGCCTCTCGCGGGCATTTACAAACAACACTCGGAAAGTTTTCTATAGTGATGTCTCAGCTTGCAACACCGCCTAAAACATTGGGAGAAATACCTTTCATTCGTGCTCATGGGGTCTTTTAAAGCCCATTCAGCAACAACAACTGTGGAGTCGGTTTAGCATTTCAACTAAAACCGCACGTCTGATGATACAACACTGTTTTGGTGCTGCAGTGTGGAGTGCCCCGGAATTAGTATTTAAATGTTTGGAGTTGTGTGTGAACATAGAATAATCTTGTAATACTACTACTGAATGAAGGGGGTGTGTTAGTGTTGTTCCCGGAAGACTGCAATGTGACAAAGTCTATAAGTATAGCCCATGCCCACAACATTATTGACGGGCACAAACAGCTTGGAGAGCAGAGAGATTTGCAGTTACCTTGCCTTTGGATGAGTTATGATGTCAATATACCATTGCTGTTGGCAGAACACAAAATGTCACTACTAAAGCGTGTAGGAAGGAACTGCAGATGCTGGTTTACACCGAAGATATACACAAAAAGCTGGAATAACTCAGCAGGTTAGACAGTATCTCCGGAGAAAAGGAATAGATGGCGTTTCAAGTCAAGACCCTTCTTCAGATTGTATCTATCTTCGTCACTTCTAAAGCAACCTCTTGGGTATTGGTTTGTTTAGGGTGACCTAGATCATTTTGGAATGGTGAATTTGGATGCAGGAGTTGCGTTCCTGTTATTCTTCTGTAAACCTCCCCAACTGTTTTGAAGTACACTTTATTTAAAACATACAAAACAGCTTAAGCACACCATGTTCAAGAAGGAACTGCAGATGCTGGAGAATCGAAAGTAGACAAAATTGCTGGAGAAACTCAGCGGGTGCGGCAGCATCTATGGAGCGAAGGAAATAGGCAACGTTTCGGGCCAAAATCCTTCTTCAGACTGATGCAGGGTGGGGGCGGGAAGAAGAAAGGAAGAGGAGGAGCCAGAGGGCTGAGGGAGAGCTGAGAAGGGGAGGAGACAGCAAGTGTAGATTGATGATGCATGTGAATCAATCTACAGCAAGGGCTACCGGATATTGGAGAAGTCAATGTTCAAGCCACCGGGATGCAGACTGCCCAAGGTGCTGCCCCTCTAGTTTCCGGTGGTGCTCACTCTGGCAATGGAGGAGGCCCAGGACAGAAAGGTCAGATTCAGAATGGGAGGGGGAGTGCTGAGCCACAGGGAGATCAGGTTGGTTAATGCGGACCGAGCGGAGGTTTTCGGCGAAACGATCGCCAAGCCTACGCTAGGTCTCACTGATGTAGATCAGCTGACATCTAGAGCAGTGGATGCAATAGATGAGGTTGGAGGAGATGCAGGTGAACCTCTGTCGCACCTGAAACGACTGCTTGGGTCCTTGAATGAGTCGATGGGGGAGGTAAAGCGACACGTGTAGCATCTCTTGCGGTTGCAAGGGAAAGTGCCCGGGGAGGGGGTGGGAAGGGAAGAATTGACCAGGGAGTTACGGAGGGAGCGGTCTTTGCGGAAAGCAGACAGGGGAGATGGCAAGATGTGGCGAGCCTTGAATGGAGTCGAGGGGTCAGCACAGCATGCTAGTATTAGCCAATCATTATGCCAATCTAAACTAATCCCATCTGGCTGCACATAGTCCATGTCATTCTATTCCCTGCCTGTTCACGTGTATGGCTAAATGCCTCTTAAACATTATTATATCTGCTCCTACCACTTCCCTTGGCAGCAAGTGTCTACCACTCTCTGTGTAAAGACAAAAAGTTGTCATGCAAATCCTTAACGCCCACCCCACCTTAAACATGTGCTCTCCAGCATTTCCCATTTCCAGTTTGGAGAAAAGACTCGGACTGTTCCCCAATTTATGGCTCTCATAAACTTGTATACCCCTATCAAGCCTCCAATTCTCCAGAGAAACCGATCCACATTTTTCTATCCTTTCCTTGTAGCTAATACGCTCCAATCAAGGCAACGTCCCAGTAAACCTCTTTTGCATCCTCTTAAAACCCCCCACATCCTTGCTATAACGTGGTGACCACACAGTACTCCATATATGACTGAGTCAAAGTTTTATACAGCGGCAATATGAGTTCCCAACTTTTATACCGTCCACCTTGTGTTACTTGTGTTTCCGCATTCGGACACCTTGCACTCATGATCCCTCTGTACATTAATGTTTATGAATAAGTGTCTTGCCATTTACTGTAGCTTTTTTCTTATGTTTGACATTCAAAAATGCTTCACCTCACATTTGTCTCCAATTGCCATTTCTCTGTCCAAACTTATAACTGATTTATATATCTTGCTGTATCTTTTGACAACCTTCCTGGCTTTCTTCAAGTCCACCAATTTTTGTTTCCTCTGCAATATTAACAAATCAGACATTTTCATCCAAATCATTCATCTATATTATACATAAATGGAGATCCCAGACTGATCTTTGAGGCACATCACTAGTCACAAACCGTCAGTCAGAAAATCATCGTTCAACCACTATCCCCAATTCCCTCAGTTCAGTTGTAGTATTCAGCAAAGGGCAGCTATTGGAGTTCTGTGCTGCCTTTTTGTGTTCTTATGGAGGCAGTGCGAACATGTAGATTTGAAAGCCGTGGAGACAGATCATGTCAGGGTGGTGCATTATTCAAGACCTCGCGACAGTCGGCATTCTTCCTCTCATTGTTGTCAACCATATATTTAGTGAGGCTTGTTGTTGACTGGGAGCTGGGCTTCCAGTGGAAAATTTAGTTTAATTTAGTTTTGAAAGACAGCATAGAAGCAGGCCCTTCGGCACACCAGGTCTACTCTGATTAGTGATCATCCTACACACTAGGGGACAATTTACAGAAGCCAATTAACCTTCAAACCTGCACATCTTTAGAATTTTGGGGAAAACCGGAGGACCTGGAGAAATCCCATATGGTCACAGGGAGAGAGCGTACAAGCCCCATACAGACAGCAGGTTCTGGAGTAGTTATTCACTTGACCTAGCAACTAAGAGAATTGAGTTGTTATTGCAACTGGTGAATAGTAGCTTAAGTCATGGGCGGAAATCCTGGGGGGGACACGGGGACACGTCCCCCCCATGCTTTGAGAGGTGGGGGACAACCCCACCCCCCCCTGTTTTGTAATCCGGACTTTATCAGACGCTTTCTAAGGGCTGAATCGGCCTGTTCGCGGGGCCTTTCAGCGCCCGGCACAGCTTAAAATCAAACTGCTGCATCGAGGCTCCCGATGTTCAAGCCCCCGCCGGCCGATGAAAGACCCTGTGAACAGGCCGATTCAAGCCCCACGATCCGAGGCGGACGAAGCAGCTGTTGCTGGAGTCGGAGTCGGTCACCAACCAGGTCAGCTTCCGATGTTACCGTCCACAGGGCCCACGGCCGAAGCCTCGCGTGTGTGTGCGCGCGGCCGCCAAGAAATTGTGTCCTCCCCATGTTTTGATAGCGATTTCCGTGCCTGGCTTAAGTAGTCATCAAGGACTTTCCTGCCGCAAGATCGTCCACCAACATTGGTTTACATTCTCATAGCTGTTGCCGCATTATTCAATGATTGGGACCATAGCAGGGACTCTGTTGAAGACAACTATTTTGACAGCCAATTCTGTTGTTATTCTTCACTGAATAAGATTATGTCATTATGTCTGTCATTGGAAAGATCTGTGACTTTAGTGGATAAACCTGAACAGAAGTTGCTTCAGCATTAATTGTTAGAATGTTGTGGCTTTTAATGCAAGTATGGAGACTTTAAAACACACATCTTGGCTTCCCTTCATCCTGTGTCTGTGCACTGTGGACGGCTCGATTGTAATCATGTATAGTCTTTTCCCTGACCACATAGCATGCAACAAAAAAGCTTTTCACTGTACCTCGGTACATGTGACAACAAAGCTGAAAACCCTCTTCTCATTTGACGCTACGGGTTTAAGCCTGAAAGCTGCACATCCCATAGTCACGGATGAACCACCTGTTATGGTGAGGGAATGCTGTTCTGTTGGAAATTTGGATGAAATGTTAAAAATTATGAACACGAAGAACCTATGAGAAGGGTCCCAACCCAGAACGTCACCCATTCCTTCTCTCCAGAGAAGTGGCCTGTCCTGCTGAGTTACTCCAGCTTTTTGTGTCTACCTTCGATTTAAACCAGCATCTGCAGTTCTTTCCTACACATCTGGTAAATGGAGTACAATGTGTAAAATTGTGATGTTTTTTTATGTATTAGCAGGGAATTAAAAAAACATATTATCTAAATGGTGAGAGAATGAAGAGGGTTCTGTGTGTCCCAGAGCATGATTTGCAAAGAATGGTATTTATATTTCAGCAAGTAAATAGGTAAGCTAACAGCATGTTGCTTTTTATTAGAAAATACAAAATTATAGCAGTTGTGCTTTGGCTATATGGGACATTAATGAGACCACATTAAAAGTACTGTGTACAATAATGGTCTGCTTATATAAGGAAGGATGTTAATGCAATGGATATGGTTCACAATTGGTTTACCAGGTTGCTACTCAGAAGGATGGTTTCGGCCCGAAACGTTGCCTATCTCCTTCGCTCCATAGATGCTGCTGCACCCACTGAGTTTCTCCAGCATTTTTGTGTACCTGCTACTCAGAAGCGTTAGGTTGTCTTCTGAGAAAAGGGTAAAAAGGCTAGACTTGTATGCTCTGGTGTTTTAGAATAGTAAAAATGTCAAGACTCTTAACATCCCTGATGTATAGTGGGATCTTGGGGTCAAAGCTCATAGCTCCCTGAAAGTGGCAATTAGAGCAATGTGGTTAGAGCATTGAGTTCAAGAGTCAGGTACTCATGTTGCGGCTTTATTGGGTTTTGGTTTGGCCACATTTGGAATATTGTGTACAATTCTGGTCATCCTATTACAGTAGGAGATGGAGGCTTTGGAGAGGGTGCAGAAGAGGTTTACCGGAATGTTGCCCAGATTAGAAGGTATTAGCTATGACGAGAGGTTGGACAGATTTAGATTGTTTTCCCTGGAGCATCGGAGGCTGAGGGGAGATATATAAAAATATGAGAGGTATAGATAGGGTAGACAGTGAGAACTGTTTTTCCAGAGTGGAAATGTCAAAGACTAGAAGACATAGCTTTAAAGTGAGAGGGGCAAAGTTTAGATGAATTATGTGGGGCAAGTTTCTCCACTGAGGATTGTGGGTGTTTGGAATTTGCTGCCAGGGGTGGTGGAGGAAGATGCGATAGTAGCAATTAAAAGGCTTTGTCCCACTTAGGCGATTTTTCAGGCGACTGTCATAGTGGTAGCAGGTCGCCAAAAAAACGGCGACTGGACCCCCCTACGACAATGTCTACGACAATGTCTAGGACAAGCTACAACAACCTACCACCTAGTCGACGTCAAGCTACCAACAACCGGCAACCCATTAGACCTACGACCACACAGGCGACAACCTACGACAAACAAAATCAACCTATGTCCACCCGCGACAAGCTATGACCCTGTCGGCGACAACTGAAGAAAATTCAGTCGCCAGCACCTGTCGCCGGTTGACGTAGGTAGTCACCAATGGAATTCACCGAAGTCAGCACCGGCGGCAACCTACGTCACCTGGCGACAACCTGCAACAGCACCTACGTCAGGAGAAGTCAAGCTACGCTCATTGGCATCAAACCCACTGTCGCTGACATTTTTTGAACATGTTGAAAATCCAGCGGCGTCCAGAAAGACGCAACGACTCTTTGGGTGACTGAGGAGACTAGTCACGACCATAGAGCCTAGTCGCCTGTAGTCGCCTAAAAAATAGCCTAAGTGGGACAGGCCCTTAAGAGTCTTTTTGCAATACTGGAGAGATTTTGAGGAACGAGATTATTATTCAGGTGTTTACACCATTACACTGTTCTTAACAAAAATCTACCCATCATGTGAAACCATACAAATAACAGATATAAATTAGATAACTTCAAGACCGGAAGTCAAAAACTTTTTTCATAACAGACAAATTTTCATTGTTTTACCACCATTTTGGACATTAAATCTCTGCCACATTTAGTCATGAATATTTAATTCATAAATAAACTTCATATGGCCTCTCATAGATATATGTTTTGATAATGATCTAGGGAAATATCTTCATCAATACCAGGAGAAAAATACAGTAACATGTCTGGTATTCCGCCACGTAAAGATCCCGTAACGGTCGTTGTGCTTGTGACCATTGTCACAATGACTGTTATCGGGGTCGGTACCTCCTTAAGTTAAACCACGGAGACTCCAAACCTCTAATGCTTTTCAAAAACCCAACGAGGTATCCTATGGTAGTAGCGATTTTTGGACGAGTTAATTATTTTTTTCTTATTTTCCAATTTAATATATCAAAAACATCGTGGTGTGGCGGTTCCTGGGGAGTAGGCTACTCCCTGGTTCATCCCCCTCGGCACTTGATGGACTGGTCCTGGGGAGGCTCCCAGCTACGAAGATAAGAGCAAGGATTTTTGCCGCGAGACCAGTCTTCAGTCTCTCACTGAAGCGGAGAGTAGTGTGCTGTGCTCATTAAAGCCTTTACAGAATTTGCCTGGCTCCTCGCCTCCATCACGCACCCGCTACACTGGTGACCCTCGACATTTCGTCGCAAGTCGCAATGGACCCAAATGTTCTTCAGGACGCACAACCCGGTCAACCGTCCTTGGGCCCTGCCGGCCCCGCCAATCTCCACGCCATTGCGCTAAAGCTGCCTATCCTGTGGACCGACGAGCATGAAATCTGGTTTGACCAGGCCGAGGCGCAGTTTGCACTGCGGGGCGTAATGGCATATACAACTAAATACTATTGTATTATCAGCGCCCTCGACCAGGCCTCTGCACGATGGGTTAAGCCTTTTCTCCGCGCCCCGCCGGTGGCTAATAAGTATGAGGCCCTTAAGGCCCTACTCGTATGTAAGTTTGGCCTCAGCGAGGCTGAGAGGGCGACCCAAGTCTGGCGGATGACTGGCCTGGGTGACCGCCGGTCCTCGGCCCTGCTGGGCGAGATGCTGGCCCTTATGGGTGACCACGAGCCCTGTTTTATTTTTAAACATGCCTACCTGCAGCAGCTCCCGTCGGACATCTGCCAGCAGCTTACCAGCGACCCTTTCACCGACATGCAGTCGGTGGGCGAGCACACCGATCAACTTTGGATGGCGCGTCAGCAGTCCCTGGATGCGCTGGAGATCCTCCAGACGGCACCGGGGGGCGCACAGCAGGTCGGTGCTTCAATTAACCATGTCTCCGCCGCGCCTAAACGTCCTCCGCGGCGGGATCCAGCTGTTATTGCGCACCTGGGCGCCGGCATGTCGTTCCAGCGTGGCCTGCCGTCAATTCCTTTGGACGCCACCAGAAGTCGCTGGTGGTCGGATCAGCCAGTACCTCCACCTGTTTCTTCAGATGCCAGCAGGAGGAGCTGGTGCTACTATCACCGCCGCTGGGGGGCTGCAGCTCGTCAGTGTCGGCAGCCCTGTACGTTCCCGGGAAACGTATGGGCCGGCCATCAATGATTGCTTCGGCGGCCAGCCAGATTCATCGCGTGTTTGCGTGGGATCGCCGCACTGGGGCTCGTTTCCTCGTCAACACCAGGGCAGAGATAAGTGTGCTGCCCGCTTCTAATGGCGACGTCCGTGCCGGTAAACGCGACCCCCTCCTCACCGCGGCAAATAGGAGCCCAATCAGCTCATTATGGGGTGCGCACGCTCTCCCTCAACTTCGGGGATAACCGCTTTTCATGGCCATTCGTCATTGCTGACATTTCCCAGCCGTTGCTGGGCACGGACTTCCTACGCACACATTCCCTGCTTGTGGATGTCAAGCGGCAGCGTCTGGTGCACTCTGTAACATTGGAACCTGTTTCCCTCCGCATGGGCGACCCGATCGTGCTGCCTGATGGGCCCCTGTCGTCCGTGGATGCTACATTCTCGCGTGTACTGGCTGACTTCCCTGAAATCCTCGACCCGCAGTTCCGCTCCTCCGCCCCGAAACACGGGGTGAAGCATCACATTCCAACTACTGGCCCGCCCCTGCACGCCTGGGTGCGGCGTCTTCCACCAGACAAACTCCGTCTAGCTCGGGAGGAGTTCTGCCTTATGGAGTCGCTGGGTATCGTGCGCCACTCAGACAGCCCGTGGGCGTCCCCGCTCCATATGGTCCCCAAGGCGGACGGTGGCTGGCGCCCTTGAGGAGACTATCGTTGGCTTAATGATGCCACCATCGCTGACAGTTACCCGGTCCCCCACATTCAAGATTTCAATGCGCACCTGGCTGGGGCTGCGATGTTCTCCAAGGTCGACCTGATGCGTGGTTACAATCAAATTCCCGTCCACCCCGAAGACGTGCCCAAGACGGCCATCATAACACCATTCGGCCTTTTCGAGTTCCTGCGCATGCCCTTCGGCCTTAAGAACGCTGCGCAGGCTTTTCACCGTTTTGTACCGTCCGCGGCCAGGATCATGCGCCCGCTGTTTCACCTCATGGCGGTCAAACGAAAGGAGGTCGAATGGACTGACGAAGCGGTGGCGGTGTTCCACCAGGTCAAGGAGGCCCTGGCTCGGGCCACGATGCTTGTGCACCCATGGGCGGATGCACCAATCAGACTGACGGTCGACTCTTCCGAGGTAGCAGTTGGAGCGGTGCTAGAGCAGCTGATCGACGGGTATTGGCAGCCTCTGGCCTTCTTCAGCAGGTACCTCAGTGGCGCACAGTGGCACTACAGTGCCTTTGACCGCGAGCTCCTCGCCCTTTACCTCAGCGTGCGCCACTTCCGTTACTTTGTAGAGGGGTGGACACATACAGCTTACACGGACCACAAGCCCCTCACCTTTGCGTTCGCCAAGGTTTCCGACCCATGGTCCGCTCGTCAGCAGCGGCAGTTGGCGTTCGTCTCTCAATACACTAACTCCATTTGTTTCATCGAGGGCAAAGACAACAGAGTAGCCGACGCCTTGTCTCGTCCCACGGTGAACGCCGTTTTGCAGGTGTCCGATGGCATTGACTACTCAGCCCTGGCTGCTGCCCAGCTGACGGATGATGAGATGTCCGCCTATTGTACCGCAGTTTCGGGCCTGCGGTTGGAGGACGTTCCATGTGGCCCCGGGGGTGCGAGGCTGTTGTGCGACGTCTCGACTGGTCAGCGTGGTTACAATCAAATTCCCGTCCACCCCCGAATTCCCGCCCATCATCCCCTTCGCCTGGCGGTGCAGAATGGTCGAGGCGACGACGGCCCTCATGGCTTCCCGTTTCATGTGGCACGGCTTGTGCAAAACCTGCATCCCGTACCAAACTGCCATGGTACAGCGGCATGTGCGGGCACCGCTCCAGGGGCTCTGCGTCCCTCGCCAGCGGTTTGACCATATCCACGTGGGCATCGTGGGGCTGCTGCTGCCTTCTTGGGGCTTCACCCACCTCCTGACCGTGGTCGACCGTTTCACGTGGTGGCCGGAAGCGGTTCCATTGGCAGACACTCTGCGACCACGTGTGCCCGTGCTTTGGCGGCACACCGGATTGCCCGATTCGGAGTGCCACTGGACATTACATCCGACCGGGGGCCTCAGTTCACATTTGAACTGTGGTCGGCCATGGCCCGCTTTCTCGGGGTTAACCTACACCGCACCACGGGTATCATCCACAGGCGAACGGCCTGGTGGAGCGTTTCTACCGCCAGTTCAAGGATGCCCTGAAGGCTCAGCTCATGGACCCGGACTGGGTCGACGCATTGCCGTGGGTTTTGCTGGGTGTCCGCACCGCGCCCAAAGAGGACTTGGCCACCTCCTCAGCTGGTTTGGTGTATGGGGCCCCGCTGACAGTGCCCGGTGAGTTTATCCCATCAGCACAGGGCCAGGCGGAGCAGCCATCAGCTGCCCTGCAACGGCTTCGGGACACGGTGGACAAGCTGGCACCGGTGCTGATGTCTCGCCACGGTTTGTTCAGGCCGCACGTTCCTTCCGCTCTCCTGGACTGCCCGTTTGTTATCCTATGCCTCCCTGTACGTTTTCTGCCTCCGGTTGTTGGGGGGGGGGTGGGGGTCCTGTGGCGGTTCCTGAGGAGTAGGCTACTCCCTGGTTCATCCCCCTCGGCACTTGATGGACTGGTCCGGGGGAGGCTCCCAGCTACGAAGATAAGAGCAAGGATTTTTGGCGCGACACCAGTCTTCAGTCTCTCACTGAAGCGGAGAGAAGTGTGCTGTGCTCATTAAAGCCTTTACAGAATTTGCCTGGCTCCTCACCTTCATTCCGGGCTCTGTCAAAAATGCAACGCCTGTATGTGATATATTTTCTGACTTTTAAAAATCAATTAAAAGAAAATTTTGGACATAAATTGGTCATCTAAACTAAGAAACTGAGCCAATCTTCACTTTGGCAACACACTGTCTCTTCTTTACCTTTCGTATCGACCAAGTTGCTAACTTCATTCCTTCGTGTCAACATCCGGAAGCTCCACGACGTCTGTTACAGAGACATTTTACTTACTAAAAAATCATCCCAAATCAAACCTTCTGACAAATCATCGGCCATCGATATAGCTCAAATCCATAAGGTAATGTACCGTTTTGATCACATTGGTGAAAATGTTTGGTTTTCGCTAATAACGTAACGTTCATTTTCAGGGACACCAAACTTTTGAGTGTCCACCGCAACGTACGTTTGTGTGTATGATGTGTAACGCGCGTTGCGGTGTTCACTCAGATGGATGCAGTATTCTACTACATGAACAGGCGAATGAAGTAGAAACGGTGTTTGCAATTTTATTGTTCCATGTGGTATTCATAAACATAGAAAGGAATAAGAAATACGTGCACTTACAATGCCAACCAGGTCACCGGTGAACACCACGTGACAACCGTTACACAAAATATTTGTGTATTCTGATGCCATTTTCGGAAACTTGCCATCAATATGCTATTTTTTCTTATTTTTTGTTGATACCATGTTAGTCATGCACCCAATAAAGTGCTTGTCAACGTTTTTTGGAAGGAATTTGAAATTTGACCCCCTTTGTCACATTATTGTGTGCAGTATTGTAAAAAGACACCTAAGCAATGAGGGATGTGGATCAAATGCAAGCAGTGGAGATTAGTTTAATCTGGCATCATGTTTGGCACTAGGGTTGAACTTTCTCATTCCCAAATGGGGACAAAAGGTCAAAATAAGGGACAAATTTCAGACGGCAATTTGTTGACCGACTCGGCCGTGGCTGGGTGAATGATGAGTTGGCCCGGGTGCTGGACTGCAACCAAAGCCCAGCCGGTGGGCCAGCTGAGGAGTTTTGGCCCAGGCTGCACGACATCACACGCGAAGTGCAGCACCCCATCCAAGTCGTGAACCGATGATCAGCCATGAGGAGGAGGGGTGGTTGTGTCGGCGGTAAGCGAAGGTTCGAAGGTCGGACAGCTGACCGGGCTGCCGACCAATGGGACCACGTGCGAGGTGCTGCTGCTGCTGCACTCCATGGGCTGCACTACGTCGGGACGGATAAGGCGGGGCCGGATGTGGCGCTCCGACCTGACAGTCCCCTCGACCCGAGTAGTAGCAGTCAAATACGGGACAAGAGCAGACCCGTACGGGACAAACCAATATACGGGATGTCCCAGCTAAGACGGGACAGTTGGCAACCCTATTTGGCACAGACATTGTGTGCCAAAGGGCTGTTCCTGTGCTACGTGTTCTATGATTATACAATGTCCTGAAGTTTTTTTACATTATGAATGTGGACAGTATGTTTCACCTTGTTGTGGAATCTAGAACCAGGGGGTTGTTGTTTAGGAACAAGGAGTTATTCATTTAATTCAAACCTATGACAATTTTTTCCCTGTGAGTTTCACAAGGTTCTTTGGAACTTTCTTTCTCAAAGTGCAGGGGTGGCAGAGTTAGTTTCTCAATAAGCAAGATGGTGAAAGGTTGTTAGGCAGGAATGTGGTGTTGAAATTGCAGACAAATCAGCCATGTACTTAATCAATGTTGGAGGAGCTCAAGGGGCCTATTCCTATTCCCATCTTGTACCTTTAAATAGATTTAGTCTTTCTCAGGACTTATGGAACAGAATCCAGCCGTTTGGCCTTATGGTTTATGGGGATATTTCTGCTTTTTAGCTTCTTCACTTACTACTTCACCTATGCTGCCATTTACTTTGTCAGTAATTCCCTCTTTACATTTCTCCTTGTGCACTTGTATAGCTTCCCATTGACTACATTGTTAATATAAATGGACATCTGCATACAGCTGCTCTGTTCTAATGAGTGAGTAATTCAGTCTCTCCTGGATTGTTTATAGGATTAATTATGAGTTGCATCAAATATTGGTCTGGCAGTAAGAGGTCATTGTGCTACATATCTCTGTTGTGGAACACTCAGACCACTGGGATACATTGGTTGTGGACCAGTTCAGTTATCTGTGGCAACTTTAATGGGGAAATTTCATGATAACTCCTGATATTTATGTAACTCAGTACCCTTTCTTTCTACTTCCAAACGACTGATATTGCAACTCCCTTGTATTTCTAAGTTTTTCCATAATGTTAATTGGCTATTGTTCTCATTACATCAGTCACTGAAAGTATGTATGCAGGTACAGCAGGCAGTGAAGAAAACTAATGGCATGTTGGCCTTCATTGCAAGAGGATTTTAGTTTAGGAGCAAGGAGGTCCTACTGCAGTTGGACAGGAGCCTGATGAGACCACACCTGGAATATTGTGTGCAGTTTTGGTCTCCTAATTTGACAATCTTGCTATTGAGGGAGTGCAGCTTAGGTTCACCAGGTTAATTCCCAGGATGGCGCGACTTTCCTCCATATGAGGAAAGAATGTGTCGAATGGGCTTGTATTCACTGGAATTTAGAAGGAATTTTCAAATACTAGAGGGTGTGGCAATGAAGCCAAAAGGGTAAGATTTCAAAGGACTTGTGTTATTTTACACAGTGAGTGGTGGGTTCCGGGAACGCGCTGCAGAGTTGGTGGTGGTGGAAGCAGATACAATTGTGGCATTGGAAAGGCTTTTAGCTAGATTTAGGAATATGCAGGAAATTGAGGGATATGGAGCACGTGTGGGCAGAAGGGATATATTTAAGTAGACATCATTTGTGTTACAGACTGACGGGCTGAAGGGCTTTTTCCTATGCTGTGTGTTCCACATCCTATATAAAGTTACATTTTTAATGACAGTTGGCAATCACATTCAAGCGAAGGTTAGAAGGTGCTAAAGTTTGTTACAGTTCCATTTTAAAAGTAAAAATAAAAAAATAAAATCCAAGAATATTTCTGACTCTTAATGATTGTGTCATCGTTTTCAGGAAATCTTCAAACGTGAAGCATGAAAAATACTAATTAAATAGTTCAATCTTGTTAGCAGATAACACATTATTACATTTGCCAAGTTTCATTTTAATATTGAAGATTTCAGCATTTTTATTTTAATATTCATGATTTCATTAAATCTGTTCCAGACGGCAAGCATGGAGGAACGGACCCGCAGTTGTTTGTTGAGAAATCGCTCTGCACTTGAGCAAGATATCAAGACCTCGTACATTATGGACCACCTAATAAGTGAAGAGGTTCTGAATCTTGAAGATGAACAAAACGTTAAAGTTCAGGTGATTGCCTGTAAGCTGATGTATTCAACAATGGGCATGATGTGTTCACCATGAAAAGACGCAGAGTGCTGGAGTAACTCAGTGGGTCAGCCAGCATCTCTGGAAAACACGGGTTGGTGAAGTATTGGTTCGGGAAGCCTCTTCAAACTGATTTTAGCAGGGGTGAGAAAACTGGAGAGAAATGGGGGTGGGACAAAGCCTGGCAAGTGATAGGTGAATCCAGCTAAGGGGGGGGGGGGGGGTTCATAGCAGATGGTTGGGCAAAGGCTAGAGATGAAAAGACAAAAATGCTGTGGTATTTTATTTAATTCCTCACATGTTTCAGTTAGAATGTTTTATTTGTAATTGTCCACTGTATATCGTGTTACTTGCGAGCAAAGCACAAAGGCAAATTCCTTGTATGTGTACATACTTGGCTAATAAAATGAATTCAATTCAATTCAATTCTATGATGGAGACAGAGACCAAGAAAGGGGAGAGAGGGGTCAGACATAGTACAAGTAAATTTGAGGGCAGGTTGGAAGTTAGTGGTAAAAATAATGAAATCAATGAGTTCCTCATGGGTGCAGGAGGCAGCTCAGATGCAGTTGTTGATGTAGCGGAGAAAGAGTTGGGGCTTTGTGCCACTGTACAAATAGAGCAAGGACTGGGCCCCTTGCGACTGCCCATGGCTATACCTTTAACTTGAAGAAAGTGAGAGGAGTTAAAAGAGAAGTCGTTGAAGGATTAGCCCACTGGTGTGTCCAAAGTTTGATTAGTGCACTGGAGTTTAGAAGAATGAGAAGGATCTCATAGAAAGCTATAAAATTCTAATAGAACTGGAAAGACCTGATACAGGGAAGATGTTCCCAATGGCCGGAAAGTCCAGAATTAGGGACCATAGCTGCAGGAATCGGGTGTACCATTTAGAATCCAGTTCAGGAGAAATTCCATAAACCTGTGAAATGCTGTACCACAGAAGGCTGTGAAGACCAAATCATTGAATAACTTCAAGAACACAGATATACTTCATAATACCAAAAAGAAAGCAGGGATATGCAGAGCAGGTGAGAACATGGCAGTCACACGGTTGATCTGCTATGTTTGTGTTGAATTGGAGAGCAGGCCCAAATGGACTACTGTTCTAATGCATTTCTGTTTCTATGGAATACGATCACCTTCAGGTTCCCGCTACCTCAGCTCGGGCATCTATCATTATTCTATGATAGATGCATAGTCAAGATCCTGGAATACTTTAGCTAACAACTTGCAGGAGCAGATTGCCCACATGGACTAAAGTTGAAGTACAGTTCCCACCACCATCTCAGGTGACTCTGTGTGGGCAATAAATATGTGCCCTATCAATGAATGAAGTCTGAAGAAGGGTTTCGGCCCGAAACGTTGCCTATTTCCTTCGCTCCATAGATGCTGCTGCACCCGCTGAGTTTCTCCAGCATTTTTGTGTACCTTGTGCCCTATCAATGTTGCACTAATACTGAGATGTAAATTAAAGCTTCTCTTTGACCATGGAAAATGTTTTGATGGAGTTTAAATTCTTAGTTATGATTTTCACTTTTTTCTTAGGCCACACAGAAAGAACGTGCTGCTTTACTTATTGACCTGATACTTCAGAAGGATAATTATGCTGTCATATCTTTCTACAATGCATTGCTGAATGAAGGCTATAAGGAACTTGCTGGTCTTCTTCAAGATGGCCTTCCAATCATATCAACCTCAATTAAAAGTTCCATAGATGGTTTGACTCCTTATGGTTAGCATGTTTTTTGTAAACGTTTGTGTCTTTAATAGTTATGTACACAGGTGACCCCTACGTCATAAGGAGTGGGGGTGGGGTGAGAGTGAATTATATGCCATATCTCAAATTATGAGTAGTGGACGGTGAATTTAGTACAGTCAAATTTCCGTTACCTGAGGAGTTGCAACGTGGGGGTTGCCCGTATTATTCTTTTGTCGTGCTGTTACATCTAAAAATTGTGTTTGCTTCGCTAGGCCACAAAATTATCTCTGGAAACCACCTTGTAGTTGCTCAATCCTTTCAAGGGGGTGAGGTAACACAATTTATTTGGAGGATGATTAATATTCAGTGCTACGTTGAAGGGTGACTATGTGATTCTCAGTGCATTTGCTAATGATTGCAGTTGCTAAATGGATCTGAAGTAATCACTAAAGTGGCATCTCTTGGAGGATATAGTTGCAGTGTTGCAATCATTGTGGGGGGTTTTCCTGCATTGCTTAATACTTAATTTCATTTTCTGCACTCCATGAAAATGACACCCTGCCGGGCTGGTAGGTGGACATCAATTACAGAGAAAATAAAATAGCATTTGACCAGTGGTCACTTTACACATTAGACCACATTTTGTTAGGCTATTCAAACATAATTTCTTTGACTTTGGTGTTTTTATTTACATTAAGAGACTGTTAGTCGCAAGACAACAGGAAATAATGAGCAATAGATTTTGAGTCGGAGACAAAAGGAAAAACAAGTCGAGAAACTGCACATAAAAGAAAGGAAAATGTGAAATGTATTTGGGGCATTGTATTACTTTTAAATTTGGACCTGCAACAAGTAATTTTATTACATTAGGGTGCTAACCTTGCATCATAGAAAATACCAATCGGATTTTAAGTGATATGTAGGTGGATTAGAAAGTTGTTGAAAATCGTTTTCTTGCTGGGTAGTGGAAGCAGAAATCTGCAATGTGTTGCTTTAGTCTTGGATTTGCATTGTGCTGAAACAAACGTGGTTCACAGTCTATCTGTATTACTTGTTATTCTCGAGATTCCTTCACTGTACTTGGGTGGAGTATGTCTGATATGTCGGGGCCTCACACTTTTTGGTGAATTCCATTGTCATGTGCAACACTTACAGAATTGACTGGTAAGATCATTATTGCCCTTTTTTTGCCTTGTTTTGACATTTCTTTATCTTTGGTCATTCCAGGTGGCTAAGAATGGTGTAATTTTAACTAGTATCTTAAAGATGGATTATGTTACAAAATCATTGAAAGTAGAGGGTTACTTTTATGTCTGTAATAACCATGAATAATTTGGATGTGGATGTAGGAGGCATATTCAGTAAGTTTGCAGATGAAACTAGGATCGGTAGCATTAGTATGAAGAGTAGATTACATAATGCAGTTTAATTGGGATAAATATGAGGTGATAGTTTTTTAGGAGCACTAATAAGGCAAGAAAAAAACATAATGGAGGGGTTCTAAGGAATATTGAGAATTAGAGGGTCTTTGGTGTATGTCCAAAGATCCTTGAAGATGACAGCACAGTATGTAGCATATGGAATGCTGGTCTTCATAAGTCTGGGCATTACTTACAAGGGTAGGGAGGTTATGCTCCAATATTATAAAACCTCCCTGAGACTTCAGTTGGAATACTATGTGTAGTACTAGTCACTACACCAGAGAAAAGATGTGATGACGCAGAATAGGGTGCAGAGGGGGTTCCCCAAGATGTTGCCTGGGATGCAGCATTTCAATTATGAGGAGAGGCTGGGCCCTTTTCCCGTAGAGTGAAGGAGTTGAGAGGGGACTAGATTGAGGTACATAAAACTCAGGGGTGTAGATAGGTTCACAGCAGGAAACCATTCCCCATATCAGAGTTGGATAAAACTAGTGCACATGGATTTTGGATAAGGGCCAAAAAATTTGGAGAAGATTGGAGCGGAACCTTTTTCACCCAGAGGGTGTGAGCACTTGTAATACTTGGTAGTACTTGGGAGAAGCAGAGTTGTTGACAGCATTGAAGATGCACACATGCCCAGGGATAGAATGCAAAGTGCCAATTACTGGAAGACAGGATTAATATGGTTGGATACACGCTGGTCTGCATGGGCATGAAGGGCTGACTGGCCCATTCCATTGCTCAATGCAGTTATGACTTAATCTGTTGACATAGCCAGCTCTTCAGAGCTTTGCTTCATGTGCAGGCTTCCATGTAGAAACCGTGATTATCAGCGACAATATTAGAATCAGTGGACTGATCTGTCCTCGGGTGATCTTCAGTGGGAGTCATGCATTTGAATCTGTAGTAACTGCAAAGCTTTTCCATTTCTGCCTAAAGGCTGAGTAGATTTAGAGAAAAGTACAACTGCAGTGCTCCCACAGTTAGCCTGGTAGAAATTATGTAATTCTCTATACACCAAGGATTGAACCCAGTACATTACTTGTCTGCATGCCTCAGAAGCCATTGCCTCCAAGGAGTCTTGGAAAAATAAATGTAATGATGAAAAATATTCTGACGTGAAAGTGTTTTATCAGTCAATATTGGGTACTCTTATTTCTATTGCTACTTTAGCCTTTGTTTGGCTGTGGGCACTCTCTGCTTATATTGTTGGTGTCTTTTTAAGAAACAATTTGTACATTCAACATCATGATAAATAATGGCAGTGTCACTTTCCAACTTTAAAGTTTTACTTGCATTCATTTTTCATTCACCTTTTCTTCGCTGTCAGTTAACCTTTAATAAATTGTACCTTGAATCAGTATCCCTCTCGGAAATGATTTGTTACACAATCCCATATAAAGCTTCTGAAATTTTATTTTAGAACCTTCAGCATAATACTTTTTATATTGGGTTTAGAAGTAACCATCTGACTTTCTATTTCTGTTGTTCAAGTAATTTATTAACTAACCAGATTGTGTTATGAATCTGAACTATCCACATAACTATGAGGTTAATTTTGCATACTCTATCCAATGCTAAAAGTGAAAACAATGGATTGAATTGAATTGAACAGCTAATTTTTGTTCATTAGTATTTTGTGCAAATAATTTTTATTGTCTTGTACTTTTCTTTTCCTACAGTTCAAACAGTACTTTGTGAAGGTGGTGTGCCCCAGCGTCCTGTTGTGTTTGTTGATCGTCCAGAGCTTCTGCAAACTATCAGAAGTGAATTGTTTAACTTGGAAATGGAGCCTGGCTGGATCACCCTATGTGGCATGGCAGGCTGTGGCAAGTCAGTTTTAGCAGCTGAAGCTTTACGCAATCACAGAGTTATATCTGGTCAGTATCGTTGCTGCTGAGAACTTTCACACTCTTTGTTTTCCACTCTCTTCTGTTGGTTAATCTTACATTCAAAATTGTGAGCATCCTTTGTGAGTCTCCTTTACGTTATGTATGCATCAAATCTTAGATCATTGTGTCCTTGTGTATTGGTCGAACACATGCAGTGCCCTCCATAATGTTTGGGACAAAACCCCATAATTTATTTATTTGCCTCTGTACTCCACAATTTGAGATTTGAAATAGAAAAATCACATGTGGTTAAGGTGCACATTGTCACCTTTTATTAAAGGCCATTTTTATACATTTTGGTTCACCATGCAGAAATTACAGCTGTGTTTATACATAGTCCCCCCATTTCAGGGCACTATAATATTTGGGACACATGACTTCATAGGCGTTTGTAATTGCTCAGGTGTGTTTAATTACCTCCTTAATGCAGGTATAAGAGAGCTCTCAGCACCTAGTCTTTCCTCCAGTCTTCCCATCACCTTTGGAAACTTTTATTGCTGTTTATCAACATGAGGACCAAAGTTGTGCCAATGAAAGTCAAAGAAGCCATTATGAGACTGAGAAACAAGAATAAAACTGTTAGAGACATCAGCCAAACCTTAGGCTTACAAAATCAACTGTTTGGAATATCATTAAGAAGAAAAAGAGCACTGGTGAGCTTACTAATTGCAAAGGGACTGGCAGGCCAAGGAAGAATTCCACTGTTGATAACAGAAGAATTCTCTCTCTAATATAGAAAAATCCCCAAACACCTGTCCGACAGATCAGAAACACTCTTCAGGAGTCAGGTGTGAATTTGTCAATGACCACTGTCCGCAGAAGACTTCATGAACAGAAATACAGAGGCTACACTGCAATATGCAGACTGCTGCTTATCCGCAAAAATAGGATGGCCAGGTTACAGTTTGCTAAGAAGTACTTAAAAGAGCAACCACAGTTCTGGAAAAAGGTCTTGTGGACAGATGAGACAAATATTAACTTATATCAGAGTGATGGCAAGAGCAAAGTATGGAGGAGAGAAGGAACTGCCCAAGATCCAAAGTATACCACCTCATCTATGAAACACGGTGGTGGGGGTGTTATGGCCTGGGCATTTAAGGCTGCTGAAGGAACTGGCTCACTTATCTTCATTGATGATACAACTGCTGATGATAGGAGCATAATGATTTCTGAAGTGCATAGACACATCCTATCTGCTCAAGTTCAAACAAATGCCTCAAAACTCATTGGCCGGCGGTTCATTCTATGGCAAGACAATGATCCCAAATATACTGCTAAAGCAACAAAGGATTTTTTCAAAGCTAAAAAATGGTAAATTCTTGAGTCAATCACCCGATCTGAACCCAATTGGGCATGCCTTTTATATGCTGAAGAGAAAACTGAAGGGGACTAGCCCCCAAAACAAGCATGAGCTAAAGATGGCTGCAATTCAGGCCTGGCAGAGCATCACCAGAGAAGACACCCAGCAACTGGTGATGTCCATGAACCGCAGACTTCAAGCAGTCATTGCATGCAAAGGATATGCAACAAAATACTAAACATGACTACTTTCATTTACATGACATTGCTGTGTCCCAAACATTATGGTGCCCTGAAATGGGGGGACTATGTATTAACACTGCTGTAATTTCTACATGGTGAAACCAAAATGTTTAAAAATGGCCTTTATTAAAATCTGACAATGTGCACTTTAGCCCCATGTGATTTTTTTTCTATTACAAATCTCAAATTGTGGAGTACAGTGGCAAATAAATAAATGATGGGTCTTTGTCCCAAACAATTTGGAGGGCACTGTATATTATTGAGTGGTTGAAAATGCCGTTCTTTCTACCCGCACAAGTAGTAAGGAGCTTAGAAATGGGAGTTCAATTCTTTGTTTTGACATTGGTTCATTGGTACAAGATTGATTTTAATGTATTGACACTAATGCACAAATTTGTTCTGTACAAGCTGATGCACGATAATGACAATAATTTTAATTTGTCACTCAAAACCTTCTCTGCACGAAAATGAGGGACTGCATGGAAGCCTCATTTACATATTTCATACTTTTGACAATGGAAGATCTCAAATTAAGAGATGTTAATTGTTCTAATACTAAGAACCTCTTAGGGACAGGATAAGAAGTATTCAAAATGTTCTCTGAAATTTATTTAGAAGGTTATTGCTGTATTAAGCAAATAACCAGTTTTTTTTTAATCAAAGTAACTCAATTCATCTCCTTTAACCATGTTGTCAAGCAGGTAATTGATAGAGTTGTAAGTTTTTCAAGCTTACTTAAAATATGCATGTGGTAAACACAAGCCAAATGTATATACATGCTGTTTAATTAATCCAAAAGGATTTTATTTCTTGAATATTCCAGTATATTAAAACAGCAGACTGTTTATATGGTTGTGTTAATGCCAGGTATGTGGAAATTACCTTGATTCCTTTATATTACGGTATGTCTTTTAATGTTAAAGGTTATTCATTGCTCCCCATCTCTTGACACTAATAAACCAGAGAACTCCTCCTAATAGATAAATTTGACCAATTCATAACGAGTTGGTCTCCATTTGTCGTCTTTTTGGAAACGTATGGTGCAACACAAGTGTAAAAGCTAATCCGTGACTGGGTGAGGGATGGTCAAGATTATAAATACGATCTCCTTACTTATTTTTTCTTTTTCTTCTCTTCTCTTCTTTTACTATCTTTCTTCTATTTTCTATTTCTTAACTTTCTTTTTTCACTCTCTATTTTTCTTTTTCACACACTATATATCTCACATTTTTCTATTCTTCATTATTTAACTTCTTTTTCTTTTTCTTCTTTATTACAAAATTAAAAAAATAAGAAACTGTACATAAAATGTATTATGAAAATATGATTGTATACAATTGTACTTCTAATAAAATTAAAATAATTTTTTTTTTAAATAAAAAAAAATAAACCAGAGAACACTAAAGGGGGTTTCTGTTCATTTATGTGAAAGAATCAATGAAGTAAAGAAAACTATTGAAAGGCCGATTCTGGTGTCTAGATATCTCTGCTCGATTAACTGTATGTTTCTTCCACAATTTTTTGTTAATTGAGAAAGAGATATAGCAGGTGGTGAAATGATTGAGCCAGAGGCTAAGGACACAGGGAGGATGCAGTTGTATCAGCAGGACACTGCAAGAAAGATCTGCTCACTTCTTGTAGACATTTGTTTATGTGGTACTTGGTGCCCACGGGTGTATCTGTTCTTTTGTTTGACTCTAAAGCTGTGTCCTTCAGGTTTATAACTACCAAAACATATTCATAATTTTATAAATAATTGTATTATCTGTTTATTGTACAGGGATGAAAAATATACAGATTAATGGATTCTGATAAGTGTAAAAGGTTCTGGTATATAATACAAAAAATATCACATTGGCAGTTACCCCAGGGAAATTTCTAGCTCTGCTTTTTATCATTTTTTTACACTTTTAAGTGCCACGCAATGCCTGTGCTGATAGTTCACTTTTAAGATAAAAGTTTCTCAAATTTGATGGCACCTGATGTGAATGTTCAGGAGGCTGCATTTTTGCACCTTAACCACCTGATTCTCCTCACCTGCTCTCGCCCCTCCTGGCATCTGAATGAAATTACCACAAAATGTTCACTTGTGGTTCTGTCTGCTCACTGTCCTGTTAACCCAGTGTGAGATTATCAGGGTACAGAAAGCTGCATTGTGTAGTGCTGGAATATTTCAGCTATCTGAAACAATGACTGCGGTATCTTCTAAACATTTTGAGTTACTGTTGTGGGTAATTTGGACTTTGGCTCTGTCTTTATCTCAATGTGGTCTCCCAAGTTCTGAATGTCAGTAAATGTGACAGAAGCTGCCTTGAATGTTGGATGTTTGTAGTCTGGAGCTATTGTTTGCTGGGATGAGGAATTTGTTCCACATTCTGCTCAAGTATTATTTACTTTTACAAAGGTTTGGTCAACTTTTTAGACCCTGCATCCGAACTGACAGCATCTGTAGTGTCTGTGTCTTTGTTTGATTCATTCTTTCTGGATTGTAATTTGACAGAATGTTTTCCCGGAGGAGTACACTGGGTCGCAGTTGGAAAGCAAGATCGTGCTGGTATTCTGGTTAAACTACAGAATCTTTGCAGTCGATTTAATCAAGGATCCCAAACCTACCTAAATCCACCTCTTAACATCGAAGAAGCCAGGGACCGACTCCGTTTCTTCATGGCACGTAAATATCCTCGGTAAGCAAAGTAAAAGTTTTTATTCTCAGTGTGAAAACATGTTCAAATCTGACGTATTTTGTTCAAAATAACTTTATACGTTTCACTCAAGAAGATTGTGCAAGAAACTGAAGGGAAAGTAACTATCAAGGTGAAAGTAACTATGCAGGTGGCATAATGTAATCTTAATTTGTGATAATCTGATTAAATTGTTTTGTACATGAAATTCTCACTCTGTTTAGAATAATGTTCACATGCCTCGTGCAAACATAGATATCAGGTTGTCACAATCAGATTGGAAACGAGTTTGGTGCGGTAGAGGCTTAGCTCACCTTATTTTAATGGGAGATAGACACAAAATGCTGGAGGAGCTCAGCGGAACAGGCAGCATCTCTGGAGAGAAGGAATCGGTGACGTTTCGGGTCGAATCAAACCCATGGGATGAAAGTGAGCAAGCTGATTTGTGAATGAAAGTTTTGAGTTTGGGTGGTCATACATACAACCGCTAACATAATAATTGGAGTTTAATAGTCTGACCTAGAAAATTACCATATAAAAAGTAAACGTGTCTCTGGTTTAGTTGGGAGGCCTTTTCATGTTTTAGTATATTGAATTTTTGTTGCATGTCATTTTGGGGGGGGGGGGGGGGGGGGGCATTGGGTGGCCTTAGCCTATTTCAATATGTAGAACAGTTTCATACTGATATTAATAGCAATGTTACAAAATTTTGAGATTTTAAAAATAAAGTGCAATTTATCCCATCAGATAAAGCATAAAAAGAAGTTTAATTTGACACTTAATTCACTTTCATATCTTCAGTATTAAAAAAGATATGGCCATTATCATACTCAGAAATTAGCATCTAGTTCCCTATTGCTTTTCCATTGACTTAACACAAAAGCTGTGATCGAGGACAGTTAAAAGCCCATAAGTTTCTTAAAAATTATGGTATGTGAAAGAAATTTTCAGGTATAATAGATTGAAGCATTCTGAAACAAATATGAAACAATCTTACTTCGAAGCCATGAAAGTAAAGCATATAATTAGTTAGTTACCTAATTGTAGCTAATTACAAAATTCAATTACTAGATCTAAACATCTATCAATTTCTTAAGAATAGATTAACATTTTTAAATAGCCTAAGTGTCCAAATAACATTCACACAATAATTCACAATATAACATAATTTTTAAATCTAATTTTCATGAATTTACAGGCCAAATGGAAGGAATTGAATGTTTAATACCTGTAAATTAATGGGGATTTAATTCATCTTGCGAGTGAGGATTACTGGAACGCGATCGATTGGAACGTTCATTTGCGGTGAATTTAACCCCGTATTGGCATGAAAAATACTGCCGTTAATTCGGGGAATAAAATCACCGTGTCGCATGACAAAATGTGAATTAAAGGCTTCTTAAGAAGCACTTTTATACATTTAAAGAAAGCACTTTCGTTTACCTGTCCATTGTGTGAAACCCGTCCCCGTTATCGGCGTTGACGCTTCAGGAGCTGCTTTTAAAATGACTGTAGCGCTGACATTGACGATTTAATAAAAATAAAAAATTCACAAAACGCCGGTAGGAACGATTTTGTCAGCCAACGCTTGTACTCCAACAAAATATTCCCAGGACAAGGTAGGAGAAACCCGCGTTTTAAACCCCCGCCCCCCCTTAAAGGCTCCAAAATCGCGCACACGGCCAGTGGCAGAATTACAGCGCGACTGAAGGTAAGTTTTGTAACATACCTAATATTAAATATAAACCAAGGCACAACATGCTGGAGTAACTCAGCGAGTCAGGCAGCATCCCTCGAGCACATGGATATGTGATGTTTTGGGTGGGGACCCTTCTTCAGTCCGATGGGTCAGTCTGAAGAAGGGTCGTGACCCGAAGTGTCACCTCCAGGGATGCTGCCTGGCCCCGTGAGTCACTCTAGCACTTTGTGTCTTTTTTTGTAAACCAGCATCTGCAGTTCTTTGTTTCTACTACTGAAGCTAGACGTCAATGTACATTAGTTAAAACTTTTTTCATATTGTAATTAATAATTGACACATCTTCAGGAAATGAATTGGCTATGAATCACTTTACATGCCCTAAAGTTTTCCATTTCTATTCTAATTCAGGTCACTTTTGGTCCTTGATGATGTTTGGGACAACTGGGTACTAAAGTGCTTTGATGTTCAATGTCGTGTTTTCATCACCAGCAGAGATAGGAGCATATCTGAAGCAGTAGCAGGTAATGAGATTTTATTCCTAACGTAGGTAGACAAAAATGCTGGAGAAACTCAGCGGGTGAGGCAGCATCTATGGAGCGAAGGAACAGGTAACTTAATTATCATTTAATAATCAATCAATCAATTAATTAATTAATTGATTATCCTGACGTAATTGTTTTTGTATCCTATAATATCCAGCACTTCCAAACTGGAATCTTTAAGAAAAAAATGTTTCGCTTTTCTTCTGACTTGTCCACACCAAACTTCCAACTATTAAAGATAATGTTAAAACAAAGAAAATGTTGAAATTATGATTAAGGGATAATAGGTGCAGTTCCTTCCACTCCACTGGTCTGAAATACATGGATCACCACAAATGAGTAAACCACGTGAATCTGGTGCTGTATTATTTAAAGCTTCTGTATCTTCTGCCGGATGGGAGCAGAGAGAAGAAGGAATGATAAGGTTGGGACTGTCATTATGTTGGCTGCTTTTCCAAGGGAGCGCGAGTGAAATGTCGATGGTGTCATTGATGGGAAATCTGGTGTGTTTGATGGACTGGGCTACATCTACAACCTTCTGCAATTTATTGCAGGATTGGGAAGAGTTATTCCCAAACCAAGCTGTAATCCAACCCAGCAGAATGCCTTTTATGGTGCACCTGTAGAAGCTTGTAAGAGTCACTGAAGACATGCCGGATTTATTGAGTCGCCTCAGGAAGTTGAGGCATTGGTGTGCCAGCTTGGCTTTGCATCAGTGTGGTTGGTTAACAGTTGATGGGGATAGAAGAGTGAACTAGGCAGGCGTAATGGAAACAGTGCGCCGGGAATGCTGAGGGGATGATATGTTTACTTTGGAGGAACAGCACCTCGTATTTCGCTTGGGAATCTTACAACCACCGTCAGATTATTGATTTCTCTAACTTCACGTAACCCTTGCAACCTCGCTCTCTCCTTCCTTCCCTCACCCAAGTCGTTGTACCAGCTTCAAAGCCATCTTGTTGAGTCATTGTCTGTAACTTGTTTTCACCCATGCCACAGCTAACAATGGCCTGTCCCCTTTATCAGCGTTCCTTTTTTTGCATATCTTTTAATCATTTGTTCTATATCTCTTTATATCACCATCTAAATCTCTATTTACCTTTACCCTGACTCTTAGTCTGAAGTAGGGTCTCGACCTGAAATGTCACCTATTCGTTTTCTCCAGAGATGCTGTATGACCCGCTGAGTTACACCAGCTATTTGTGTCCAAAAAAGGAACGGAAGGTTGGATTCAGAGAGTAAAAGAGAGTAACTAAAAATATTTTTTAGAAGTCTCCAGCAGTTAAATCCTGATCGATGAGACTCAATATTTCTAAGAATTTTCAGTGCTGTAATTTATTATTTGTTTAAAATACTTAAGGGGAGAAAATCTGAAGAATTCTCCATTGTTCTAGCTTCCCCCCCCCCCCCCCACTCCTGCAAACAGTCTGAAGAAGGGGTCCCGACCCAAAACATCTATCCATGTTTTCCAGCCATGCTGCTTCACCCGTTGTGCTACTCCAACATTTAGCGACATTTTATTGTACCAAATAAAACGTTCATCTTAATACAGTCTGGATTTTTATTTTTGCCAAAATGAATTGCTCTCAAATTTATAAATACTGTTAGTGTCATGTATTTTAGCAATAAGTTCTGAGCCATTATGACAAACAATTTAGAATTTGTTAGTGATCAAACTCCATTTGAGATACTATATTCAGATATTCAGTATGTGGGCACCAAACCATTTGGAGGTAATGCAGCACAGAATTATGATCATGAGAGAGAAACAAGTACTCCAAAAGCAGTCTGGCCAGTACCTTAAAATGCCTCAGCATTATATCCCTGCTTTTATATTTTAGCATTCATTTCAAAAGGACTAGAATATAAAAGCAGGGATGTAATGTTGAGGCTTTATAGGGTACTGGTCTGACCACATTTGCTGTATTGCGAGCAGTGTTGGGCAGCATATCTGAGGAGGGATATGCTGGCATTGGAGAGGGTCCAGAGAAGGTTTACGAGAATTATCCCGGGGATGATTGGGTTAACGTTTGACGGCTTTGGCACTGTACTTGCTGGAGTTTAGAAGGATGAGGGAGGAATTTAATTGAAATTCACTGAATAATGAAAGGCCTAGATAACGTGGATGTGCAGAGGTGTTTCCACTAGTGGGAGAGTATAGGACCAGAAGACACAGATGTTTATGCCGGGTCCCACAACAGGTACAAATGAAATAAGCAGGTGGATAATTTGTGCAGGAATTTCAAGTTAATTTAAAATTGGCAAATAAAAGATGCAATTAACCTGAAGGAATGTGAGATTAGAGTTACAATACCATGGGCGTATTTGGGGAATTGATTTATTATTTCTATTTTTCTGTAAGATTTTCTGTTGAGGACTAGAGTCCATTCGAAGATCAAATCTGCCTGAGCATTAGGTACCTTTCCCACCTGATGAAATGAGAATCAAGCAGAGAATTACCATTCGACTGACATAGGATAGGCAGGTTCCTGTTTATCTCTGAAAATCTCAAATCATCCTGGTCGTTATTGAATCGAGATTCTAATTAGCCTTACGAATTAGATAAGTAAATCCTACAGATAAACACTCATTAAACTCAAAAATTGTTTTGCAGGGAATAAATTCCTAATTTTGGTGCAAAGTGGCCTGAGCAATGATAAAGGATTGGAAATACTAGCACGTTTTGTTAATTTGAAGGTCTCCTGTTTGCCAGATGAAGCACACAGCATAGTGCAGGAGTGCAAAGGTAAGTCATCTAAAGTGTATGGAAACTGCAAGTAAGAAACCACACTGGATAGAATTGGAGAGAAGCTATAACCAAAAAGACAGATTATGCCTGTGTTTCTTTAGATACAAGAGTAGCTAAATGGGAGCAGTTATTTGCATTGTGTAGGAAGGAACTGCAGGTGCTGGTTTACATCGAAGATGGACACAAAATGCTGGCGTAACTCAGCAGGACAGGCAGCATGTCTGGAGAAAAGGGTCCCGACCCGAAAAGTCACCCATTCCTTCTCTCCAGAGATGCTGCCTGTCCCGCTGAGTTACTCCAGCATTTTATGTCTATCGTCAGTTACTGGCATTGATGTGTTGTCATTTTGCATTGGTGCTGTAGTATTTAGTTTTACCACTGAATGGCAGTGTAACACATAATTTCAGTTTTGAAGCTTGTTTCTTTTAATAAAGCTGTACCTAATTATGGTAATGTGGGATTTTGTTGAATTGTAAAGTGATTATTTTCTGCACAGTACTTGTGCATCTGAAGATCAGTAAAATATATATTGATTAATATGGAAACTACTGTGTCACAAGACAGAGTTACATGATTTAAATCACTCGTAGGATGACAGTTTTGAAATACATGCCAATCAAAACTTAATTTTAGCATTAACTTATATAATTCTTAATTTCATTATAACTTTGGCAAATTATATTGCCAGTTTAATGGATATTGAGATCCAATGATATCACTTCAGCTGTATGATTTGAATGCATTTTGCAGGAGAATGTAGTTTCATGTATTTTTCTAAGGAATACATCTCCATTCCATTTGGTTTATAATGCAAGTGCCTATACTTAAGCAATAAATTATTGAATTCAGAATACTACCTTTGGAGTGTCAGTTGATTCATACTTCAAATATTACAACAATTTTATGTGGAGCAGACACTTCCTGTGTGTTGAATGCACGCTTCAAGGCGGGCTTAATCGAATCTCTGCTGCTCACATTTACTGGAGCTGAATCTTTCCAACTTCTTAATTGAACACTCTATAAACAAATACATTTGATTTTGTGGGTTTGAAAGGAAGCAATCTCTAAAGTAAGTTGGGGAAAAAAAGATACTGGCCTGTAATTTGTGGAGTAACACTGGAAAATGTTTGCCTACAGTTTTCATTGAGAGCAACATCTGGTATTTACATCTGTGCAGTTAAACTTAGAATCCAGCAAATGCTGTCAGTGATACCCATCTCTTCCATCAGCTGCACTGTTTCACTATTAAAAAAAGAAAAATGTTAAGCTTTACTCAATTATGAGTAACGGAGCTTTTAGTGACTTACTAAATCCAAATGCTGCTAAGCAACTTACTAGTCTTTAAAAAACCTACTGCTGAAGTGATGACTCGTTCTCTCAAAAGATTTTAAAAGTTGGTTGACTGAATTTTTCAAAGCTTGTGGTATTTCAGTTTCTCACTTAATCCTATACGTATTTCCAATCTTTGTTTGGATTTCTGCAAATCCTAATTGTATGAATTAGAATCCTCACCTTTTACCTGCTGCATTGCTGTAGATGATAAATGTTCAACGTGGTTGACTGAAAAACCGACCTCCTGCTTCTCCCAGTACAAGATGCAACACATATCCTATAAATAGTTCCAAACTCAAAGTGACATTGTATTTAAGGAAATCTATGCTCTGGAGTCTGCTAAAACATTTTGCATTGCTTTAATTGAGGTCCATGGTGAGTAACTTTCTATCTGTAATAAAAACTGGGCCGATATGTTTTATGTCATGTCATGTTCTTGTCTTTGTAAATTTGTGTATAATTAACTAGTGTACAACTTTATGCTAATCAACACTGACCTGGTTTTCTGGTATATATTAAATATTCTTCATTCCGCATATTCTGTCAGTCACACTTCAAGCTGACAAACTCAAATTTCCATGTTACAATTCAAAAGAAGTAAGATGAAAACCATAAGTATGAAGATGAAATAGAATGCAGATGTTGGAATCTGGACTAAAAATGAGATCCTGGAAGAATGCAGTGGGTTAAGCAGCATCTCTCGAGGCTAAGGATATAAATCAAGTTTTAGGCCGAGACCCTGCCTCAGGTCTGAGGAGGAAGGAGAACGATTGCTAATATACTAGATGGAGTGGTATGTGGGAGATTCTTAGGTGATTGGTGAAATTGGACAGAGGGGTGTTGGACAGATGAAATCCAGAGGGGGAGGGAATGTGATAGGTGAACAAGAAAAGGTGGACAAATTAGTGTGGTAGGGAGCAGAAGGCGGGTGGGGGTTACTTAAAATTGGTAAATTCAATATTCATTCCATTGGGCTGTAAGCTACCCAAGTGGATGTTGTTCTTCCAATTTGCATTTAGCCTCTTTGTAGCAATGGAGACGGCCGAGGACAGACTGATTGGTATGGGAGTGGGATGGAGAGTTAAAAGCTCAAGATGGCTGTGGCAGACAGCGCTTCTTCTTCTTGCTTATGGCGTGCACAGCCTAAAGTTGTAGGACAACTTGTTCTATTTGATCCTATTTGATTGTGCACACCAGGGTGATTGTATTCGTCGAAAGAGGGCGGACCACGTGAAGGTTGCAATCTCCCATCCCGCAGACAGCGCTCTGCAATGTGGTTGCCTAGTCTATACTTGGTTTCTCCAATGTTGGAAAGCCACATTATAAGCACTGAATGCAGTAGACCAGGTTGGAAGTGATGGGGTTATCAAACATGATCCCACCATTGTTTACACTTACCCTTTCCCCCACTTTCTGCTTTTCGCTGGCTTTTCTCTTCATGACCCCCTGGTAACCTCATCCCTCCCCAACCACCGCTGCTTATCATCTGGCATTTATCCCAGTTATTGTAGTAGATGCAACACCCATCCCATCACTTCTTCATGGTCAATTACATTCGTAGTTGCGAGGTTGCCACTTCTACATTGATGAAACCAAATGTAGACTGAGTGACTCTTTTGCAAAGTGCCTGGACTCCTTCAGCAGTGGCCATCTTGAGCCTCTGATCACATGTTATGTTAACTCTCTTTCCCACTTCCACACCATGCTGTCTATCCTTGGCCCTCACCATTATTACTGAGAAGCTAAATGTAAATTGGAAAAACAACATCTCGCATTCCGCTTGCTGAATGGTATGAACATTGAATTTTCCAATCTCACGTAACCCATAGCCTTGGCATTCTCCAAAACACACTCACCTGTCCACCTTGTTTTCTTCTGTAGTTGTTTATCTTTCCCATCCCCTCCCCCAATTGGATTCTATCAGCTTATTGTCCCCTCAGCTACCAGCCTACACGCACACATACCCTCTTTTGAGAGAACGAGTGCTATAAATCTTTCATCTTCTCATCGCAGTCCTGATTTAGAGATTTCAATCTAAAATGTTGACAATAGACAATGGGTGCAGGAGTAGGCCATTCGGCGCTTCGAGCCAGCACGGCCATTCACTGTGATCATGGCTGATCATCCACAATCAGTACCCCGTTCCTGCCTTCTTCCCATATCCCTTGACTCCGCTATCTTTAAGAGCTCTATCTAACTCTCTCTTGAAAGCTTCCAGAGAATTGGTCTCCACTGCCTTCTGCAGAGAATTCCACAAATTCACATCTCATTCCTCATCTCCGTTCTAAATGAAGAAAGTGAAGTGGAATGAAAGTGAAGAAAGCTAATGGAATGTTGGCCTTCATAATAAGAGGATTTCAGTATAGGAGTAAAAGGGTTCTTCTGCAGTTGTATAGGGCTCTGGTAAGACCACATCTGGAGTATTGTGTACAGTTTTGGTCTCCGAATTTGAGGAAAGACACCCTTGTGATTGAGGCAGTGCAGCGTAGGTTCACGAGATTGATCCCTGGGATGCCGGGACTGTCATATGAGGAAAGATTGAAAAGACTAGGCTTGGATTCACTGACGTTTAGAAGGATGAGGGGGGATCTTATAGAAACATATAAAATTATAAAAGGACTGGACAAGCTAGATGCAGGAAAAATGTTCCTTAGAATAAAGGGGAGGCCATTTCAGACTGAGGTGAGAAAACGTTTTCACCCAGAGAGTTGTGAATTTGTGGAATTCTCTGCCACAGAGGGCAATGGGGGCCAAATCACTGGATGGATTTAAGAGAGTTAGATAGAGCTCTAGGGGCTAGTGGAATCAAGGGATGTGGGGAGAAGGCAGGCACAGGTTATTGATTGGGGACGATCAGCCATGATCGCAATGAATGGCCTCCTCCTGCACCTATTTTCTATGTTTCTAAATGACCTACCCCTTATTCTTAAACTGTGGCCCCTGGTTCTGGACTCCCCCAACATCGGGAACATGTTTCCTGCCTCTAGCTTGTCCAATCCCTTAATAACCTTATATGTTTCAATAAGATCCCCTCTTATCCTTCTAAATTCCATTGTATACACCTTTTGTCTCCAGAGATGCTTACTGATCTGTGGAGTCCATTCACCTTGTTGTACATATATCTGCTCCACCTTTTCTCCTACTGAAAACTAACTTGCATCTCCCTTTCCCACTTCTGACAAAAGATTGCTGATCTGGAACATTGACTATTCTTTTTTCCACAGATGCTGCCTGACCTGCTGGGATTTCCAGCATTTTCTGTTTTTATTTTAGCCTGTTCATCATCTGAAATTATTTTTAATTTTCATTCCATTTTGAAGCTTTGCCCTAGGTAGCAGGAAGTAACTTTCAAAATAGTTGCTGAATCAGTCCCAGTATTTCTAACTGCTCTCGCCTGAGCAAGTAAACTATTATTTCATCGTATGGACTGATTTAATCAAATTTGGCAAATTATTTTATCTTTAAATATTGCAGTAATAGGATTTGAATTGTAATTGGAATTGTTTATTCCGTTGTGTACTATATTTACTCTCCTATTTTATATAATTGGAATTAATTGGCATTGTTTGAATATAGGTCAAAGGACCCGGAAAATGCAAGAACTCGCCAAAGTCTTGCTCAAGGCCATTTTTATTTTCACTTACACATGGGGAACAAATAGCAGTTCATTGAACTGAAAACAGAACCAAACCGCCGGAGCAATTTCACTTTCTCGTTTGTTATTTATTTGAGAGCTCTTTTGTTAAAAACAATGAAAATAACGCGTTGACACACTTTCATAATTTGTCCATTTGACTTTTCTCAAACAGCTATAAACTGGAGCAATGAGATTCTAGTGCACCAGTTTTCTAGCCTTTTGTGACAGATGGTGCTGCAGAAACTTAGCATGATGTATATGCAGAGAACATAGCAATGCTTCATAGCAATGTTTAATGGTGAACTGCAAAACAAAGTGCCTCTCTCTTGTAGATGATTAGAAAGTTGTTGCGATATAAACTTGAGGACAGTGGTGGTCTTGATTGTGAGTAGTAAGGCAATAAAAATATTGAATTTGTTTTGTGGACTATGATACATATCTCAGGCAATGTTTTTGAAATCTTTTACTGACAAGTGAAACTGCTTGGAGTAAAATACATTTTGATGAGGTGCTGCAGTTTCAATCAATAATTTTATTGGACTTTTGTGATACCTTTGTTAGCTGCCTTTTTTCCTTGAGGTCCAGCTATGAAGAAATTTGGCACTTTGGATTGGGTCCTATGCCACCTCAGATTATTGAACGCCAGAGTTTTGGCCGTCATAGTTTTTACTCTATATGGATATAATCATTTTCGCCTTGAGAAGATTATGTTACGATTTGTTCATATTCCAGTTCTTTAAATAGTAACACTCTTCTGGACAAATGGTAAAAGTGCTCAGCTAATAATATTAAATTGTGGAGCTGAGTTTGATTTATTTAATCACATTTGTTCATTTCAATTTTTGGTTGTTGTTAATTCCAGCAGCTTCCTGGAGCATCCATCTTTAAGCTTTAAGCCTAATGGGGCTTCCCACTTAGGTGATTTTGCTGGCAGTCGCCTGAAAAAACGCGAACTGGAACGGCGATCATCAAGGAACAAAAGTGATCTGAATTAGAGCACACGCACACGCACACACAATGCAGGCGCGGGACAGGGCAAGCGGGGGGAGCGCTCTCTAAAAAATTCACACGGTGCAAAGCCAAGGTGAAACAGACACACAGTGATGAACAGGAAGGTTGGCGCTGTAAAAAAGATGGCTAAAGCACAGTGGACGGTAAGTCCTTTAAAAGGGGGGGGGTGGGGGAGAAGGAGTGGAGACAACTTTTAAGAAGCCAGAGATTCATGGCTGTGACATTTAACATTACCGGTCGGTTATCCTTGGTTCTGAAAACTGCTACTTACCTTTTTTTTTTTTTCCCCAATGAGCCAATGAAATTTCACCTGTCAGCACTGGCTACAACCTATGAGAACCTTCGACCTCCTGGCAACCCACCAGGACCTCCTGACAATCCACCTGCGGCTTGAGAATTCTTGCTGCTCTCCATGGAGGCTTCATTCTAGTCGCTGCTAATTTTTCAACATGTTGAAAAATTCACAGCGACCATAATGAGGCTGCAACCAGTTCCCAGAATGTGGGAACTCCTCACGACCATGAAGGCGACTCCCTGGCAACCACCCACGAACATGTGGCGGCCATGTGGCGGCCATGTGGCGACTGCATGGTCTCCTGCATTCGCCTAAAAAGTCGCCTAAGTGGGACAGGCCCATAAGATGTCACAAATTATTTTCTTCCTTTAACATTGGAATGCTTACAAATATACAATTTAAAAAAAAAAGACATGTGCAATAACACACTAATATCAACTAGCCTTAATTTGGCTATCATTCGCCTATAACAAAAATCAGATAGTTGCAAAGAAGTACGATTCACGTTATTTTCCCACCCTCTTTTCCAATTTTCTCTTGTTCCCTCTCCTTGTTCCTATCGACAATGACTCTTTCCTGAAGTACAGTTCAGGAGCTGAAGACTCAAATACTGAAATTCGATTGTGGCAGACACTCTCACTTTAAAAATGAGTTGAGAGTCCAGATAACATTGGGAGATAAATGCAAGGTAAAGTTCACAAATAAAGGATTTGAATTAGAAGCATGTGTGACATGACCACCTATGCAAATTACAGTAAAACTCCAATAAGACTGCACCTAACAATTTTAATGGTACTGGATGGGCAGATTTTCCAGACTACAGAATGTTATTCTTAGTAAAATCCCAACACACTTTTAATTCACTTTTTGATAATGCACGATTGTACAATACATTTTCCAGTGAGCCAACTGACGTTAAATGGAATACGGTATGCAGAATCTGTATATTTTAAAGGGATCAAGGAAAATTGAGTTTAAAGGAAGACTGCTAATTAGATCCCAGATAACAGATGCTGAACCATTGGGAATTCAGAACCAGCTTTGACAGATTATCGGAGTTTTACTGTAGTCTTGAATGCTCTTATATAGTTATAAAGAGAAGTATCTGTCTGTACTACTCTTTTTACACATTGCAGCCCCAGTGCTAATCTCTTCTGCAGGCAACAGGATCATTCAAAAATAATAATTCCTTCCTGCTAAAGATGTAAAGCTTCTTTCATAGTGGTGGTCTATGTTATGTTTGTAATCAAATTATTACAATTTCTTTGCATCTTGAGGTTTGTGGATGAGTATTGGAGATGCGGTAAGGAGGAGAGAATTTCAGACAATGGACACAGTAAATCAAAATCACGGAGCTCTGAATGGTTTGGGCAGGCAAATTAATGAACAGCAGATGTTTCTGTTACGTGGCAAATAGGGAAAGAATGGCTTTGAACTGCAGGGCATAATATTAAATATGAGGCTTTAGCAGCTCAGTACAGGCAACAATGTGGCCTCAAGAAAGGGAATAGTGTTAAATCTCTATTCTTGTTTAGTAAGGGTGTGGGTAAGACTTTATCTGGTGTATCTGGTAATGGTTCAAGATAAGTTAACTTGGCTGGCTTCTTGTAAAAGGGTCTTGGATTGGTTGGATAGATGAAGTCCAGCGTCTGTATTCACTTATTCAGAAATCTAAATGAAACAGATTCTGATCTGATTGAGATTATCACCATGGATCGCAGGTTTAAGCAGAGATTAGAGAACAAGTTGGGATTTTAATTATTTTACTTGGGCTATTATGTTTATTGAATGGATTGTTTGGAGAAGCAGAGGATGCAGATAATAGGCTATTAAGGGAATGAATGATTGAATGGCCTTTTTTAAAAGCTGGTTATGGTTTTTCCTAGAACTGTATTTTACATTATTAAAGTTCAAGGTGGTTAAATTGTCTTTTCCAGATATAGTGATTAAGATCTAGTAGTCATTTCATTCCAAATGCCCACCATCTGAAATTAGAAAACATAATGCTAAAGGTCAGCATACAAAAATAGACACAAAGTGCTGTAGTAACCCGGTAGGTAACACTATGAGGAAGATTTCTGCTTTGAGTTGCCCTTGCATTTCTGTTCTTTGTGGAATCCTTAGTTAGCTGTAAGCACTGCTTGGTCTGTGCCAAATTATTGTGCCAAACTGGCTTAGGAAACTTGGAGTAGAGGCCTTGCAAGATTCTGTTTGGTTTGATAATCATGGGGAAAATCATTTAATTGATCGGAGCTTGTTTAAAAATTAGCTTTAATCATAATGTGATGCATTGTTTGCCAACATAATAACTGACCTTTTCCTGGCTCTGACTTTATAAAGTAACATTACATTTTGTTCTCTGTTTATTTTCCATTTTGCACTACCTATTGTATTATTTGCCCGGATGGCACACATAACATGATTTTTCACAGTATCTTGATGCACGTGGCAATAATAAATCAATACCAATAATCTCGCTATTTTTCTGAAATACTTTAATTGGAAACATGTATTAATATTTTTCAGGTTCCCCTCTGGTTGTCTCCCTTATTGGTGCTCTGTTGAGAGAATTTCCAAATCGTTGGGCTTATTACCTCAAACAGCTGCAGGGTAAACAGTTTAAAAGAATTCGTAAGTCATCCTCCTATGATTATGAGGCACTCGATGAGGCTATGGCAATTAGCATTGAGGTATTGGAGCAGGACTATAGAGAATACTACAAGGACCTCTCTATACTTAAAAAAGATGTGAAAATACCAACTAAGGCAAGTTCTACTCCTAATAATATGTGAATTTGCATTTAAAAGTTTGATACCTGTGATTTTTCATTAGCAGGTGGTGATATGTGGGAGAAGTTTACATTGAGTTGTATTTATATCCATCATGGGATCATTTGCTAGTTGTAAGCGATTCTTGGTCTTTGCCAAATTATTGAGCCAAAGTGGCTCAGGAAACTTGCCGTAGAGGCCTTTATCATTCGCTGATCTATCTAAGTATTTCTAAAGCTGTCTAAAGAAGATTATAATCTCAGTTCCTGGAGTCTTCTCAGGGCATAATTCACAGAGAGAGTGCACAGACTGCAAATGAACATTCAAGGCACTTATAGTGGCTTAGAATTTTGGATGGCACACTAGTTAGCACCAATGCCTCACAGCTCCAGAGTTCAATCCTGACCCCTTTTGCTATGTTCAGACTCTGCATTTTCTCTTCCATGTCCCAAAAGTTAATTGTTTGCTGCAAATTATCCTGTAATATGGATTAAGGTCAAAGGAAAAAAGGTGAGTTGATGAGCATGTGAGAGAGAGAACAAGTCATAAGGAAATAAAGAGTGTAAGAATAGGACTGATGATTGCTTCTTTGGAAGCCGGCAAGGGTTGAATGGCATCTTGTGTTATTAGTACAAAATAAGATAATGCATCTTCTTGGTCCACTATATTCAGAGCAAGTGGGAGAATATAATTGACATTTTAATATACGTTTACAGGCAATTGTATGTTATGCCATTTTGCTGTAGGCGCAAGAAAAGGAGAAGGGTGGTGATGCAGCCAAGCATGTCTTTTTGTTGGTTTTCAGCTACTGGAAAATTGGCAGATGCTGCTGGAAAACTAGACCCTCTACTTCCATGGATAGCTATCACTTTTGGACAAGGTGTAAACATGTGAATAAGTTGGCTGATTTCTATTATGTGACCTGGAGGGCACTTTCTGATATTAAGTTTATTTCAAGCTCCGAGTAAATAGTAAACTCTATTGCTCTTTACAGATGGCGGTATGAGGTGACTGAAAAGACGCACTGAAAAGTGAATTGTAATTTCATTTGCTGCATTGTGGAATGAGCAGAATTATCTGTAGAATAGTTCCCGTTCATATATATTCAAACTTACCACTTCTGACATGAGCCATTTTGAAACTTACCTTTAGTGAGCAGTGGAGTTTGATTATATCAATCCTTTTGACAGCCTTTTGAAAATAGTTAATTGTGGATATTTCAAAGAAAACTGGTTCTTAAACATATTGAAAATGAATTATTCTGAAGAAAACAGTGGAATTGCATATAACATGATTCATTTTATACATTGATAAAACATCACCAATAAATCTGTCAGGATGATGTGGAGATACTTTTGGCCACCTTATGATAGTAATTTAACTGACCTGAAGTAATTGTCTCCTGGATGGATCAAAACGTTTCACATACCAACATTTTCACTCTAGCCCGGTGCCTCAGTGTGCAAGTGGTTTGATAGCGGTCAATCAAAATAAGAGCAGAGAACATTTTTGTGGACTTAGGTGAATGCAAATTTGTTGTATATTTTGTCATCTTTCAGTATGATTCATCCATTATCTTTGTTGGAGTGAGGTCTGCCTTTTTATTTGTTTTTAAACTAACGAGAACCATCCCTGCAAGCATACTAATCAAATGCCAAAGAGTTCACATATTTTGCTTTAAAATATATATTTCCATATGTTTTCAAAGATGTTTTGAATTTTGGTGTACCAATCTGGGATATTTAAACACTTAGAACATCAGATAAAATTTGTATGGGCCTTGATCAAAGGAAGTGAGGCATATATATTGATTGATGCTTGCAATTAATTTTCTTTAGAGGAATAAAAAAAATAGAAATGTCTTGTGATATTTATTATTGTGATCTTTCGTATCTTGAACAGGTTCTGTGTATTTTGTGGGAAATGGATGTGGAAGAAGTGGAAGATATTTTACAAGTGTTTGTCAACAAATCTTTACTATTCTGTGACCGAAACAAGAGATCGTTTCGGTATTACCTGCATGATTTACAATTGGACTTTCTGACTGAACAAAATCATGATCAACTGATGGTAGAATTTATTTCTATAAACATCTTTTACTGTTCTTCATTTTGCATACTTGACTTCTTGTATACATTAGTTCTACTTTAATTAACTAACTGGGTGGAACTGTGGTACGGCTGTTAGAGTTGCTGCCTCAGCACCAGAGAACCAGGTTTGATCGTGACCTCGGGTGCTGTCTGTGTGGAGTTTGCCTGTTCTCCCTGTGACCACATGGGTTTCCTCCAGATGTTATGGTATTCTCCCACATCCCAGACATGCAGATGTGTAGGTTAATTGGCCTCCATAAATTGCTCCCAGTGTGTAAAGTGGGATAACATAGAACTAGTTTGAAGGGGTTAGCAATGGTTGGCGTGGACTCAGTGGGCCTAAGCCCTGTTTTCATGCTGCATCTCTAAACTATTAGAAAGCATGTGCACAGAAATATTGCATTTCCAAAGAGGTGCCAAATATTTTGGATATTACTCACAACATTTTTACAATGTGATTTGAGATTATAATCATTTTTGTTTGATGTACAAGAGGCAGTAAGTGGCGAAAATAATAAAAAGACTGCCATCTATACCGAGCATGTACTGGTCAGAGTGCTCTTGGTGTGAGCCTTGTTTGCTAACAATTATTGTTGTAAAGTCTGGAATGCAATAGTGTGTGTGGTATTGTGGAATGCCTATAATGGCAGTCATCTGAAGTTGCTTTATATTCTTCAATCACTGCGTCCGCTGAACACTCCAAATTAATTATCATCTTCAGTGGTATTTTGGTCTATCTGTGCAGGCTCATAGATGAATCCTATTCTCACAATAATTTTTCCTGTATTCTATTCTCCACAAATTCCCCATCAATTTTCATTTGATTTCACCGCTCACCTCCACTGAAGGCAATTTGTAATGGCTTATTTATCTATCAATCCCTATCTCTTTAGGATGTGGGAATAGACCAATATTCCCGGGGGTAACCCACACAATAAATGTACAAACTCTCCATGGACACACAAGGTCTGGATTGAAGCTCGTCACAGGAGCTGATGCAAAGCTCAGATAGCTGTACCTTTGCGCCACCCATCTGTGGATCCCCACAATGTATAAACCAATGGTCAGAATATGTTTAATGAATGTACTGCCATTTTCAAAATTGTAGTTGAGACCTACAATTGGAGCAGGTTCCAAATTTTCATTTTTAAACAGTGTATTAGTGAAAAATAAAATGAGTACAAGACTATCCAATTTATGCACATTATTTATTATTAGAACATTTGAAGAGTATTTAATGGATTACTATATTTTTTAAATTTAGGATTTACATGTCAAAATGGTTCATCAGTATCAGAAGACATATAAAAATGGATTTCCATCTCCTTCTGATGAGGGTTGTATTTATTGGTACAGTTTTCTGGCAGACCATATGGCCAAAGCCAATTTGAAGAAGGTCAGTGCTCATTTTGTGAACACATTGTCTTAAAAAGTAAAACCTACCTTAAAGATGCCGGTTGCCATTGCTGAAATAACTATATCGAGATAGAAAATGTACTTATACCATAATAAATGTAAATATGGGTACTTGTGCCATATAGAACCTGTACTTATACAGGCCACAGAACCCTGTCATAATCTGGTGATAGCCTTTCCATTTATTGTTGCAAAGACCACAGTGCAAGAAAACTGTTGTGTAACACTCTCAAGGTTATCATGGCTTCTTTACAATTGGGCTAATAACCTGATCTGTGGCTATAAATGTTCATTTCTTCCTTGTTTTCATGAATTATTTTGTGTTTAAAATGTCATTTTTAAAAACAGTTTATATTTAGTTAGTTTTCAAGCAGCCATAAATGTAATCAAAGAAGAAACAATTACGATTTTTTGTGTGCTATTATTAGGAATTAATCTTTAAGTTGCAGTGAAGATAAATTAATGTCTCCTTATGTACTTTGTTTAATTACTCCATTATATACATTTGAAAGGTTGAATATCCTGATATTTATTTTACCTGATTGCATTAGAAACTTTATATTTGACAAGCAGATAGCTTTAACTCTGAAGGAGGTTAGGTCTTGTCATGAAACAGTTATTGCTTTATAACGTGACTCGTACTATTCAAATTACCAATTGTTACTCTTGCTTTTCAGTTTTTGCTTTAGTTGCCATTTGCTTGACAAAGTCATCTGGAATTTCTTAAATGGTAGATTCATGAGTTAGTACCAGACATATTTCAGTGGCATCACTTTAAAAATTGCATGATTTTGTGCACTCTTGCTGTTAGTATCATGGAAAAGCATTTTTTGGTTCTATTTGGGCATATTTAAAAGGATGATATTGATTTTGTATAATATTTTTGTATTTTTTATTTGTAGCACAATAAAATAGTTTTTTTTAAAATTAATTTAACTCGGTAGTGATTAGTTCATTTGAGGTGGTGGACCGTGAATGCAGATGGCTTTGAATTAGTGCACCTGAGATACCTCTGAATTTAATCTCAAGAATTGTTTTAAAGTTAACCAAGGAAGGTTAAAGTTGTTGCTTGGTAGGTACACAAAAATGCTGGAGAAACTCAGCGGGTGCAGCAGCATCTATGGAGCGAAGGAAATATTTTGTGTTTAAAATGTCATTTTTAAAAACAGTTTATATTTAGTTAGTTCGCTCCATAGATTTCCTTCGCTCCATAGATGCTGCTGCACCCGCTGAGTTTCTCCAGCATTTTTGTGTACCTTCGATTTTCCAGCATCTGCAGTTCCTTCTTTAACAAAGTTGTTGCTTATTGTTTTTCCATTCACATGTTCCAATCCATTTTATTGCAAAGATATTTGAATGTTGTACAATTAATGAATGTGTGTTACAGTTGTAATTATGCAAAATTCAGTTTAGCTATAAAAACAACCATGAATAGACATTTCATTATTGCTGCATTTGTGGAGAATATGGAAACCAGCTGACCTTTGCAGATCTCTGGCTGGTTACAAATGAAGATACAAAGTAATAGTTGGGATTTAAATCTTCCATTCATTCATCGGGAGCCTTGAGCTCCAAGTCGGCGCGGCCTTGTCGGCTTCAGGTGCTGCGGACGCCTGTGGGAAATCGGCCGTTCCAGCCGTAGTTACGGCCTCTGGTGAGGGATGCGGCCGTTCCATGTGGCCCAGCTGCTGGAGGACTCTCCCGACGCCGGGGCTACATCACCCGGCGAGAACGGCCAGGATCATCGGGCCTTCGTAGAGGCAATAGCGGGGGCCTCATTTGGCCTGACTTTTTTTTGGGTGAACTGGGGCTGGGGACTGGACATTGTGCCTTCCCCCACAGTGGAAATCATTGTGGGGGGATGATTTTTGTATGTAATTGTTTGTAATTGTATTTGTTAGTCTGTGTTCAAGATGGCGGTCGGAGGGGAGAGTGGACGCTGGCGTTAAATTGCCGCTGCTCTCTCCTCAAATTGTGCTTCTGATTTTCTTTTTTTGTGTTTTTGGAAGGAATTCTGTCCCTGATTTATGTATTGGTCTTTATAACCTATTTTTTTAAATTCTGATTATATGTTTCCTATAAATCTCTGTATGGTGTCCTTGAGACCTCGGTATAAGGCACCCGTAAATAAAATCCATTATTATTATTATTATAGGCAATTGTTATGCTTTCCTGTAGAGATATAATCAAATAATGAAGCGTTGCCAAGCAATATTTTACATATTCCGAAGTAACATTTTCATTCCCTTTCTCTCATGGCCAGAGTGTCTTGGCGCGGAAAGAATAAAATATTTCTTTTGAAGAATAAGTAATTTAATCAGGGGGTGCGATCTTTAATCGAGTTACGTTCTATACATAATTAATCTTTTTAAATTCTATTTCCTAATGGAATAGTTAATCTGCATGCTTCACATAGGAATGGTAATGAGTATTATACCACAAAATAATTTTTGTAAGAAAATTGTTGGAAATTGAGTTTGTACTTCATATAAATTAGTGTATTACATTTCTTATTTTATAGATTAATAAATTAGCTTTTTCATTATCAGGAATTTAATAATGTGGGTTTTTTTAAACAAAAGAGTTGAGTCCATAATGACTAGCATTGTAAATATTTCATCATTTCCCATAACTCTTAAAATGTAATACATGCAGTTGAACCATTGTAATTTTACCCAAGTAACCATAACTGAAATAATTAAGAATATAATCTGGCTGAGAGTCTTTTGAAATTGAGTAAGAATGAAGAATGTTACTAACATTTTTTATGTTCGCTAGAGTTAGTTTAATTAATTTGAATAATACCATATGTATTTTTATTAGGGCAAGTTTAAATAGCAAGTAATGAGTGAATAGTATACAATCTTGGTGTTGTGCCTTTTGTTTCATTCTTTGTTGTTCATTTGTCATCACATGTAACTCTCTAACTGTTTGCATGTAGTCACTTGGACTATGACCTGCAATATGACTGAAGTCAGTGGCATTCTGAGTGTTGTAATATGCCAAGATTGGGTAAGCTTGTCAGTAATCTCTGCTTTTACCTCCCCGAAGATGAAACAGGCAGCCATATGCTCAATTAATTGCATAAATGTACTGCTTGGGCGGCAATTATGTATCAAATTCCTTCTAACCCCTTCTAGTCAAGAGCACACTTACTTTCTGGATAATTTCAATAGCAACAGGTGGCTAATGTGTTATATTCTTGTGAATGAATGATATTGCTTATCTTGTAATTTCCAGAGTATGGATTCCAATTTAACTTTTAGTTTAATGGACAGGTTACATTTTATATTTACTCTTTCAACAATTCAATTCAAAATTCAGCACTGAACATAGAAATTATTTTTCATAGGAACTCTACTCACTGATGTTTTCAATGGATTGGATAAAGGCCAAGACTGAAGTGATGGGTCCCGCCCAGTTAATAAATGACTTTGTGGAACATAGGCATGTGCTGGATGAGGAGGTATGTCTCACAATGACTTAAAAAGGTCACCTCTGTTTGAGCATTTGCTAGGAAGATGGGAAAACTTTACAAATATGGCACACATTAAATCTTTAATAGTTGAGACTTAATGTGTGCCATATTTGAAAAGTTTGTGTTTATGGAATAAATTATGAAATCTTTATTTTATAAACTGTTGTCACAAAAGATCGGTTTTATAACAGGGGTTTTATTGAACACATTTGGAAAGTTTGAACTAAAACATTCTTAAATATTTTTACTTCATTCGAGTTCTACTTTAGAGATATAAGCACATATGTACACTGATACCACAGGAATGTTGCACAGTCAAGTACTACATTTCAAATGAAGCAGTAAATTAAAGCCCTGCTGTAACATAAAAGCTCCCAACACATAAGGAATAGCACTGCAATTTTTTCAGAATGCTGGCTAATACTTGCCCTTCAACCAATATTATTAAACAGATTACCTCATTGATACTTGTGGAACCTTGAAGTGTACAAATTAGACATTGCATTTAAAACCATGAATACATTTCAAAATTGTTTCAGTATCTTTGAAAAACTTTGGAAAGTTTTGGGGTTGTAAAGGACAGACACGAAAGTGCAATTTTTTTTTAAACAAAATCTTTGAAAAGCGATAAAGGGGGAGAAATTTAAGTTAAATAACATCTGAAAGAAACTCTGCATCAGTACAGGTTTAATGGCCTTTGTTTTCAGTATTTCCAAAAGTTATAAATTTGGATTTAAAGTGTTTCATAAAAAAACAAATAAAGTGTAGAGGTACCAAACGTCGTGAATAAACGGTTGATTTATTCAGGCATTATAGGTTAGATATACATGCACGTTTAGTCCTCTAACAAAGTCATTGTTGCTGCTGCGAGGCTGTTGTCTCGTGGGCTCGAGCTGGGCTCCTGCTGAGGTGGCAGGACACTCGCGCGAAGAGAGAGGAAGAGAGGGAAGGTTGACCCGGGGATAGTTATATATACTAGGACACACCCCTATACCCCGTGACAACTCCTCCCCATCATTGCCCAGTCACGTGACCCTACCCCGACTGCCAAGGGTTCGCATAGCAACTGGCCCAAACACCGGGTGCCGCCACAAAAGCTTTGATTGTAATTAAGAGGTTTGTACAAGTTCAATTTGGACCTCTTGCTTCTTCTACATCAATTATATATTTCAAATGGAAGCTACAGGCAGTTGTAGTAAATAAAATAGGCATGGCACTAAGGTATGGCTGTAGTTACAACAACAGCCATAAGCTATATTAGCGGTTAGGTAAGTTTTAACCATTTAGGTTGTAGGTAACGCGTAACAAGTGGAATGCGATGTAAATCTAAATCAGAGCTATTCACATGATACAGAAGATGGAAAGGACGTTATCATGACTATTACTGGTACACTGAAAGTGAACATTCATTTCATAAGAGATTTTTGATTATAAAACAAATTATGTGTATTTGTATTATTCCATGTAGAATTCAATAACTGAGGAATTGACAGACTCGATGAGCCATCTCCTGAGCTGAAATTTCTAGGATTTATATCTTTTATCATTGGACTGTGAACTTTTACCCTGAACTACTTCTGATGTTCCACTATGCAATTTTGACTTTAGAGTGCAACCATGACATCTTAACTACTAGGTTTTAATGGTTGGTTAGCTGCGATCAATATCTAACCCGTCAGCAGCTGAATGACTCCAGGAATTATATCAAAATTATTTGTCAATGAGAAATAGAATAAATATTTCACTTTCTTGAAATTTATGAGGAATTGACTAATGAAGTTACAAAAAAGTAATTGACTTGCAGTGCAAGAGCAGAACTGGGGACATGGGACATGGAAGATGCACTTCCTTCCCCTCTCGTGAAGGATAATGTTGGATGTAGATCATGGCTAAAGCAGTTAATGGATGAGTTATTTAGGGGAAGTTTATTTAAAATCAGTTTGCGTTAAAATTATGGTGGTATCCCTGGGGTTCATTTGTGGGTGCTGTTCTTTTATTATGGTGTATGTTAATAATTTTGATGCAGGCCGGATAGGTGACGCTTTGGGTCAGGACTTCTTCTCGAGTCTGAACAACGGCCCAAAATGTCGTCTATCTATGTTTTCCAGAGATGCTGCCTGAAGTGCTGAATTGCTCCAGTTGTCATATAGCTTGAGCACGGTGGTGCAGCGGTAGAGTTGCTGCCTTAAAACGAATGCAGCACCGGAGACCCAGGTTCGAACCTGAGTACGGGTGCTGTCTGTACGGAGTTTGTATATTCTCCCTGTGATCTGCATGGGTTTTCTCCGAGATCTTCGGTTTCCTCCCACACTCCAAAGACGTACAGGTTTGTAGGTTAATTGGCTTGGTAAATGTAAAATTAAAAAAATTGTCCCTAGTGGGTGGAGGATAGTGTTAATGTGCGGGGATCACTGGTCGGCGCGGACCCGGTGGGCCAAAGGGCCTGTTTCCGTGCTGTATCTCTAAACTAAACTAAACTAAAATATGAGAAATGCCAAGGTGATGGTAAGTCATTGTTTTAATAGCCACAAGAGAATCAGAGATGAATCAGAGTGTGATTGAGAAGTGTACATTTGTGGTAAATGAAAAGGCAGAACATCATAAAATTTGCTGATATGAGTAACATTTAAATTCAAGGGTTAATGGAGGGAATAGAATTTGTTATAATATTCCAAATTCATTTGGTTGTATAGTTGAAGAATAGATGGCATTAAAGTGGTTACTGTGATTTGATCACGCCAATTCAGACTGGCAGGGTAGAATGACCTGTGTCCTTGCTCTTTCTGATGGGCATAGTACCACCCTAAAAGACATGCTGTACATGCAGTGGTTTCTGGTTTCAGTCGGACTTTTGCTGAGTGAGTCTGGATGCACTCATGTTCCATAGCATTGGTCCATGGCAAATTATTGGTTCTTACAAATGGTTGATAATGTGTTGCAATAAAAAGGAGACACGGCAGAGCTCGCAAAGCGAATTGCCACAGTGCAGACTCATAAGTGTGTTCACATAGGGAACGATTTTCCATTCATTTGAAGGACTTGAGCTTAATTATATGATATTCTCTGGAAAAAAAGTGGCGTGGTCGGGGTGCTGTTTAATTCTAAGAGTGTTAAGTAGTTTTATATAATTAATGTGATTATTGCACAAAGTTATGAATCTTTCTGACATTACTATATTCCCTACACAGTATCCCCTAATTAGCATTATTTGCATTATTACAGGTTTCTTAGTAATTTTGTGATATTGCATGAATTTTGAGATTTGCCTGGGCATTTGTGAATACTTATTTTTTCACTTGGTTACAATGGTAAGAGAGAAGCAGTTGAGTTTTTTAGCCTTCATCACGACATTGTTTTGGACAATTACTCTACACCGCTATTTTGTTGTTGACTTAACAAGCCTGAGAATAGAGTAAGGTAGACAAAAATGCTGGAGAAACTCAGCGGGTGAGGCAGCATCTATGGAGTGAAGGAAATAGGCGACGTTTCGGGTCGAGACCCTTCTTCACTGAAGGTTGTTAAACTGTCTTCAGAGAGGGGAGGAGAACTTCTTCAAAGTGAGCATACCTTGAGGAGATTTTGCAGTGGAGTAGTTGTTAAACTGTCTTTGGAGAGAGGAGGAGGTTGTTAAGAGGAGGAGGAGGAGAATAGAGTAAGGTTGTTTGTGTATGTCAGTACCATGTTTCTGTACATTGGTGAGAAGATAGCTTATTTTCCCTATCATTCTTTTGGCCTTCATTTTGCTTCTTAATATTATGCCCTGAGCAGCCCTTTACACTTTCATCGGCAGTGTTTAACATGTAATTGTTTCTTGTTGCTGTGAGGCCCATCTCATGCTTCATTTGGAAGAATTTAAGCAACATTGCTGGAATAAAAACATCACAGGATGCAGTTGCTTTTCTTGATTTGCAAAGATCAATGTGCCCAGAAATATCTCGCAGTTTTGGACACAGCAGTTGCCAATCCAAGTTGTGATGCATCTGTGGTGCATCTGTAGAAATTTATGTCATTTGAGATATGCCAAATTTCTTTATTCTTCTGAGGAAGTAGAGGCCGGTGTGCTTTCTTGGCTGTAGCTTCAATGTGTTTGGACCAGCACAAACCGTTGGTAATATTTACACCCATGAACTTCACTGTCTTGACCATCTTCACTTCGGCACCATTGATGCAGATTAGGGCATGTGCCCCACCCCACTTCCTGAAGTCAATGACTCGCTCCTTCATTTTGCTAACATTCAGGGAGAAGATGTTGTCTTGACACCGTTACTAAGTTCTCTATCTCCTTCCTGTGCTCCATTTCGTAATTGTTCGAGATACTGCTCGCTATGGTGGTGTTAACTGCAAACTTACAGGTGGAGTTAGAGCAGAATTTGGCTGCACAGTTATGAGTGTAGAGAAAGTATAATAAATGGCTGACACGCATCCTTGCAGGGAACTGGTGTTAGCAACTATCCTTACTCACTGTGGTCTATTGGTTAGGAAGTGGAGGATCCAGTTCCAGATGGGGGTGCATTATTATACATTCTCAAAAATAATTGGTGTGTTTGGGAGTAATTTTTATTATTTTGTGATATTTAAGTAGCTTTATTATACAATTAATGTAATTATTATACAGAAAGATATGAATCTTCCTGATTTATTGGATTATTCTCCAATTTGTTTTACTCGTACTATTATGTTTCCTTTTAAAAATAGCAATTTGAAAGGCATAGGGAAAGTAATCTTCGAAGGGTTAAAGTAGTTTCATCATCCTCTGTTTACAGAATTAAAATGCCTTGTTGAATTTCAGCCGGATTTAATGAGTGATTTCTTCCTGTCAGATTCTGGTTTATTTTAAACCGGGCACCCAGGGAACAGCATGTTCAATACAGTAACATGGCACCAAGATAATGCGCAAAATAAAATGCTGATTTTTTTTTCCCATTGCATTTGACAAGCAATTATCTCATTTGACAGTTCATTTAGAAAATATGTTTGCTGGGATGACATGCACATCATTCTGGGAGACCAAACCTATTTAAACATTTAACGAAGTGGTCCTTTAGCAGGGATTGCTGTCCATTCTGGTCCTTGCCAGTTGTCCTATTCCTAATTTGTATTGTTTTCTAGACTGCAGGTTTTGGTGTGGATAAGGTTGAACTAGTTGCCAAGAGCAGAACCTACATTTATTGTATTTCAATGTATCTGTAATGAAACATTCACATTGAGCCAGAGGGTTTTCATCATTGTGTTCATTGTGTGTGTGACTTCATCCTCTTGCAGTTTGTAACATTAGCTTTAACTGTGCACTGTGGACGGCTTGATTGTAATCATGTACAGTCTTTTATTTGACTGGGTAGCATGCAAGCAAAAGCTTTTCACTTTACCTCGGTAGACTTGACAATAATAAACTAAACAAAAACAATTGGTAAGGGTTCTCAGAAATGTTACGGCCCATTGTGGAGGATGAGGTCTCTTAACATTGACCAAATTTAAGATCAAGACCAAAGTATGAATACCAGGGCATTTGTTATGAGTGTATGATCTATGCATTAAAGATTGTAGAATTTGCACGGATGCTAATATAATCTGCAATAGATTCCAAAGGTTAGTTTCTTGTGTGTCTTATTTATTGATCGTGGGCTCTGCAGGCTTTCTGTATTCTTTGTCACAAATTTAAATGTGGACAGAATGGAGAATTATCTGAGACAAACAAGTAGAAATAAAACTTGAATTACATTGCTGGAGTAGTTTTTGGTGGTGGGTGGAATAATGAAGTCCAGTACGTAAACAGTTTGAGAGTATTAGGAGAAGCCTGGGGAAGTTTATTTTCAGTAAACATGCACAATGATATAATGTAGATCATTATATCAGTTTTGTTATAATCAGTCAACAGTTTAACAAATGAGTAAATGCTCAGCCATAATCCCATATTTGCACTTGATGGCAGGTTACAGCTTGCACGTTGGTGGTGAAGGACAGTGGCTCGCAGTTATTACTCGCAGTTATTACTTTGCAAAGTTCTCTCGATTCAGCCACTGTTTCAGTGCGATATTTGTGTGGATCGTCTGCAATTTAAGAAAGTTGAGAGAGGAACCAGGGAAATGCAGGCCAGTTAGTTTACTGACTGGCAATATATGGCAAATACTCCAATCCATAACTAATGATGCAATGATTGAAGAAAACACCTTGAAACATTTTTAGTTTTGCAAAGAATTTCCTGAAGTGAGGGTCAGGCCGGATGTTCCTGATTGAATTTTTTCAAAGAGGTGACAAAAGAGGGAGACAGAATGTTCCAGGATGTTCATCAAATGGATTTCCAAGTAAAATATTTAATAACATTCTTTACAAAAGATTATTTGTCAAGTTTGAAACCTATAGAGTTGAAGGCTTATTATTGTCCTGGCTCAGAAATTAAATGAGAGGAAAGGGCCAAAGAATAGGGATAATTGATAGATAAATAAACTAGCAGGTGGTGTCCTGCAAAGATTTGTATGGTTGCATCTAATTACCCCCCATTATAATTAGCCTGGATAATGGAATAGAAGGCCACGTCCAAAGTCTGTTGATGATAAAAGTTAAGTGATATTGTAAGGAATGTAGATGGAAGCAGAAACTTACGAAGATATTAGTAGGTTAAGCAATTGGCCAAAACAGTGACCAGTGCTTTTTAATGCAGGCGGATTTGAAGTAATCTATATTAGATCTTTCACAGATCCACAGATATGTCGGAGTCTTCTAGCATGGTTCATTAAAATGTTATGATTACATACTGAATGGAGTCCTTTTTTTGTCTCCAGTACAGGCACTCGAAGTAATGCTGAAACAATACAAAACCTTTTGTTAGATAGCACCTAGGAAACTGCCCTCACAACATACTGTAAAACCCCTGTCTCACTGTGCGAGCTGACCCACGAGGTACCCCGAGCTTAAAACAAATTTAACTCGTGGTAATCACGTACGATTAACGTAGCGGGAACGTTGGAACTCTTGGCGCTAACCGCAGGTACCCGTGACACTTGTTAACTCTTGGAAAAATTCAAACATGTTTAAACTTTTCCACGAGTAAAATGTACTCTTGAGGTTAAAATTTGAAACATTTAAACACGTTGTAAGAACGCAGTGGCCCGTGCGTTTACCTTAGTGACTCATGAGTCTACCGTGGGAACTCTTTAACTCAGCGGGCAGGCAGCATCTCTGGAGATAAGGAATGGGTGATGGGATGACATTTCCAAATTGGGGGGGAGTGGGGGGTTGGAGGAGGGAGGGGGGGTTTGGAGGAGGGAGGGGGGGTGGAGAGAGGAGGGGGAGACAGATGGAGGTGTCTTCATTCACTGGCGGCGGGTGCCGGTCACTGAAACAGGCAGGTAAGATTTCACATCCACCTTGTGTGTGTGTGTCTCTCTCTCCCTCCCTGCCTCTCACACAGGCTGAGAGACTCTGCCTCTGTGAGTGTACGTCTCTTTCTCCCCCTCTCCCACACACAGTAAGACCGAGGTAAGTCCATCTGTGTCTCCCACATACACAGTAAAACTGCTTTGTGTGTATATACGTCTTCCCCATTTCTCTCTTCCCCCCCCCTCCACCTCTCTCTTTTCTCCCCCCCACCTCTCTCTTTCTCCCCCACACACAATAAGACCGATGTATTCTGCTTAGTCTCTCTTCCCTCCCACACACACAGATAGACCGAGGTCCTGTGCGCTCTTTCTCTCCCCCCACAGTCACGCCGAAGTACACCACACTGCCTCTGTGCCTCTCTCTCTCTGTCTCTCTCCCCATCTCCTTCATACACAGTCAGAGGTCCACACTGTCTCTGTGTCTCTCTCTCCCCTACACACACACACAGACTGAGGTACACACTGCCCGTTGTGTGTGTGTGTCTGCCTCTGTCTCTCTCCCACACACACACAGTTAAAGGTACTCCACGCTGCCTGTGTGTGTGTGTCTCTCTCTCTCTCTGTCCCACCCCCCACACCCACACACAGTCAGTCAGTCAGAGGAACTCCACACTGTGTGTGTGTGTGCGCCTCTGTCTCTCCCTATCACAGTCAGAGTGAGATACTCCCCCCGCAGTCTCTCCGCGGCCTCTCCCCGGGCAGGGTGCATCTGCCTCCCTCAGGCTGCCCAAGCAGTCAGACTCGACTCCGGTGGCGGGCTCCATGCACAGCTCCTGCCGGCCGGCTGGGAGCGGCGACGGAGGACAGGGGGAAGTTGGCCACCAGCGGGGCAGTCTCGGCTCTCCATGCAGTCCGAGTCTCGCTGGATCCTCGTAATCCTCTGCCTCTGTCAAATGGGTGAGTTTAACCTGACCCCCCCAACCTCCCTCCACCTCAACTCATGCCTGGGCACCAAAGCAGCTCAGGAGGCGAACCCTGAGCTCCGTCTCCCAACAATCTGATGTGCGCATCCGTTCACATTCAAAGATTTCATCTCCAGTCTCCCCGCAGTGTGTAGACCTGGCAGTAAATTCAATTAAAATATAGCAAACCTCCGCCTGCTGGTCTTCTAACTACATGATGTGTGTTTCAAACAAATCATCAGTATAACTGCCCTGGCACTGGACGGTGCGCATTTTCCCTTTGTAGGTCACATCAATAGATGCGGCCTTCAAAGCCGCAGGATGGAGATGTTGCTTATTAAAACAGACCTTCATTGAAGGTTGGCTCAAGAGTAACTCGGGAAAGGAACTTGTTAACTCAGGAGACGAACTTGGAACATCGCAGAAATGACAGTTAACGGCAAACTTGAGTCATACCCGTGGGAACTCGGTTAAACTCTTGATCATAAACTTGGAGTCTTGTACGCAACCATGAGTCTTTCACTGGGTCACTCGTGGGTCAACTCGCACAGTGAGACAGGGCTTTAAGGAAGACATGTATATTAGCCATTGTGAATTTAGAATGTAAAAGGCTAATTTGATGTTGACTTTCCACTTTCCACAGTGGCGCAACGGTAGAGTTGCTGCCTTACAGCGCCAGAGACTCTGGTTCGATCCTGACTATGGGTGCTGTCTACAGAGTTTGTACATTCTCCCTGTGACCGTGTGGGTTTTCTCCGGATGCTCTGGTTTTCTCCGGATGCTCTGGTTTTCTCCGGATGCTCTGTTTTTCTCCGGATGCTCTGGTTTCCTCCCACACTCCAAAGACGTACAGGGTTGTAGGCTAATTGGCTTCTGAAAATTGTCCCTAGTGTGTAGGATAGAACTAGTGTACGTGTGATCGATGGTCGGCGTGGATACGGCGGGCCAAAGGGCTTGTTTCCACACTGAATCTCTAAAACTAAAACTAAACAAATTAAAAATACATGTGAGAAATTAGGGTAAATATTGAGAAATTATTTCTGCTGATTATAGAATCTAGTACTTCAGGACACAATCTAAACATTAGTGTCAGGCCACCCAGGAGGGATTAGGAAATACTTAAGAATGGGAGAATGGTGGAAGTTTAGGAATTGATGGCATGTTAGTTGCAAATTTTAAAATTTAATGGACAAAGTTATTTCCCAATTTGAGGGAAGGGAGGTTTTGTGGAGTCAGGTCACATAACCACCATTCTAATAACCACCATTAGAAACATAGAAAAATAGGTGCAGGAGTAGGCCATTCGGCCCTTTGAACCAGCACTGCCATTCTAAAATCAGTACCCCGTTCCTACTTTTTCCCCATATCCCTGGATTCCTTCAGCCCTAAGAGCTAAATCTAACATTATCCCACTGAATGACTGCGTTTTTGTGATTCTTGGACGTTAGATAGCTGCTTATTGATTTATGTTCTTGAAAGAATTGACAACAAGTCATTTTTTTAAGGAACAGAAAATAGCAAAGTCTGTGTTGGAGTAATCAGTGTGACTTTGCAGTGCTTGGGGCAGACTGACTGGGAGAGTGGGGAATGCAATTGATATTTAATACAGTAAATGCATTCAACCAAAAAAGGAAGGATTGACACATGTGCAGTGTGGAATTTGGGGATTGTCAAAGTTTAAATTTAGGAACAACAACATTCTTTGTGAATTGTTAATGAAGTCAGTGATGCCTTCCTTTCTGGACCTAATTCGATTGACTAATAAGACTTTGTGTTCTCTAAATGTCATGGTAATTTGAAACTTGTTGAACTACCAAGTGGCCATAACTTTGACAGGTGCTCGAATCTCCATATTGTGGAGTTGCCTCGGGATGGCCATTTGATCTTAAAATTTCTGTGTTTCTCAGGCATGGTGAACTAGTCTAAAATCCCATCAGAAATAACGTCATGTCGTTAATCGATAGCAGCAAAGATTGAATAATGTATTTGTTGCATAACAAACCTTCTTAATTAGAGTTTTGGTACTTATCTTTCATCTTCCTTTTGCCTGCAAGCAGTTTTCCTTGCAACAATTGGTACAGTAACTAGGGAGAACAGACAAAAATGTTGTCAGTGGAAAGAACCCCTGGGGCTATGTTCTAATGAAACTTGCCCTTGTATAATGTTAAAAGGTAAATTATATCACAGAATATGGGATAATAATTACCTGAACATTCAGTAAGAAGTCTCTAATATTAGGCAGCTAAATATTTCAACCACAGATTTGATTCAACTGTGGTGTAATGTTCAAGGCATTTACTGCTTAAATTCATAGTTAGCAATAAGAGTAACTTGATCTTAGTGGCAAATTAATTAAAAATGGGGAAAACTACTGCGCTGGTGAGGTGCAATGTGTGTGCTTTAGGTCACAGCTTATTGTTCTATATGCAGATAAATAGTTTGCTGAGGGAGCAACAATGTATTTGATTCCTTTAATGGAACAAACATATCATGAGCATTATTTTAAAGTTAAAAAGATCTTAAACTTAGGATGTGGATATTTCCTTATAATCTTTATATCACTAAAATATTCATGTTACTAATATGCCTTTCACATGTATAAATCTGAACCTGAATCCATTGCCATATTCTTCTATTTTAATAATCATACAAAACAGCATAAATCTTCTAATAAGATGTTTGTTATAATGCTCAAGTTCCTGCATTGCAATATGTGATCTATACATAATTGGTTACATCTTGGTAATTTTTCAAGGATGTCTGGATTTCTATATTAGATTGTCAATATTGACAATTTGGGTGTCATCCAACACACCAAGCCTATTCATACCTCTGTAGACTAGGCATAGACGTGAACATTGAGAGAGAATAAGAAAGATTAGTAGGTCATTTGGTCCTTCACATCTGCTCTGCCACTCAATTACATATTTTATCCTTTATCTCTTGTCATTTTCTCTACCAACCCAGTATCACTAGTAGAGGAATATTATATCCAAAAATCTGTCAATTTTTGTCATGAATATTCTGAATGTTTAAACCTCCCACAGTTCTCTCTTGATGGGGAATTCAAATCAATTGTGCATTCTGTGAATAGCTGGGGCCCAAACATTTGATTCCTCTGACATCCAAATCATTATAGCTTCCCAAAACGAAACACAAAATGCTGAAAATATTCACCAGTCAGAGAAGTTTAATTCTGGTGGTTTCTGACCTGAAGTGATGACTCTGTTTTTTGTCCCAGTCTGAGCTGTTACGTTTCCAGCAATATTTGTTTTGTTTTCAGGTACCCAGTACCTGCAGTTTTTTTTCAAATTTTGCAAACTTCTGTTACTCTATTTTATGTCTATTAACCTGTCCTCGCTAGGAATAACTCTCAATTCCATATATTTTAATTTTACTTGATGACTTCCTCTATGGCATTCGGCCTGAAACATTCTGTTTGTGACAACTTCAAAAATTCTAATGGATTTATCAAACAATATCTCTCTTTTATAAATCCATGATAGTTGTACCCAATCGAGTCATTATTTTCCAAGTGTCCAGCTATATGCTAGCATTTTCCATGTTACTGATGTAAAGCTAATGAGTGATTAGTTTCTTTACTTTTCTCGCTCCTTCTCTTAATAGTGAGGGTATATTTGCCAACTTTAATCTGTGGTATTTTGGAGGATGACAAAGTGTGTATTCATTAGCTCCATTGCCAGCTGTTTCAAAAACCGTGGGGTCTGGTTCATCAGTTAATTTAGTTTACTCCTTGAGGGAAATTCTCAGCAGCAGAAGATAGAGGAAATAATTAAACATGGAACATTTTTCCTTATTTCAGAATGTATATGGCACTGATGTCAACATATTTATTGTCCAAGCAGTAAAGGCACATTAACTCACTTTGGTAGACTCCTTCAGAAAGAACATGTTAGAGCCTTGCAGTGTGGACTATGGCCATTTGTAGATCAATTGAGGGCGATGACTTCCCTTTCCCAAAGGATAAAGTGGCTGCATTTTTCTTATTTTATTGGTGCTAACTCACATGTAATTGGTTTTATTTTGACAGCCTTTCATAGTGGGGTTTGAAATTCTGACTATATATCACCTAAGCAAGATAAGCATTTGAGGTCGCTGTAAAGATCTAAGCAGATTATTTTCTTACAAAACAACTAGTCCTATATTTCTTATATTAAAATAGAAGCGAACTTTGAATAAAAACATAAAATTATGCAATACAGAAGGACAGGCAGTGTCTGGAACCACTATTTAGGCCAAGCTGTCTCTCAGCTTGATTACTCCATTGTTCTCCAGACCAATCTTTTACCTTTACCCTCAAACCTTTTATTTGTTTATTGTCTGTGAGATATGCTGGCAAGGTGGCCATTTGATGCCCATCATTTATTGTCCTTGATAATATGGTGGTGAGCTAACTGAATGAACTGCCAAAGCCCTCCTGGAGAAGGTATTTCTACAATCCATGGTATTAAATTCCATGATTTTGCCTCATGAGGATTGAATAATGATATAGTTCTAAATATTAAGAGTGTGTGTTTGGCGATTAAATTACATTTGTATTTCGATGCACTTCATTGGCTTAAGAGGTGTTATTGAAGAACTTGAATTACTCCATCCTCAACCTTAACCTTGTGGGACAATGTTGTCCTCCGACAACAAAGTTTTCCGATAAGATCCTGGCAAATGTGGACCATTCCCCTGTATCAGGAGTCATCTTTAAACAGAGATGGACATTGGTGATGAAATTTATGATGGCCTCAGTGTATTAGCACAGCCTTTGGCCAACTAAGGAAAAGGATGTCGGCTCTCAATACCCCCTCCCCCTGACTCCTTCCAAGGTAGAACGCTGATAGTTTCCCTGCTCTTCATCTTTCATCCCACTACTCACCATATCCATTTTGCCACTTCCACCCGTTGCACCTCGCTCCCCTCTATACTTTCTACAGTATCCATTTTATCCATGATTTCAGGGTGGGTTCACCTGTTCTAGCCCACCCCTCCTTGTTCCTGGCACTTTCCTGTGCAACTGTAGGAGGTGACACTTTTCCCAATACCACCTCCCTCATCACTATCCGAGGATCTAAACACCTCTTCCATTTGAGTCAAGTTCATGTGCACTTCTTCCTACCTTGTCTATTGTATTTGGTGCTCATAGTATGATCTTCTCTACATTGGCGAGACAAAGCATAGACTAGGTGACCATTTTGTAAAGTATTTATGTTCAGTCTGCAATGGTCCATCTTGAGCTTCTGGTTATATATAGCATAGCAAGGTTTCATAGCAAAAGGATTTGAGTATTGGAGCAGGGAGGTTCTACTGCAGTTGTACAGGGCCTTGGTGAGACCGCACCTGGAGTATTGCGTACAGTTTTGGTCTCCTAATCTGAGGAAAGACATTCTTGCCATAGAGGGAGTACAGAGAAGGTTCACCAGACTGATTCCTGGGATGGCAGGACTTTCATATGAAGAAAGACTGGATAGACTCAGCTTGTACTCGCTAGAATTTAGAAGATTGAGGGGGGATCTTATAGAAACTTACACAATTCTTAAGGGGTTGGACAGGCTAGATGCAGGAAGATTGTTCCCGATGTTGGGGAAGTCCAGAACAAGGGGTCACAGTTTAAGGATAAGGGGACCGAGATGCGATTTTTTTTTTCACACAGAGAGTGGTGGATCTGTGGAATTCTCTGCCACAGAAAGTAGTTGAGGCCAGTTCATTGGCTATATTTAAGAGGGAGTTAGATGTGGCCCTTGTGGCTAAAGGGATCAGGGGGTATGGAGAGAAGGCAGGTACAGGATACTGAGTTGGATAATCAGCCATGATCATATTGAATGGCAGTGCAGGCTCGAAGGGCCAAATGGCCTACTCCTGCACCTATTTTCTATGTTTCTATATCATTCCCACACTGACCTGTCCTTGCCTTCTCCAATGTCACGGTGAGGCCAAATGCAAAGTAGAAGAACACCCCCTTGTATTCAGCTTGGGTAGTTTACAGCCCAAAGGCATGAACCTGCTTCTGCCAGTCCACCCAGAGTCTCTCTCCCTCACACACATTGTTCATCTTTTCCATCCTTCCTCTCCTCCCCATCTGCTTTCACCTATCACATGTCTAAAATGATGAGCGTGTTAGACAGAGTTGACGTGGATAAGCTTTTCCCATGAGAGTAGGGAAGATTCAAACAAGGGAACATGACGTGAGAATTAAGGGACAGAAGTTTAGGGGTAACATTAGGGGGAACTTCTTTACTCAGAGAGTGGTAGCTGTGTGGAATGAGCTTCCAGTGGAAGTGGTGGAGGCAGGTTCAATTTTGTCCTTTAAAAATAGATTGGATGGGTATATGGACGAGAAAGGAATAGAGGGTTATGGTCTGAGTGCAGGTAGATGGGACTAGGGGGAAGTAAGAAGAAAGAAGGGGGGGGAAAAAAAGTGTTCGGCACGGACTTGAAGGGCCGAGATGGCCTGTTTCCGTGCTGTAATGGTTATATGGTTATATGGTTTATCATTCTCTTCCCCTCCCTCACCCAGCTCCATCTGCCTAAAAATGCTTTTGTGTGTGTACATCTATCACCTTTGCTTCAGCCCACCCTCTCCCCCACTTGACTATTTTACATCATCCCCCACATCTAGGTTCCACCTGTCATCTACCAGCCTCTGGCTCACCCTTCCTTCTCACTTCTATATACTGGCTATCTTCTCTCTACACTCTCACAACTGATTCTTGTCTTGACCCAGAACGTCAACCAAGACTGTACCTCCACAGATGCTGCTTTAACCCACTCAGTTTGTCCAGTTTGTCCTTTCCATTTTGTTTCTTTTGTTCCCTATGGATAAAGGATGTTTGATGATCAAGACTTTAAACCTGGCACAAATCTTATGGTGTTGCATGGTTTAGTGTTACAGGCAGCAGTAATAACTGTCTTCCAACATGCTTCTGAGACGGATGACTTATTGCAGACACCTCAAGCCTCTGGGAAAACATTATCAGTACTATCTTCACAAAATCGAGATTGACTGGAAGGATAAGCAAACCAACATCAGCGTCTCCTCCCAAGCCGTATATCTGGCATTGAGGTCGGTGGGGGATCGGTAATGAAATGACATTGAATATCAAGGAGGAAACCCACACGATCACAGGGAGAATGTGCAGACTCCATATGGACAGGATCAAACCCGGGTCTCTGGCACTGGGAGGCAGCAGTCCTACCATTGCGCTGCCTGTATTTTGTAGATTGTATGGTAGATTATTTTGTAGATTGTTCCAGGACAATTTCTCCACATTGTTATTTAAAGACTCGTGTTACAACTACACAGGCACTGGTTGAGTAGAGCCATTGCAAATGTTCTGAACATAATTCAGCACTAGGTTTGGGAAGTGGTCAGGCTTGCAGCTTCTGTTTCAGCGAATTTGATCCTCTTGATGCAATCTGTACTTGTCTTCTGTGGTGGTGGTGAGGAGGATGAAATACTCAAGATCTTTGATTTTGGATGATTGCTAATGTTTCACTCTTGCCTTGTATGCACACTGGGTCCTGACATTGTTTATAATATTGAAATGCTTTCTTTTAACTTCTCCTTCACTGTTGCAAACAGCGAAGTACTTTGATCTTATTTATGACTTGCTGGCGCTGCGTCCAACCGCAGCTTTTGCACCCTTCATCAATCCAGATTTCTCCCCTGGTTTAATGGGAAAGGCCATAAGATTACAGATTGCCAGGAATAGAATTCTGCTACTTGAGGTGCACCACTGTGCTTGAAGGGGTCCCAATTTTAAACAGCTGGGTCAAATAGCATATGATTGTGCAAAGGCAGGTGGCAAATCAGAAGAATGAATGTAATAGAAAACAGCAAAGAATAACTGAAAAAAACTCATTAGGAAGGAAAAACAAGAGTAAGAGATGAAGCAAGAAAAGCAAAAAATGGATTGAAAGAGTTTCTAGAGATATTTAAAAAACAAAAGTTAATAAGCATCGGTCACACAAGAAGGGGAAGATAAATTATGCAGATACTTGTCGCTGGTTTTCATTGTTGAAAACTACTCGATTATAAATTCACAGTTGCAAAATACAAGATCTTTCACTGCTCCCATCTCAACTCTTTTAGGTCCTCAAGGCTTTTAGGTCTTTGCTCCTCTAGTTCCAAATTCTTGTACAACAGTCATCAGTGATTGTTATTCCATTGCCTGGGTCTCACACTCTGGAATTGCCCCCAGAAAACACCCTGCCTGCCTTTTAACCATTATTCTTCCCTTTATGATGCTTCTTAAAGCATTTTACCTTCTTTTCCATTTTTTTTTGTGTCTTTGTGACTTCTTTTAATTTGATTTAATTTCTCATTCATCCAAGAATCAGGGAAGTATTTGCTTTATCATTTTACAATAAGAATAACATGAAATAAAGAAAACCTTTTAGCCATCCAATTGCATGCTCTCATGGGCCATGTTCAATTGGTTCCCTATCTGCCCGAGGAGTGAAACATCACCACAAACAGATGCTTCTGGAACTGTGATATGGTTTTATTTCCAAAGCATTGAGCACAATTAAGCAAAATTGCTTGATATTAATGTGATCTCTGTGAATTTGCATTTCAGTTGTGACTCATCCAAGCCATTCACGAGTGCTTTATTGTCAGTTATTTTTTAGTTTATTCCTTGTATTCTGCCTAATGTTCTAGCTAGCCCCAACACGCAAATAGGACTTCCTTATCAACAATTTGTTTTTCTCTGTCCGTGACGACGGTGCGTTCCTGACTGAAATTGATTATCACTGATGGGTGAGAGTAATTTTCTGATGTGCTATGTTATGACGTGGGCCTTAGCTCATGAAGTATTTAGTTGAATAGAATCTTAATTTATTTCCACAATTATATAATAAAATAAAATATTTTCTCAGGCTTGTCAGGATTTGAGCTTGGATCTGAAAGATGAAAACCAATATATCAATTAACAAGGTCATTTTTCCTCTGCAGTCAGTATTTGTAGTGCTTAAATGCCAGTCGCATTCTTAAATATATATTTAGGCTGGTTTTTTTTTAGAGTATATTGATACTTAGTAGAAAATTATTCCACGCATCTGTTAAAGATCGCATTTAAATACACGAAGATCACTGACATTTCAAGTTCTTTGACAATGTTATGTTTAAGTATTTTTATATCTTCATCTTCATGAAAATTAAGGATCTGTGTGGGGAATCGTAATAGATTGTGCAACTGTGCCTCTTCAAGGTCTCAAATTTATGTTTTGGCTGAGTTTTTAAAGTGCTTTATTAAATAACTTTTGGCACTGGCCTCCTACATTCTGCAGCGCAAGTGCTTATCCTTTCAGGTGGAGACTTGAACCTCCTGTTCTGAGGTGTCTCACCACTCTGACTTGTGCACTGACAAATCTCGGTGAATATGTGATCGCTTGAAGAGGAGGCTACCTACTGCCATAGGGAGCAGGAAATTCCATTCCAGTAGTATGTGAACTGCAAGTGAAAGTCGTACTATTTATTTTACAGAACAGTACAGTGCGGGAGAATTTTCAAGAATTCCTGTCTTTGAAAGGCCATCTCCTGGTGCAGAAACCCTTCCCAGATATTGTGCAGTTGGGTCTTTGTCAACCGGACTCCTCTGAAGTATATCGACAGGCAAAGCTGAAGGCTGTAGAAAAAGCCCAGTATGGAGCTGTGTACTTGGAATGGATGTTAGTATTCAGAATTGGTACCGTGTCAGAAAGCCTGAATAAATATCATTGTAATCTCACCTTTGTATTCTTCCAATGGATTTGAATTTACTAAAATTGTTTGTTCCTTATTTATCTTTAACATGCATATGGGCTACACAGAGCTTTAATGTCATCACATTTTGCCTACAATTAACATGAAAACATAGTCATTCCTCTTTAATCTATTGTAAATTGTATAATAGTGTAAAACAATGTCAATGGAAATCATTAGTTTTCAATTTGGTTAAGATCAGGTTAACTTTTCTGTTTATGAAATCCATTTGCTAAATCAGAAACACAGATTATCCTCTCTATTGATGTAAGTAATAGTTCATGCCTTGAGTTGTAATTTTGAAATATTATCTGCAGATATCTCTGCAATTATTTTTAAATATACTGCAGTTTTTGACGATGCTGTTACGATTTGGAAACATTGTGATACAATACACTGGCACCTTTCCATTCAACAGTTGTTGTATGGCATGTAGGTTTATATAAATAGCACATTTGCTGGAGGGTGTTAAACCCAGTAACACATTGAGTGTTGAGATGTCATCGGATATTGCTAGAGCTGATCTAAAGTGGTTGTAATATGTTGAACCTGACATCTGTCCTTTATCATCATCTCCCATGATTCAATTGCATGATCTCAGCCAAATTGACTTTGTAACAAATAGTTTGAGATTACACAATGTTTTGATCGATGTGGGGGAATAATACACTTTTTTGTGGACAATAATGCATTTTTGGTGAAAGAAACCGATATGTGAATAATTAAAAATTGATTGAACAGTCCCATTGAACAAAATTGGTACAATTGCTCATATGAAAGATTAGCATTAACATGAACTGTGTGGACAAGTAGCTTTATCTGCATTTTCTCTGTAGATGTACAGTACATATAACAGGGATCAGGTATTTTAGTTGATATGTTCAGCCCAGATGTTTGTTACTTCAGATTGCTGTTCTGCTACTACTATTCTTATTCTCTTTCTGGCTTTATACACTGTTTCAATTACATTTTGAGCACCCAGAGAACGTTATCTTTTTACTGGAATTTCTGGCCTTAACATTGGACTGAATCTTCCTGGACCGGGCTTACCTGGTCCCAATGCATTCGGCCAAACTTGCTGGACATCTGCGTCTTCAAGCTGAGTGGCCAGGTCTCAGCCATGAGTATACCTCAGGCAGCTGAGCTCAAAAGCCCCACAGATTGACAATTAATTTAAAAAAGGTGGATCTGGAACGGATCCTGCCTCCTGTTAAAGACCGTAACCAATTTTAATAGTTTTTAAATGTCTGGTATTTAAAAATGGTTGAAATCAATATTTTTTAAACAATGAAAATATACCAACACACCTGGAAAAAAAATAACAGAAAGAATAATTTGCCTTGTTCTTTGCCTCGTGTTGAACCATGAATTCCTAGGTCTACAATGTTTCCTTTGCCAGATTAAAAAATTTCAACTTCTAAAACTCTTTCATGATTGTTCTGTCTCACCCTGGGTCTTGCTCCCGTAACTCCAACCTTGGCAAACCCCATTAGCTTCTCCCCAACACAGCATTCTTCTACAAATCTGCCCTGCTGTTACTCTTGCTCATCGCTGCAATCTCTCCTCATCCTCAGTACTGATACCTACTCTATGCTTTTTCAAAATGTTCACATTCTTTCTTCTCCCTCTTCCCCCATCTCCATTGCTTTAGATCCAGATTTTTTATAAACACTGGAGCACATGCTGTGTTATTCTTTGCTGGCCATTTACCCTTTTTTTTTATATGCATCCGAACCAGCCAACTTTCATAAGCATTTATTCTCTGTTACTGAGCTGAATGTTTGGAATTTTGTAATATATAGATATAACTGGAAAAATATGTTTAAGCATTATTCTTCATGGCTATAGGTTAACAAGTTTTTTCACATAATAGAAACAAGACCACCTTGCAAAATTCATCAAGCCTTGTTGTTCAGCTTCATTGTGATGCTGTTTTTCATGCCTGTTTTTCTCATGACGGATTGAAGATCGCTTCTTGTGGAGCAGACAAAACACTACAGGTAAATAAAGATGCTGGAACTATAGATTATCCCAGCATTGTGCTGCAAAGTATAGCAGTATATTAAATCTGTTATAATTCTCTGATATCTTCTATTTTTAAACATTGTGCTTTTTGTTATTTTGTTTATTTTTTAATCAAGGTCACCTTTTATGTAACTACCATTCACGTTTATAGCTGTGACAGAATAGAAAGGAAAAGCCGAAAGGGAATTATGCTTACAAATCTGCTCTTAAAAATAATATTATTTTTTCTGCTTTGTTGATGGATCACTCTGCATACGTTACTAGCACCACCACTAATAAACTCACTGATGATTTGTCATTTACCGAGTTTTAAAAATGATTTTTTTTGCCTTCATGAAGAGGTGACAGAATAAAAGGCAACCCATCATAGCTGCATTGCTGAGAACAGTACAGTAGACAAAATGCATAGGCAGGAATTGCAGATGCTAGTTTACAATGAAGATAGAAACAAAATGCTGGAGTAACTCAGTGGGACAGGCTCTGGAGAAAAGGAATAGGTAAGAAAAGGAAGATAAAATCCTTTCCTCCAGAGATGCTGTCTGATCCACTGGGTTACTCCAGCATTTTGTGTCTGTCTTCAGTGAGATCAGTACAGTACTTCACATTTCCACAGGAGTATTCAAAAGCTACTAGTTCAGGGAGCGTTAATCCTTTCAGTCAGGTATTGGTAATTTTAAATTCAAAACTATTCTTGGAATGATTTGAAACTGCCTTCTACAAGTTGTTCAAAGAATATTTTAAATATCATTTGGACGATTAATACTAAAGTTCTTAAAACAAGTTCTGGGAAGTTAACCTTTTGTTTCAAAACTCTTCAAACTTTTTTTTACAGATTTTCAAAAGTGAGACAGGTGAGAAACTTTTGGAGATTAATGCACATGATGATGAAGTGCTGTGCTGTGCATTTTCACCAGATGACAAATTTGTTGTCACATGTTCATCAGATACAAAAGTTAAGGTAAGAGGTATCGGCTGAACTTCTACAAGTTACATCTTCAATTAGTAATGCCAATAAGATTGGCACATATTAATCTTAATTCCGTTATTTTCTGTACTTAATAGCTAACAAAAGTTCTTTCTCTGTAGATCTGGAATTCCATAACTGGTCAGCTGATTCACACATACCGTGAACATGAAGAACAAGTCAATTGTTGTCAGTTTACACATTCACAGCATAACGTGATGTTAGTAACATGCTCCAATGATACTCTTGTAAAAGTAAGTCTTTGCAGAATTTGTTTTTTTTTGCATAGTAGACACATAAATACTTGTGCCTGGGTCGGTGGGGGCGCTGCGAGTCGGCTGCCCTGCCAACAGCGTGTTCGTTATTTCGACTTTTTTTGTTTTTTGGTGTGTCTAATGTTAGTTTAGGTGCCTCTTGGTGTGTCATGTGTGGGGGATGGTGGGGGGGGGGGGGAAGGGGGAACCACTTTCGGTCGTCTCCACGACGGAGAGGCGACTTTTTCCATGTCGCCTCCCTCGCGGCCTAACAGCATGGATTGGAGCGGCCTTTCCCGGAGTCGGGCCCGGAGCTTCAGCAGCGGGCGCAGAGTGGACTTTTTCATCACGGAGCGAGCGAACCCTTGCCGGGGGTCGCCAGAGAGGAGTGCTCCGATCGCTGGCCTGGTGACTTTGGCATCATGGGGTTGTGGTCTATGGAGCTTTTAGCCACGGGCGTGGCGTGGACTTATCATCCGAAGTCTGGGATCCCTTGCCGGGGATCGCTGGAGAAGAGCTCCGACCGCCGGCCTGCGGCCTATAACATCCTGAAGCCGCTGTCTCCGGTAGGAAAGTGCCAATTTGTCGGGCACTCCAAGCCACGGAGTGTGTTTGACCATCCCGACGTCGGAGGTTTGATTATCCCGACGAGAGGGCCGGTACATCGGGCCATCCTTAGCGGCGACTACGGAGGATTTATGGCCCCGACCACGGATGAACAAAGGAGGAGGACTGACTGAACTTTGTTGCCTTCCACCACAGTGAAGAATGCTGTGGTGGATGTTTGTGTTAAATTCTATTGTGTATTGTGTGTTCTTTTTAAGTGTATCGCTGCTGGCAAATTCATTTCACTGCACCTTTGGGTGCATGTGACGAATAAAGTTGACTTTGACTGCTGTTTGACAGCATTACTCATGATAAGCCAATGATACTGATTTGTAATAACAGTACTTTGACAGTACAAACATTACCCTATTGTAATATGTTGTTTTATGTTGTTCTGTGAACCACTTGCTCAACAATCAACTGATTTGCAACCAAACAGCTGTTGCTTGCAATGAATTGGTTGGGCCAGAGGATCATCTCTCTTGCATTTTTTTATGGGCCTTAAGGTGTCAAAGGTGTCACATCCTGAAGCTGTAGACACATTGGTAAAAGTTGTTTGAAGGCAGAATTACTGTAGGGCAGAAGTTAGACATCTTTCCTTTCTTTTCTGATGTTTACCTGCAACCAGAGTGAGATGATTTTCCTTCAAGTGAGTCACTCCTTTCCTGACTAATCTGACATGTAGAGGCTGCTGTCTCCAATTTTGCAATGTCTGTGCTCTAGGAGTTATCTTGAGAGCTTCTCGTTTGGCTTCTCTATTTCCTTTATCTATTAATCGGTTGGGTGTACAGCAGTTGTTTTGGGCAAGCATACATTAGGGACTCCATCTCATTAGATGCTGGATAATCTTAAAACTTTAGTACAGGTGTCAGAGATGGGGAGAAGGCAGGAGAATGGAGTTAGGAGGGAGGTAGAACAACCATGATTGAATGGCAGAGTAGACTTGACGGGCTGAATGACCTAATTCTGCTCCTATCACTTATGATCTTATGATAATCAGTGGCATAACACAGAAGTTGTCGGGCTCTGTGATCACACTGACATTAATGCACGCTATCCCTAGAGTTCCTATTGAGGATCTTCTGAAGAAGCTGACATTTCGGCTTTTTCAGGTATGTTCTTTAGGTCACCCAGGCCTTGCAGCCATCAGGGAGAATCCTTGTAAACTAAAAGGCAGATGTACAGTATGTGTGGTTATTGAATGCTTGGCGTGATAGACTGCTAAAGGCAAGGCTGGTGCAACAGAATATCAACATCAATATTTGCCCTGTGGGAGTGATGGTTGCAAGATTGACCAAGTGTTCTATACTTTCCAATTCTTGTTTTTTAGGATGTGATGATTGACATGGAACAGACCGACCATGTATTTCTGTTTTGCTGATGTTCAGTATTAGCCGTGGGCTTTTGTAAGCTTCTGAGAAGTAGTTATGTTAAGGTCATCCTTTACTTGTGCTACAACAGTATAATCATTTACAAACTGGTGTTCTATTATTATTGCCAAGATTACTTTAGTTCTAGCATGGAGATGAAAATTGTCGCTATTGAATGCTGTTGCCCCTTGACAGATGGTCTTGCATTAATGTTTTCATAGTGGAAGAAAATGTTGGGTACCAAAACATGATCTGAGGTGACAAATGACTGAGGTTAATTAACTGTACAAGTTAGAGGAATTTCACAGTAGTGGTAAATCCATATGGATAGCCAGAATCTGATAACTTCGTGAGGATCTGTAGAGATTAGGTGCTTTGGTCAAATTAGTGAAGGCCTTGTACAGCAGCTTCATCTGTATTATAAATACTTCCAGGATCAGCCTGGCTGTGCAAATCTTGTAGTGGTGCTTCTCAAAACCACAGCACCTCGGAGTACATCCCCTTTAAATTTATTTTAAATTTTTTTAATAAAAACTATTTACTGGACAAAAACTGTGCAAATACATTCTTAGTCTTTTGTCTATACATTAAATATCATAGTGTTGTACTCAGTGGTGTTAGGACCTGTTTTTACACAAAACACCCTTGCCACTTGTTGTTTTATTGGCGGCAGAGATATGACATCAGGCTAACCTGCAAACGTGGTAAGGACATGCACTTAGCTGACACCCTCTCACGGGCACGTCGCCCAACCTGTGAAAAACACCTGCCTGATGATGAGCATGAGGGGTACACGGTTATGATGGTCTCCTGCCTCCCATCTGCTGGTTTAGACATCCTAGTATCACAAACAGCTGCAGACGAAATGCTACAATCGCTGGCCACTGTAATCCGCCGCGGCTGGCCAGATAAACAGCACCATCTGCCTATGCTGTCCATGCCTTCTAGAGGTCCCCACGACACGCATTAACCCCTCAACAATCGCCTAAACCCCCAGGGATGGTAACTGATCATCTAGTCAATAACTGTGGTAATTGTGGTGGCTCACACCCAAAATTTTGTGAGCAATGCCCCGCTTATAGCAAATCTTGTCATTATTGTAAAAAGAAAGGCCACTTTATCTGGTGCTGCCATGCCCGTGCCAACAGGACCCAGTCACAACAATCTCTCTATGCACTTGAACCCACACTCTCCCACGAAGCACTGACTGAAACAGCAGAACCACAACCGCAGCACCTGCAAGAAGTCAGCCAAAACATACATTATTATATTCCCGACTCTGTAGCTACAGACAGTGATCCCATGACAATGCTCAGTATCAACAACGCCAAGATTGCCGCTAAGATAGACATGGGGCAAGATGTAACGTAACCTCGATGGCAGATTTCAAAAGAATTCAGAACAATTAAACTGTTCTGAAAACAAACTCGAAGCTACATCCATTTGTTGGGGGGGGAATTGCAACCAGTGGGTACGGTTGCACTACAATGCCCTCTAGCATCTCAAGTTTACAACTTGGGATTTTTTATTGTTAAAGGAGAAGTGCCACTCCTTCTTGGCAATGATGCATGCCGTAATATGAACCTAGTTTTCTTCGGCAAAACTGTATCAGCTGTCGACCACTCAAATTCCTACCCAACAACTACTCGAACAATACAAAGATCTTTTTGACAATCAGCTGGGCAAGCTTCCCACAGATTACAGCATTGTAACCGACAAGGAAGTTATACCTGTCGTTTGTTTTCCTCACAAAATCCCGCATGCAATGAAGGACTGCGTTAAATCTGAATTGGACAGAATGGAATCACTGGGTGTAATAGCCCCTGTCAACGACCCCTCTTCTTGGTTCTCCACCATGGTTGCAGCAGTCAAGAAGAACAAAAAGGAAATCAGGATCTGCATCAACCCGAAGGATTGAAATACTGCCATCAAACGGCCACACCACCCAATGCGGACGGTGGAAGAAGTCGCTGCCAACCTGGGTAAAGCCACAGTTTTTTTCTGTTCTAGATGCAAAGAACTCATTTTGACAAATGCCACTAGACCATGCATCCTCCATGTTAACCACATTCGCAACGCCCTTCAGACGCTACCGATTTTTATGAATGCCATTTGGCATCAATTCAGCCAGTGAGATTATCCAGCGTACTATGGAACAACTCTTTGACAGCTACCCATGTTACATAATTGTAGACGACATCCTGGTCACCGGGCGCAATGCACATGAACATGACTCAAACCTGAAACGGGTCCTGAATCGTGCCTGGGAGGCAAATCTCAAACGCAACCCTCTCAAATGCAGGTTTCCGGTCGACAAAGTGACTTATGTGGGCCACGTATTCACCAACAACGGACTTAAGGCAGACCCGTTTAAAACCATTGCCATCAACGAAATGCCAGCACCTATGGACGTGACTGCTCTACAACAATTCTTAGGCATGATAAACTACCTTGGAAAGGTAGTCATCCCACTTCTGACACCATGTTTATTGGCGGCCCAATAATAAAAACACATTCATGATGAAGTCCAACTTTATTCCATCAAATACACTGGAGCATTTCAACAGCCAGCTGCTTACATCTGGCTTACTAACTAGTGCCAGAGAGAGAGAGAGAGAGAGAGTCTTTGTGTAGTAGCGTAATACCATGTAAAGGGTGGCATGCATATTTGTGTGGTGAAGGTTGTAAATGGTATGAATTAATAAGGGTTAATCTACACTTGTGGCCCCCTGTGGTGATGTCCCTTCCCTGTAAGCGGGATGTCCCCATCCAACTCAGCTTCTCAAGGTTCAGCAGCTGAAGGACCCTAAACTGTGGTCCTCCCCCAAAGAGCCTCTGTGTTATTCGCACCATCCTTCAATGCATTCTTCAGCAAGTACTCATTTATCCGCCTTGGCAAATGTTTCTCAGACTAGGTCCAGGGGATCGAGTTAATGCTGTCTTAAGTCACAGTTGATTCTCTGTTTGGGTAACCTACTTAAACATCCTCTGAAAACTTGAACCAATATTATTGGGGTTTTATACCTGTGTCTTCAATGCAGATGAGAGATGGGGAAAGCCCTTGTGTAGAAATGGGTCCAGTCCTCTCAATCCTCCTCAACCAACAAGCAAAGTAAAGTACCTGTAATCATCTTTCCTCGAGCTAATATCTTAACACCATCCAAAATTGCTTTGAATTCCCACTGCTTTCATCCTCAGTGATGGTCTTGATTACGTTTTAGTTTGAGATCAGAATATAGCAAATCACATCCCCTTGGGATATCACTTTCTCAAAAAATAATCAGAGATTTTAATTTGGATCTATCCATTCTAAACTCATTTTGACGGGCTGTTTTTATGTTGTCATCAACCTTGACTTAAGTTTGCCCCTAGCTATTCCATTATTATAGTTGCTGTTGACATTAAACAGACAAGATGGATATTCAAATTGAAGTGGAGTAACAGAAAGACATAAAAGCCAGCAGTGCTTTTGTTTGAATTAATAGATCACAAGAGTGACATTAAAAAGTACAATTCCTTTGATTGATATGGCAATACCTTTGGGCATATCATGCTCAAAAGAGTATTTTAGTGGCATGTAAATTGCTTCATGTCCATTGTTGCTTTGGCGTTTCATGGAGTTTATTTCAGCAGGGTCCTGCCCCATTCAGCCTTTGTGATCAGATAGTCTGCAGTTGGTTATTTAAGTTAATTTTGGGTGGGAGATGGTGGGTTGTCTGTTCACACGTGATTGTTGTAGTTGTAGCTGTTACCATGCAGTCTTTGCTATTCGAAGTAGATTGTTTTTCCAACGCGTCGTACATTTTTTAAATTATTAAATTTAATTTGGGATTGAGAAGTTGCTGGGCATTTTCCAGATCACAACAATGTTTGCCATTTGAGTCATCGTAGTGTGCTACATTAAATTTATTTTCTGACATGTATTCTGTAGTTGTAAGGTTGTCATGAAATTTACCTCGAGTCTTGTGCAAGCCTGACCAATTTATTTCAACAAGGAAAAGTGATTGAGAGTAAAATGGATGTCAATTTTGGCATTGTTTCAAGATTGAGGGATGTACTGCAATGTACAAATGAGACCTATATATACTTTTTTTCATGTTCAATCGTATCACTGGTAATTCTGTTCTGTATTTTGTAGACATGGGACCTGAAAGGAAGCAACTGTAAAAACACTCTATTTGGCCACACGGAACCTGTTAACCATTGCAGTTTTTCTCCTGATGACCAGTATGTCGCCAGCTGCTCCAATGATGGGACAGTGAAGGTATATGAAACATTAGCTCTGTTTTTCTTCTCACCTATGCAGACTGTTTTGCAGTTTTTGTTTATTTCCCAGGTTCATTTCACTAGGGGGTGCTGCAGGAAAATGTTATTTAATGAATTTCTTCTTTTCTCTGCTCATTCTTGGCTGGTAAATCAAAGACATCACAAAGCTTCTCACTATTCTCTATATCCTGCAGTGTAAAAGAATCCCTAACATTTTCTGGTACTGCAGACAGTATTCTTAAACCACTCTCCCTTCGATGCTGCGCATTCATGTCAGGAAGGTACTGCCCAAATACCATCTGCATGTTCCCTGCCCAATGCAGGTATTAACACTCATGATCACTGCTCCACCACCATCACGTACATCTATCGCTCCTTCCTCGTCCTCACTTCAGCCTGTGCTGACTCTGCCAGGTATTTACAGATGGGGGCTGTAATTAAAAAGATACATTAAAAGTATCTCTGGCCACTGACGTCTATCTCAGGACTACCTTGAGTCAGTGGATGGAACATGTTCTTCTAATTGAGTCCACACACAAGATTAGAAGTTGTTCAGCCAGAGCTGAACACACTTCTCAGCATCTGGAAACAATGGTGTCTGTCTTGTCGCTTATGGAACATGATCAAGACCACCTCATCGAGCCTGAATGAGTGTACCTCAGTCGTCACCAGTTTCCTGAAGAAATGCGTTGATGATTTTGTGACATCAAAGACAGTTAGGATCCATCTTAACCGGATACTTTGGATGAACAGGGAGATTCACTCTCTGCTAAAGTCAATACCCAAGTTTTTCAAGAAGTAATGTACACAAGGCAAAGTATGATCTCCATAAGGCTGTCAAGATAAACTTCCAAAAATTTCTGGAGGCTTAGTTTAATAAATTGGATGTCAGGCAACTGTGAAAGGATCTAAACACCAAGGGCTACAAGCTGGTCAGGGGTGATGTCTGGCAACAATGCCTTTTATGCCTGCTTGAACAGGTCTACAAAACTCCACTGAGGCTCAGCCCCCATCCCCTGCTGGCTCTGTCCCATATATCCCAGTGGCAGAAATCAGATCTATTTTCTTTGGGGGGCAAACTTATGGCAAGCTGTTGCCAGGATGGAGTCTCTGGAAGGGTTCTGAAATAGTGTGTCAATCAACTGCTGTAGTTGAACAGAGCCTTGGCGAGAATTTATCTGGAGTTTTGTGTTCAGTTTCGCCCAGGAATTAAATCAACAAATGTCTACTGAACAAATTCCTGGGATGGCAGGGATAACATCCTAGGTCTGTTGAACATTCTTGATTTCTTCACTATTGTTAGTTACACCTTCAAATACAAAACCCCTGAGTTCAGCAGTTTCCATCCGAAATCTACCTCAATTTTCTCTTTCAAGAAATTCCTAAAAGCCTACCTCATTGAACAACTTTTGGATAATTTGCCCTAATTTCTCTTTATGGAGCTTGAAGTCATATTTTGTTTTTGCAGACTTTTCATAGGCAGTTTGTAAATATAACTTGTTGATGCTCTAAGTTATCTGGGTGGAAACTGAAAACGGGGTACAGATTTTTAAGATAGTCAAGGAGACCCTGAGAATAAATGGACGTACGTTTAGAAAGGAGATGAGGAGGAAAGTCTTCAGCCAGAGGGTGGTGAAACTGTGGAATTCATTGAGTAGCAAAATAAATAATGTATTACAAATTATAATTCATTCTGGTGATGCATGTTTATGTTTAATGTACATGACTGATGAAGTAATGTTATTTTCTCTTGTCACAGCTATGGGACACAAGATCTGGTAATGAGTGGAAGTCCATTGATGTAAATGAACAATGCCGGATATCAGATGATGATGAGGAGGTTCTATTAAAGTGCTGTTTGTGGTCATCTGATGGCACCCAAATCCTGGCAGCTGCAAAAAGTACTCTCTTTGTAAGTGTTTTCTAAAAGTCTGGTTTGTTAATAATGATGCGATTCGTCAGATTTGAAGCGATTTCTTAAAATTTAACAACAGATTTTGCTAAGTTTTTAAAGAGACTAAATTCAGTGGCTTTTGTGATATTATATCTGGGTTGGAGATCTTACCAGTTGGGGATGTGTGCTGTTCAATGTCAGGAAGGGAGGTGGAGCTGTTTTCTCTTTCCAGCACAGCATTGTGTTTTTTTATTTTGCTTCCTAATTTTTCTTGACCAATAGTTCCACAATTGTGTGTGGCCAGATTTACTCTACAATTCCATCATTTTACCTTGTTTCTCTACTTTTTGTGTCCAATCCTTCAAATATATCCTTAAAAAATAGTCATAGTTATGCGAAGAATAAGGCCCGACGTATCTATGCCGACCAAGCCTACCTGAGCTGGTCCCATTTACCTGCATTTGGCCTATATCCCTCTCAACCTTCTCTATCCGTGTACCTGTCCAAATGTCTTTTAAATGTTGTAATTTTACCTTTACCTCTTCCTCTGGCAGCTCCTTCCACAAACCCACCACAAAACGATAAGATGCGGAACAGAAGTTAATTGGCTAATTTCCAAATGCTTTGTAACCTACCAATGTGGGTGTGTAAATGTATGGAAACTTCTGCACGACAACTTATCGGGGTAAATTGATTAGTTTACGCATGTATTAGGAAGGGGCGAGTCCTGATATCTGGGCATATGGAGTCAGCTCATGAAATAGAGCTGGTGGTGAGGAGAGACTGTATTTTGCTGGTGATTGCAATGAACTTGCCCTGGAGATCAGATGGACTATATTTCTGCTGCTGCTGATATTCGTGTGAGCTTCTACAGAGCCTACTTCTCTTCACAAAGCACAAGGATTTGATCTGAAGTTTAGCAGCCACAGTGTGTTGAGGATTAAGATGTATCTACTAGTTTTCCTTCCGCAAAAAGGGTAGCACAGTGGTGCAGCAGTAGAGTTGTTGCCTCACAGCACTTGCAGCTCCGGGGATCCTGGTTCGATCCCGACTAAGGGTGCTGACTGTACAGAGTTTCTACTTTCTCCCCATGACTGCATGGGTTTTCTCTGAGGTCTTTGGTTTCCTGCCACACTCCAAAGACAACATGTTTGTAGGTTAATTGGTTTGGTATAAATGTAAATCGTCCCTGGTGTGTGTAGGATAGTGTTAATGTGCAGGGATCGCTGGTCATCATGGACCGAAGGGCCTGTTTCAGTACTGTATCTCTAAACAAAACTAAACTAATACCATGCTGACAGTACTGGATTGTCTACTGTTTTTCTAACTATGTTACCTCTTTAAGAATGGATTCCAGCATTTCTTCCATTAATGAATGGTGGGCTGCAGTTTCCGCTTGTAGTTCACGCTGATGTCTGTTCTGGTCACCACATTACAGGAAGGATGTATAGGCTGAAGAAGGGTTCCAACCCGAAACGTTACATATTCCTTTTCTCCAGTGATGCTGCCTGGCCCGCTGAGTTACTCCAGCACTTTGTGTGTATCATAGGAAGGATGTAGTTGAGCTGACGAGAGTGCAGAGGAGATTCATCAAAAATTGACCTGGATTAGAGGACTTTGATTATGAAGAGAAATTAGACAGTCTGGACTTGTTTTTTTCTGGAACAAAGCAGGCTGAGGGGTGACTAGATTCATAGAGCTATATGAAATTATGAGAGGGTGGATACTCAGAATAGATAGGGGGGACACTCAGAATACGTTTCCCATGTTTGTGGTATAAAAAACAAGAGGGCATAGTTGAGAGGAAGGAGTTTTACAGGAGTTTTGACAAGTAAGTTATTTGAAACAGAGTGATTGATGCCTAGAACTCACTGCCAGAGGAGGTGATGGAGTCAGTTACAATGACTACATTTAAGAGACATTTAGACAGGCAGTTAAATAGTAGAGGAATACAAACCCACGGGCAAATGGGATTAGCACAGATGGGCAAAGTGGTTGGCAGGAGCGTGGTTGGCGGAAAGACTCATTTCTGTACTGTACAACACCATGACTAATTCTGTGACCCTGTCTTGTAGAAAGCTAGCACTTGCTTTGTCATTTCCTTCACTGCAGACCCACCCGTGCTTGGTAACTCCCGTATGCAGTTTGCACGGCTGTGCTTCTCTCCAGTATAGACACAGGAAGGACTGAGAATCTAACCAAGTTCATGTAAACCTGCTCTACATTTTGATGTCAATCTTAAATTGGGAGAGGGTGGAGCTCCTAAAATGAACCTAAACATTTTAAAATATTATTTTATTTTCATGTTATCCTAATTTTGGGGTGTATCATTTTGCTTCCTTTTGTGAGCCAGTGAGCTCCAAATGGGAGATAGGGAAAGCTGTCACGATTTAAAAAAATTCACTTGCAGCAAACAAAACAACTTAGTTTCACGTCATCATGCCATTTGACGTACAATGATTAGTAATAAAGCAATTGTTTAAAAGTTGTTTGAGTTTAACGCAGAGAAACAGTGTCTAATCGAAGGTTGAGCTTATTGAACAATTTCAATGGTAAATATCAATCACTGATTTGGTTAAATTGTAATTACAGTTGGAAGTCGGCAATCTATAATTCACAAAATAATTAGTTAATGAGAGAATCCATCTTCTTTACAAGATACAAGATACATTTATTTGTCACATGTACCAGTTGGTACAGTGAAATGTGTGGTTTCCATACAGCCATACAATAAAATGAAGAACACAACACACGATAGAGTCCAACATAAAATATCCCCACACAGCAGAATCAAATGTTTCCCACTGTGAGGGAAGGCACCAGTCCTCTTCCTCTGATGTTTCTCCGTGGTCAGGGCCTCCGGAGCCCTCCGCAGTCGCCGCTACGGGTGGCCCGCCGCTCAGGCCCGCTCGCCGGGATGTTGGAACTCCGATGTCGGAACGGGAGGCCAACCCCAGCGGCTTGGACCTACGAATCGGCCGCTACCCACTGGAGTCTGCGACTCCCGAAGTCCCCAGGCCGCGCCGGGCGGGGATTCACACAGGCGGCCCTCGGCAAAGGACCCCAGGGACTCCCCGATGTTGTTCAGCCCCGCCCGCGCTGGGTGCTCCACGACCCACAGCTCCGCGATGTCGACGGTGCAGGCCCAACGCTCCGGAGCTTCAAACGGCGATCCAGGTAGGCATCGCCCGCTCCGTGGTGAATCCAGCGCCGCGCCGCCGCAGCTCTGGTCCGGTCCCCGGTCTCCGGTAGGAAAGGCCGCTCCGATCCAGTTGGTAGGCCGCGTGGAGGGGGGCGAGGACGCGACTCGGAGAAATAGTCGCATCCACGCCAGGAAGCGACTGGGAAGCGGTTTTCCCCCTTACCCTACCCCCCTCCCCCACATAAGAAACTAAAGAATTCCCAAAACAAACTGGTCAGACAAACTAAAATAAAAAAAGATAGGAAAAAATGAACAGACTGTAGGCAGAGGCTGATAGTGTTTGGCTGGACTATACAAAAAATGTTTTTGTTTTTTTAATTCCAGATTTTGGACTCATTGTTTTGTACATAAATTTATACTTGTACTGAATTGGCCCAATTCTCTCTAAAACATGTATATGAATAGCTTCTATTTTAGTCCATCGTTTCTTTAAGAGGAGAGTAACATATACAACCTAAAATTTGATCCGTAGTTTATTGATTAACGTCTATACGCTGGTTTAACATTATAATAGACAATAGGCTTTATATTGCGTATTTGTTGTCACAACTACTGAGCAATGGAGGGATCCACAATGATTTTGGAGGAGAACCGGAAATTCTGAATCGCTATTGAGGGCCATTTACCAACCATTTAAAATATATATAAATATTTAAAGATATAAATATCTATTTATATATGTGTATGTGTACGTGTATATCTATACACTTTTAAAACTGTGTGGGTGTATGTCATTTTGATTTTGCCTTTGATTCGTTACTCCGCGAAAACCAGAAGCAAAAACGCCGAGATTTTTACCATTTCGCTAGCGATATTACTTTTACATTCGCAAATCCACTCAATAAATTCAGTCATTTTTCTGTACACATTTAAAATAAAATCCTTCACAAAACTTACTGTTTTCTTTAAATCAGCAGCTGCGGACGTCACAATGCCCACATGCCGACCAATCCAGGCACACCTGCCTCCAGTATGCCTCCAATACGCTCGCACCATGCCTCCCGCAGCTGGACTCCCACGTCTGCCCGCCCGCTCACTCCAACCCCCCCCCCCACTCCACCTCTCTCCCCCATCCTCCCCTTCCTCCCCTTCCTCTCCCCTCCTCTCCCCCCTTCACACCGACTTGCCCTCTCCCCCAGACAGAGCAGAACGCCGGCTGTTGCCAGAACCGAAGCCGCAGTTTTCCCGCGGCAATATTCAGTTTTCAGCTTCTGGCAACTGTGCCCGACCGACCTGCTTCAGGGGAGAAGAGATAAGGCGACGGGCGGGCGGGGTAAAGGCCGGGGTGTGAGGGAACGAGCAGCCACCCGCTACAATAGGCGCAATGGTCCTTCCTATAGTGAACCCTGCTGCAGCTCACAGTCTCTGATGGGGCCGCTTTCACAGACTTAACCGTGAGCGGCCCCCGCGTTTAACCAGGGCTCTGGGAATTCGGCATCTGATGGGGACGAGGAGGCTTCCAGAGGGAAGGCAGGGACTACTTAGAATCCAGCAGCAGAGTGACTCCGTTAATGGATTCTTTTCACAGTGAGTTCAGTTCGGT
>CM075985.1:24058677-24282470 GCA_038087875.1 Malacoraja senta | reverse complement strand
GGTAACAACCCCCCCCTCTCTTCACCCCCCTTCTCCCCCTCCTCTCTTCATCCCCCCTCTCTTCATCCCCCCTCTCTCTCACCCCCCCTCTCTTCACCCCCCCTCTCTCACCCCCCCACTCTTCACCCCCCCTCTCTTCACCCCCCCCCTCTCTCACCCCCCCTCTCTTCACCCCCCCCTCTCTCACCCCCCCTCTCTTCACCCCCCCTCTCAACCCCCCCACTCTTCACCCCCCCTCTCTCACCCCCCTCTCTTCAACCCCCCCCTCTCTATCACCCCCCTCTCTCAACCCCCCCCTCTCTTCACCCCCCTCATCACCCCCCCGCTCACACCCCTCTCTTCACCCCCCTCTCTTCACCCCCCCTCTCTTCACCCCCCCCTCTCTTCACCCCCCTCTCTTCACACCCCCCTCTCTTCACCCCCCCTCATCGTCACCCCCCCTCTCTTCACCCCCCTCTCTTCACCCCCCTCCAGTCACCCCCCCTCACTCAGCCCCCCCTCTCTTCACCCTCTCCCCCCTCTCTTCACCCCCCCCTCTTCACCCCCCCTCTACAGCCCCCCCCTCTCTTCACCCCCCCTCTCTTCACCCCCCCTCTCTTCACCCCCCCTCTCGTCACCCCCTCTTCACCCCCCTCTCTCACCCTCCCTCTCTTCACCCTCCCTCTCTTCACCCTCCCTCTCTTCACCCTCCCTCTCTTCACCCTCCCTCTCTTCACCCTCCCTCTCTTCACCCTCCCTCTCTTCACCCTCCCTCTCTTCACCCTCCCTCTCTTCACCCTCCTCTCTTCACCCTCCCTCTCTTCACCCTCCCTCTCTTCACCCTCCCTCTCTTCACCCTCCCTCTCTTCACCCTCCCTCTCTTCACCCTCCCTCTCTTCACCCTCCCTCTCTTCACCCTCCCTCTCTTCACCCTCCCTCTCTTCACCCCACCCTCTCTTCACCCTCCCTCTCTTCACCCTCCCTCTCTTCACCCTCCCTCTCTTCACCCTCCCTCTCTTCACCCTCCCTCTCTTCACCCTCCCTCTCTTCACCCTCCCTCTCTTCACCCTCCCTCTCTTCACCCTCCCTCTCTTCACCCCCCCCTCTCTTCACCCCCCCTCTCTTCACCCCCCTCTCTTCACCCCCCCTCTCTTCACCCCCCCTCTCTTCACCCTCCCTTCTCTCCCCCCCTTCTCTCCCCCACCCTTCTCCCCCCCCCACCCTTCTCCCCCCCCCACCCTTCTCCCCCCCCACCCTTCTCCCCCCCCCACCCTCTCCCCCCCCCCCACCCTTCTCCCCCCCCCACCCTTCTCCCCCCCACCCTTCTCCCCCCCCACCCTTCTCCCCCCCCACCCTTCTCCCCCCCACCCTCTCCCCCCCACCCTTCTCCCCCCCCACCCTTCTCCCCCCCCACCCTTCTCCCCCCCCACCCTTCTCCCCCCCCACCCTTCTCCCCCCCACCCTTCTCCCCCCCCACCCTTCTCCCCCCCCACCCTTCTCCCCCCCCAGCCTTCTCCCCCCCAGCCTTCTCCCCCCCCCCCCCCACCCTTCTCCCCCCCACCCTTCTCCCCCCCACCCTTCTCCCCCCCACCCTTCTCCCCCCCACCCTTCTCCCCCCCACCCTTCTCCCCCCCACCCTTCTCCCCCCCCCACCCTCTCACCCCCCCCACCCTTCTCCCCCCCCACCCTTCTCCCCCCCCACCCTTCTCCCCCCCACCCTTCTCCCCCCCCCCCCTTCTCCCCCCCCACCCTTCTCCCCCCCCACCCTTCACCCCCCCACCCTTCTCCCCCCCCACCCTTCTCCCCCCCCACCCTTCTCCCCCCCCACCCTTCTCCCCCCCACCCTTCTCCCCCCCACCCTTCTCCCCCCCCACCCTTCTCCCCCCCACCCTTCTTCTCCCCCCCCTTCTCTCTCTCCCCCCCTTCTCTCTCTCCCCCCTTCTCTCTCTCCCCCCCCTTCTCTCTCTCCCCCCCCTTCTCTCTCTCCCCCCCTTCTCTCTCTCCCCCCCCCTTCTCTCTCTCCCCCCCCTTCTCTCTCTCCCCCCCCTTCTCTCTCTCCCCCCCCTTCTCTCTCTCCCCCCCTTCTCTCTCTCCCCCCCCTTCTCTCGCTCCCCCCCTTCTCTCTCCCCCCCTTCTCTCTCTCCCCCCTTCTCTCTCTCCCCCCCCTTCTCTCTCTCCCCGTCTCTCCACCCCCTTTTCTCTCTCCCCCCCTTCTCTCTCTCCCCCCTTCTCTCTCTCCCCCCCCTTCTCTCTCTCCCCGTCTCTCCCCCCCTTCTCTCTCTCACCCCCTTCTCTCTCTCTCTCTCCCCCCTTTCTCTCCCCCCCTTCTCTCTCTCTCCCCCTTCTCTCTCTCTCCCCCTTCTCTCTCTCTCCCCCCTTCTCTCTCTCTCCCCCCTTCTCTCTCTCTCTCTCCCCCCCTTCTCTCTCTCTCCCCCCCCCTTCTCTCTCTCTCCCCCCCTTCTCTCTCTCTCCCCCCCTTCTCTCTCTCTCCCCCCCTTCTCTCTCTCTCTCCCCCTTCTCTCTCTCTCCCCCCCTTCTCTCTCTCTCCCCCCCTTCTCTCTCTCTCCCCCCCTTCTCTCTCCCCCCCTTCTCTCTCTCTCCCCCCTTCTGTCTCTCCCCCCCCTTCTGTCTCTCCCCCCCCTTCTGTCTCTCCCCCCCCTTCTGTCTCTCCCCCATTCTCTCTCTCCCCCCCTTCTCTCTCTCCCCCCCTTCTCTCTCTCCCCCCTTCTCTCTCTCCCCCCTTCTCTCTCTCCCCCCTTCTCTCTCTCCCCCCCCCGTTCTCTCTCCTCCCCTTCTCTCTCTCCCCCCCCTTCACCACCACCCCTCCTCTCCCCCCTTATTCCCCCCCTCTCTCCCCCCGCACTTCTCTCCTTCCCCCGCCCTTCTCTCCCCCCTCGCTCCTCCCATCCATACCCCCCTCTCCCCTCTCCCCTCCCCCCTCTCCCCTCTCCCCTCCCCCCTCTCACCCCTCCCCCCTCTCACCCCTCACCCCTCTCACCCCTCTCACCCCCCTCCAACCCCCCTGCACTTGGTCTAGTATATATACATAAATATATATATACACATATACATATATATATATATGTGTATGTGTATATATACATGGTATACATATTAAAAATATATATATATACACACACACACACACACGTGTGTGTGTGTAACCAGATTCTGATATTTTTTATCATGTGCATGAAGACATGATCCAGAGATGCTTCCTGTCCCGCTGAGTTACTCCAACATTTTGTGTCTACAGTCCAGCATCTGCAGTTCCTTCCTCGACATAAATAGCAAAGTACGTTGAAAGGTTTGTTAAGATTTTTACCAAACAATAAATTTTGGAAAACTCTTCCGATGTCTCTAATAGGCCGAATAAATGCCAAAAAAATGATCTTTCTACCACAAATTTTATATCTATTCCAATCAATACCAATATATCAATTTTTTTTTAAACTGGATGCCGATATCACAAATTTTATATGGGACTATAAATCCCATAGAATTCAAAGAAGACATTTGTGCAAACCTAAAGAATTTGGTGGATTAACACTCCCTAATTTTTTGTATTATTATTGGGCAGCAAATGTCAAAAATATGATTCACCTGTTGGACAACTCTGTCCAGCAGGTGGATTGGATAGTAATGGAGAGAGAGGATTGTTCCCCTTTTAATATAGGAGCGATCCTTCTCTCACCAACAAAATTGAAGAATACAATATATAGTAAAAATCCAATTATTCACAGTACAATTTGAATTTGGAAACAAATAAAATTAATTTTAAAATTAAGAAACCTATCGCTTCTCTCACCAATAGTTAATAATCTGTCGTTTAAACCATCTATTATAGATAAATCATTTACATACTGGGACAGAATAGGAATTAAAACGTTTGGAGACATGTATGATAATGGATTTTTTAAAATCATTTCACCAACTACAACTTAAATGCAATCTGAGTAATCAATATTTAATATTTTCAAATCCGTGACTATTTGAAAAAATATACACAAGAATATCAACATTTATCTCCAGACCTATTAGACGATGCAATGAATATAAAGGCAGAATCAACTCATTTAATATCATACTTGTATAATATCAACCTAAATATAGAAATACCATCATCTGATGGAATTAGAAGAGAATGGGAACAAGAACTAGCTATAAAAATCTCGAAAGAGAGTTGGGATAAACACTTGCTATATGTGCACAAATGCTTGATTAATGTAAGACACATTCTAATCCAATTTAAAACTTAACAAACTATACTACTCAAAAACTTAAAAAAATAAATTGTATCCAAATATCTCTTCCATCTGTGATAAATGTCTATCCCAAGAAGCAACTATAGCACATTCTTTTGTTTTTTTGTATAAAAATCCAAAAATTTTGGAATGAAATCTTTGAAATTTTTACAAAATTATTTAAAATAAAACTGAAACCGAACGCAGAACTGATTATTTTCGGAACAATGGAAGCCAGCTTAGAGCTGACTTCGTTCCAAAAGAGCTTCCTTAATTACGGCTTAATAATGGCAAAAAAACTTATACTTAAATTCTGGAAAAAAGCTCCCACACCAACGATAAAAATGTGGATTTCTAATATGTCCGAACTGTTACACCTGGAAGACATGAGATTCCTCTTAGCAGGCAAATGACATCATTTCCAAAAGATTTGGTCTCCATTTATCGACTTATTACAAGCATAGGGTGCAACATAACGTTGAAAATAAATGGTTTCAGGACCTGGTGAGGGGTGTGTAAAGATACGAAGTAGGTACATCCCTTTCTTATCTTTCTTCTGTTCTCTTTTTTTCTTTCTTTTTCTTTGGTTTTCTGTTTAATTCTTTCTTGTGGTTTATGTTCCTACGGGTTTCTCTGGACCACTCTTTCACACTCACTATCTTTGCTAACTCTTTCTATCTTTCTTCTTTTTAAAGTTTAAAATAAGAAGTGGTACAAGAAATATATAGTTTTATTTTTGCTTGATATCACTGCAATGTACAATACTTTTAATAAAAAATATTTAAAAATAAATAAAACCAAACAACAAACAGCTAATAACAATTTGGATGCTTAAAGTGATGGGCATCATGAATGGCACTGATGGATGTTTGATATTAATTTGCATGAAATAGTTTTCTTACATCCTTTATCAGTCTTGGGGTCTCAGCGACAAGGTGTGTTTTTTGATAGAGAATCTGAGATTTTAAAATGTGAATTACTTTACAAATTAAATGAATGCAGTACACAATCAGTTGATTACATCTCAGGATTAATATAAGATGTTGCACTGCATCTGAGAGACCTTGGAAATATCAGGTTTTATTTTCCATTTTAATCGCTCAGGCCTTGGATCTGTAATACGATTGCACTGCATTGATTTGTTGTCTCAACAGAAAGAATGCAGGCAATTGCAGAAATGGCATAGGTTTTGTTGGCATTAGCTGCAGCATTGGTGGTTAATAATTTCAATGAGAATGGCCAGTTTTATTATCTCAAGGATGGCTGTAAATGGAGCAGCAAATAACTTCAATTTTTCTGTGTCTGAATGTAGAATATTGATATTGAATATCAAAGTTTCCTGTGAGATGCTATTGTGCACACAATAATAATGTGTCAAATATATAACTGAGAGAAATCACCTCATAGCAAGTGCGTTAAGAACAGTTTCAGATTAGACCAGAAAGATCTGATTTAGATGGCGACTCCATGCATAAATTGTTTGTTTTCAAATTAAAACATTGAATTCCAACAACATTGCTCCAAACCTTCTCAATACCTAGCTGAGCCACCCACCTTCTGCCTGCAAAAAGGCATAACCACTCTCAGCAATCATTTCTCATGAAGGCACTTTATATTGACAGTAGTTGAGTCGAAGAGATGTTATGTAGTTGACCAGGGAGACAACAGCATCCATCATGTGTCACACACAGGTCTTAGTGCTACATAATGCATTGAAGCAAGGAAAGGTATTCCTCAATCATCCAGATACCACTCTCAGTTCTGATGTAGAATTTTCAACCTGAAACATTAACTAGTTTTCTCTTTCCACAGATGCTGCTTACCTGCTGAGACCTTCCAGCGTTTTTTGTTTTGTTTCAGATACTGCTTGTGACCTATGATTATTGTGTTATGCCCCCGTGTCATTATTGGTGCACCATCTGTTGAAATGCCATCAATTATCCATTACCATCACAAAGACTAAATTTTATCTCTAAGGTTGATAAATAACTCCATGCATAATGTTTTTCCATGGAATTATGCCAGTACCACGAGTTCATCATCAACCTGAAAGGCATCTATCACACCACACAAAAGCCCTGCCAACTAAACTGAGTAAAAGTTTGAAATGACACCAGGGGTCTTGACCCGAAACGTTGCCTATTTCCTTTGCTCCATAGATGCTGCCTCACCCGCTGAGTTTCTCCAGCATTTTTGTCTACCAGGGGGTACATCAACTTTTCCCTCTTTCCTTTCAGTTCTCATTAAATGTGACTCTACACACCTGGCATGCACGACTAAGAGTTATACAATTCAAATTTATTATTTTTTAGGAAGTTCAGATATAGTGGAATACATTTCTGTGCTAATAACAAACAATCTTCCTTGTAATCTTCATTGGTATTTAATTTTTTGATTATTAATCTTTTGCTTACCTCCATCACAATTTCTGCTTTCTGGACCTTCTGGAAGATAATTACTGGACAGATAACTCCTGTTTTATATTTTGAATTTTTGTTTGAATTGTTGTCCAATGAATTCATTAAAAGCAGAATGTTTCGCATTGTAATAGTTTTTATGTTGATTTCCTTTGGCACCCTCATCTACATGTTGAACATACATGAAATCCTTTCCTTTCAATACAGTAGAATGATTTCATGGAACTATTGCTGTTTACTATCAGTTTTTTCTTCATTTCCACAATACTCATTTTCTTCTCTTGACCTTGTGTTCCCATTGATTGACACTAATACTTTTGAGCTGCACTTTCCCCTGGGGCTCCCTATAAATTCATGTACTCTCCGCCAGTCTAGTAGACTTCAGTCCCAGTTTCATTACATCATCTGTGGCAAGCAATCGCTCAAAACACAAACACCAAGGGACGAAGGTGTCTGAAAACATGAGCCTAAAGACCTTTCTTGATGAATAAGTAAATAAGGTGTGTTCAACAGCTGATTGGTTGCAGTATATAAAAAAAATAAGGATTATGATTCCAAATTGTGTACATGAAATATGTTATCAGCAGAAAAGGGGTTATGTAAGATGCATAGAAAAAAGTCCTTAGTAATCAAAGGAACTTCTGGGTAGATTCAAAATCCAATGGAATTGAACACAGACCTATCATTGGAAATTAAACAGCTCTTCCCTCATCATTTAAATTATTTGCTCCTTTTGTAAAGCAACACACCTAATTTCATTTCAAAAGCAAAATGCAACTGATTAATAATTAATTTCTAATGCCTTTATGCTGTGTTTTCCCTATACTAAAATACTGACCTTTCATGGTAAGCTAAAATCACAGAAATACATTTGAACCAACCAGTTTTTCCTATCATAAAATGTACTTTCTCCCATCTCCTTGGTTCTAATGGTGAAGAAAATTAAAACAAAAGACTTTGCTTCAAGTCTCCGCACTTATTGATCTTAAACATCAAAATCATTGAAACACATGCCTATAGGTGCTTGACAATCTAAATGGTCAATGAATTATTAAGGTAAACAAAGGCAACATGCTTTCAAATAAAACTAGACCAAATGTCCCTTAGCATTGATGCTATGCATATAATTGTAGACAGTGCACAGAGAGTATGATGAAGCATCAGTTGCTCACAGCTTCAAGGTTGATTACTGTTAGCCCATTTATTTTAATAATATTTTGTAATTGGTTTCCAAGTAAATATGTGTGTGAATCAGTGGGATTAGACTAATTAATCTGGGATTGAAAACATTTTGAGGAGAATCATAAATTTAGACATGTTTTTTTACACATTCTTTTAAGAAAAACTACCAAAGGAGAATTGGTCCTGCACTGGAAATATATATTTTTGATGAGTGATCTCCTTGTTTAAAGTACCATTTTCTTGTCTTTGTTGCTTTCCCTTTCTCTCAATGCATGTGTTTGAACATTTTTTGGAGTGGTGGAATTTTGGTTTCTCTCTTGCCTTCTAAATGATGATATATTTAGACTTTTAATATTAACATATTTTCCCCAAGTTGGTGTTCCCAGAATATTTTATTTTATTTTTCAGATTTATGATGTATCGACTGGGGACATGATAACTGAATTAGCGATTAGTCGCTACAGCAATATTCAGTCTTGTGATATTTCTCCTACCAGACCATTACTGGCAGTGGCTTTGTCTCACAATTCTGTAGAGGTAAGTGGATGGTCCTGAGGAACATGCATCTACATACGGCTTTTATTGAAGAAGTGACACCAAACTAAGTTTGGTGGTTGAAATCTTGAACATTTCTAAGCACCACCATGTTGACCAAAGGATGAGTGTTCAGAAGGGTGTTGCAAGGTGGAAGTAAGAGGCAGTGAAAGGCCTGGGCACACATTGAGGAGAGAGATGGACTCAGCACCAGAAAGAAAGGGCTGACATTTTGGGAAGAAGGGGCATTTTAGATATCATTGAGCAGATTTCTATACCTTGTCTTTTCTGTTTATCTATTGCTATAATTTTATCATGAAAAATATTATTTGCATCAACAAATCTCTTATTTTCCTACTGGATCAACATGACCGATGCACTTTCACATTGTGGTCCAGTTCTTAGGGTGAAAATCATTTTTTTCTGTAACTTCTTTTACTTTAGTTCAGTCCCCTGCAACAGCCGACAGAAAGTCAGGAAAGTCGGGAGTCTGCGGTTAGAGACCAACCGCCTCTAAACCCCGGTACAGTCGCCAGCGGTGAGATTAGCGACTGTGGACCTGGGGCTGGTGAAAACACAGTCAGTGCCTGTCGGGCAAAAGATGAAGTTTAAATCCCAACGGCCCACGGAGGGAGTCCCAGGCAATGGAAGTAGCTCCAGGGCTAGATACTGCTTTCGAGCGTATTGCCCAAATAGAAAGCCTTTTACATAGGCTGTTGGAGCAAAATTCACTCAGGGAGGAGTGTACTGAAATCCAAGCTGCTGGAAGCAGCTCAACAGCTCCTGGTACAGGGCTAGATACTGCTTTCGAGCGTATTGCCCAAATAGAAAGCCTTTTACATAGGCTCTTGGAGCAAAGTTCACTCAGGAAGGAGTGTACTGAAATCCAAGCTGCTGGAAGCAGCTCAACAGCACCTGGCACAGGGCTGATGGAATGCACCCTCAGGGATGAGGAGCGTGCTACGGGTCATGAGATTTCAGACTCCGACTCTGACGGTGAGGCTGTACAAGGCGATGAACGGCAGCTGCCAGATGTTCCACCACTGGCAGTAGGATTCGCTACCCCGTCAGGGTCAGGAGAGCCATTAGGAGAAGAACTGGCCTCCTTAATAAATTACTTGGTTTACCATCAGCTGGAACAGCAGGAGATGGATGAGACTGCAAGAAATCAGGAGACCCCAAGTAACTGGGTTGCTGAAAGCAGCAGCAGTGAACCAAATTATCTGGAATCAGTTGCAGAGAATATTAAAACTGCTGGGTTCTGGAATAACTGCTTTTACCAGAATAGCAGATAACAGCCAAGAGATGACGAAGTTGCATCAGGAAGCACTGGGGTTGCTATGCAGCACCCACTTCGAGATCAATTATCTGAGGAAGGTGCTATACGGCCTACTATGAATCCGAAATTCGCAGCACTCTGCAAACCAAGTAATATACAATTACCCAACTTACTCTTTGAAGAGGATCTCGGGAGACGTATTAAAGAGTTGGAAGATGAAGCGAAAACAGGATTGATAAAAACATCAATGGTTGCAAAGTCTGTAAAGAGGAAGTATCCTTTCAGACGTCATACGGATCCTAGACCAGGACCAAGTTGCTCATCAATGCAGGGACGTAGCTGGCGGCCTGCAGCGGGAGTAAGAACCAGTGGTGGTGCTTCCGGGAGAATCCAGGGATCTCAGAATACTGAAATGACTCAAGAGGTAGGTGGACCTGGTTCTCATGGGAACATACTAACTGGATTAAGTCCAAAAGTTGGAGGCAGATTACGTCTCTTCTATAAACATTGGAAGAAGATTACTTCAGATGTGGTAATTCTGAATAATATACAAGAATTTCGAATTGAATTCAATCCAAATTATGATTTGCCTGTCCAGCATGTTCCTAGCAGAACTCTCCACTTTGCGAAGTAATGGAGGTTCAAGCTGCGCTTCAAAACCCTATATATAAAAGGTGTTATTGAAGAATCAGTCTACCAAATTCACCAATTTGGGTGAAATATATTCCCTCGATCAAAAAAGGATGGAGGATGTAGGATTATTCTAGACTTGACAAGTCTGAATCCTTTTGTTTAATTTAAACATTTTAAAAGGGAGACATTTGTGACTGCCAAACAACTTATTTCAGAAGCATGTCATATGGCAACTATAGATTTACATGGATGAACTAGTTATGGCAGTTCAAAGCTTTGCCTAATGGGTTAACGTCCGCTCCCAGAATATTCACAAAATTGTTAAAACCAATTCTGGGGTTGCTGAGAAGCCAGGGGCATGTACTAATGGCATACTTGGATGATGTCCTGATTATAGGAAGGACAAAACAGTCAACAGAAGCATCTGTTGCAGTTGTGAAATCAACTTTTGAAAGTTTGGGGTTTCTAATTCATCCAAAGAAATCAAGGTTAACACCATGTACCTCGATTGATTATTTGGGGTTCACAATTGATTCAGTCCAAATGAAAATTACTTTGCCCAGTGGAAAAAGGGTGGAGTTGATTAAAGATTGCAGTAATCTGTTAAACGAGCAAAAACCCTCAATCAGACAGGTGGCTCGAGTACTGGGGAAAATTAGTAGCAGCATTGCCAGCAGTCCAATACGGACCATTACATTATCAACAGCTGCAGAGAGTTAAAGAACAGCCACTGAGAATGCATGCTGGTCATTTTGATAGAACCATGCAACTAACAACAAATGCTGTTTCTGATCTGCAGTGGTGGATTCTACATGTCTCAAGCAGTTCCAGCAAAGTGCTGTTTGAACAACCTTCCATGATATTACAAACTGATGCCAGTGCACTAGGATGGGGTGCAACTGACTTAGCATCTAGCTGCGGAGGCAGATGGAATCAGGAAGAGTCATTGTTACTGCAGACATGGGGAGTTAACTATTTGGAGTTTTAGCATGTTTCTATGGACTCCAAGCTTATTGTTCTAACACAACTAAAAGGCATGTTCAAGTTCAAATTGATAAACAACAGCAGTTGCCTATATTAATGATATGGGTGGAATCAAGTCGGGGTCATGTGACAAAATGGCTAATCAACTTTGGTCTGGGTGTATTGAAAAGAACATTTGGATTTCAGCTATCTACCAGGTAGAATGAACACGATAGCAGACACCAGGTCATGAAAGTTCCATGATAATAAGAATGGATGTTGAATCGAGAGGTATTCAATGATATAGGAATCAGATTTGGAATGCCCGACATCGACTTGTTTGCATCTAGACTGAATCAGCTATTGAGATATGTCTCATGGGAATCAGATCCAGGAGCAGTGGCGATTGATGCTTTCTCACTACATTGGGGTGGTATGTTTTCATATATATTTCCACTTTTCTGCCTCATAAGCCAATGTTTGCTTAAAATCAGGCAAGATGCTGCTTCAGGGGTATTGGTAGTACCAGATTGGCCTACACACACAATCTGGGATGTAAGTGTGGTACTGAAACTACTTCGTGAATGGTCACCAAGTGTGTCTTTACCTTTGGCCAAGCTCAGTATGAAAGTATTCATGCTTATGGCATGAGTGACACCACAACGAGTGTAAACACTTGGAAAATTACAAATAGACAGTATGGAAGTAACTGAAGACAAGGTTACATTCTATATCTATGACCTACTAAAGCAAATTAGGCCAGGTGTGACAGGATTTAAATTATGCTAGCAGCATATCCAAATGATCCTTGTCTCTGTGTTAAGACATATTTGTTACAATACATTGAGGTCACAAAGAATTTGAGAAATACGGAAACTGGGTTGTTGATCACAAGAAACCACAATACAGTTTCAATACAGACTATTTCCAGATGGATAAAAGAAGTCTTAACAGCTGCTGGTATTAACACTGATGTTTTTACGTCTCACGCGACTAGGGCAGTAGAAACGTCGGCGGCCAGGGCAAAAGACGTCCCCGTCGACCATATCCTCGCAGCCGCCGGGTGGTCCAATGAGTTGATGTTTCAACATTTTTACCATCGGCCTATTGTTAATGCGGGATTGTTTGCAGAAACTATTTTAAGTTCTGTGTAAATTCCTCTGGTTTAAAGGGGATCTGATTAATTTCATTATTGAAATGAATTACTGCATTTGTGGTACAAATGTTATTATGAATGCATGATTGATTATTTCTCGTTCCGAGTCAATCAATGCAGTGAGAAGCCGGGATTAATCCACGGCATGAAATCACAAAGCTTTAAAATCTTCACGTAGTCACTCACGTGACTCCGAAGTAAAATAGTAAGATTAAACGAGAACTTACCTAAGTTTGAAGTTTGATCTTTATTTTATGAGGAGTTACGTAGGTGATTATGTGCCCGCCACGACCCTACCCTCTATCATAAAGGTCAGATGGAAGTTCTTGTATTTTACTCGTTTTATTATGAGACTATATTACTTCGGTTGTTGTTTTTTGTGATTTCACACCGCTGCTTTGAAGATTGACGCGCAGGCGCACTGGCGGGGTTCTTCACGTAATCACCTACGTAACTCCTCATAAAATAAATATCAAACTTCAAACTTAGGTAAGTTCTCGTTTAATCTTACTATTCCCATTTATAAAGACAGGCCCATTGTGTCCTTTCTATTTCCTTGCAATATAAATTTCTATTGCCTTTGTCTTTTATATTGACTTTCACTTGTTTCAGAGCGGTAATACTATTTGTCTTGACTAGATGATTGGAACTGCACACAGTACCGGGGGCATCACCACCCGCAGATTACCCGCAGTGTCACACTGCCTGCTCAAAAATATATTGCTTTTCCTGAATTATTGCTGGATTTAACTCTTGAAACTCCCTGCCCAACAAAAACGTGTTTCATATTTCATAATGGCATAGAAGGCCAAATGGACCATGGAATCTAATGCTGATTTTTTGATCATTGCCATTCCCACACCTATTTTCCCCATAGCCTATTCTCTCTCACATGTCTGTCAAAACCCCTTGATTCCTATATCGTCCACCAACAGTAGAGATAATTTACAGCAGCCAATTAATGTACCAACCAGTACGTCCATGTGATACGAGGGGAAACTGCAGCACACAGGTGATACCAGTAGGGTCATAGGGAGAATGGAAATTCCATGCATCCAACATCGAAGCCATCGAAAGTCAGTATTAAACTAAATCACTGGAGCTCTGCTGGACCACTGCACCATGCGAGTTTTTATGGAATCAGAGAAAAATGATGTGTATCTAGAAAAATAATAGTTAGAATCATACAACATGGAAATAGGCTCATCTCATCCATGTCGACCAAGATGTCCCCATCGAAGCTAGTCCCATTTAACTTAAACCTGTGCCTGCTAGATCTTGATTTTCCAACCCTGGGTAAAAGACTGTGCATTCACCCTATCTGTTTTCTCATGATTTAACACACCTAATAAGAGCATCCCCCCCGCCTCCTGCACTCCAACAACTAAGTCCTGGCATGTCCAATCTTCCCCTCTAGGTCAGGTCCTTAAGTCCTGGCAACATCCTCATAAATCTCAGCATTTTTTCTCCAACTTAATGGCATGTATTCTTTCACAGGATGACCGAAACTAAACACAATGAACCAAGTAAATAAATATTAAAATCATTACAAATAGCAGGCGCACAGTTCATCATCCCACAAGGAAGCCCTCGGGCAATTGTGGCCCCTCTGTCCCCAACACGGTGGAAGATCAAGCTGTGTTACAGTTAAATTTAAAACAGAATTCCAATTGCAATCCTGTAGCTGATTTAATTAAGTTAATGAACCTCCCACTTTTAGATCTTTTTAACTGCATCTGATCATCATGTGATCCATTATTCCTTTGTAATAAAACCCAGTATCTTATCATCATTACACATTGTAAGTAGCATGCTTATAGCTTAGTATACATTAACTCTCCAGTTTTCTTTGTCTGTAATGATTCAATGCTCCTTTTTTTTGTTGCACACTGCTCAGTAATGTCCAACTTTTCTACGTTAAAACATCTGCCTCTTGTCATCACGATACCTAAAATGTCCAGATACTTCTGAATTACATTGTACTTTTCCTCATTAAGGCTTGTGATGTTTTCCTCTTTTGAGTGCTTTCCACGCTATATAATTTATTCATTTAGATCTGCACTTTGCCTAACCTACTTTTGCAGTGAACCTGTTTATTATCTTGTATTCCATGATTCCTCGTGAGAGCACATACCGAACTATCAAAATATTTTCCGTAGCAGTATTTCTCAATCCAATAAACTGAGCATTTAATGAGAGGATAAGGGTGGAGGAGGGGGGATGGGAAATGAGTCAAGAGTGTTTTTTTGTCATATGTCCCAGATAGAACAATGAAATTCTTACTTGCTGCAGCGCAACAGAATATGTAAACATAGTACACTTTAAACAATATAGATAAACGAGAGAGAGAAAAAAAGTCCAGTGTGTATACAGTGCTCTCCATAATGTTTGGGACACAGCAATGTCATGCAAATGAAAGTAGTCATGTTTAGTATTTTGTTGCATATCCTTTGCATGCAATGACTGCTTGAAGTCTGCGATTCATGGACATCATCAGTTGCTGTGTGTCTTCTCTGGTGATCCTCTTCCAGGCCTGTATTGCAGCCATCTTTAGCTTATGCTTTTTGGGGGGGCTAGTCCCCTTCAGATTTCTCTTCAGCATGTAAATGAATGCTCAATTGGGTTCAGATTAGGTGATTGACTTGGCCATTCAAGAATTTACCATTTTTTAGCTTTGAAAAAATCCTTTGTTGCTTTTACAGTATGTTTGGGATTCATTGTCTTGCTGTAGAATGAACCGTCGGACAAATTTTGAGGCATTTGTTTGAACTTGAGCAGATAGGATGTGTCTATACACTTCAGAATTATTTATGCTACTACCATCAGCAGTTGTATCATCAATGAAGATAAGTGAGCCAGTACCTTCAGCAGCCTTAATTGCCCAGGGCATAACACCCCCACCACCGTGTTTCACAGATGAGGTGGTATGCTTTGGTTCTTGGGCAGTAACTTCTCTCCTCCATACTTTGCTCTTGTCATCGCTCTGATATAAGTTAATGTTCGTCTCATCTGTCCACAAGACCTTTTTCGAGCACTGTGGTTGCTCTTTTGAGATTTGTAATAGAAAAAAAATCACATGTGGTTAAAGTGCACATTGTCAGATTTTAATAAAGGCCATTTTTATACATTTTGGTTTCACCAGGTAGAAATTACAGCTGTGTTTAAACATAGTTCTCCCCCCCCATTTCAAGGCACCATAATGTTTGGGACACATGGCTTCACGATTGCTCTTTGGCAAACTAACGTGCCATCCTATTTTTGCAGCTAACCAATGGTTTGCATCTTGCAATGTAGCCTCTGTATTTCTGTTCATAAAGTCTTCTGCGGACAGTGGTCATTGACAAATCCACATCTGACTCCTGAAGAGTGTTTCTGATCTGTCGGACAGGTGTTTGGGGATTTTTCTTTATTATAGAGAGAATTCTTCTGTCATCAGCTGTGGAGGTCTTCCTTGGCCTGCCAGTTCCTTTGTGATTAGTAAGCTCACCAGTGCTCTCTTTCTTCTTAATGATGTTCCAAACAGTTGATTTTGGTAAGCCTGATGTTTGGCTGATGTCTCTAACAGTTTTATTCTTGTTTCTCAGTCTCATAATGGCTTATTTAACTTTCATTGGCACAACTTTGGTCCTCATGTTGATAAACAGCAATAAAAGTTTCCAAAGGAAGACTGGAGGAAAGGCTAGATGCTGAGAGCTCTCTTATACCTGCATTAAGGAGGCAATTAAACACGCCTGAGCAATTAAAAACACAATGAAGCCATGTGTCCCAAACATTATGGTGCCTTGAAATGGGGGGACTATGTTTAAACACAGCTGTAATTTCTACATGGTGAACCGAAAATGTATAAAAATGGCCTTTATTAAAATCTGACAATGTGCACTTTAACCACATGTGATTTTTTTTCTATTACAAATCTCAAATTGCAGAGTACAGTGGCAAATAAATAAATGATGGGTCATTGTCCCAAACATTATGGAGGGCATTGTGTGTACACGCACGCACACGCGGGCTTTGGATACTTAGAAACAATTCTCGCAGGAGGAGATTGGAGAGCTGGGAATGGGATATTAATGTGTAAATAAGAGTTGGAAAAGGTCGGCAATTACAGCGAGGGAGAGGCCATGTTTGTCCGAGGGGTCATGGGACATGTACCTGCACTCCCTAAAAGGCAGCTGCTGTGTGAAATGTCTGCTCTTGCTTCCACTTTGCTTCCCTATATCGGGATGAGAAATCTGTGTTATAGTGAAATTTAAAGCAGAATTGCAATCCTTTAGCTGATTTAATGAAGTCAATCAGCATCCCACTTTTAGATTCAGATCATTGTCAACAACTTACTATTTTATGTACTTGGGATATGAAAATATTTAACCAATGAATTTAGTTGCATTTTTGTTCAATTTCTTCTAGTTATGGGATATAGAATTGCACAAGAGGGTGGCTGACTGCAGTGGACATCTAAGCTGGGTTCATTGTGTCCAATTTTCGCCTGAAGGTTCAAAATTATTGTCGTCTTCAGATGACCAAACCGTTAGGGTATGTATGGTTTCCTGAAATTATTCTGAGGATGAAAGGAAACTGTGAGAGAACCACACAGTTGTTTTGTTTAATGTCAGTTACTGCAGAAACAAGATTACCGAATGAAGAGTTCTATATCTCTATATTTTTAAAATGTTAAATGTTTCAAATGGTACTTGCTCTACATCCCCTCAGACTGATTACTATTTGCTTCACTTGCCTTTAATGTTATGCTCCAGTTTTCCAGAGATGAGAGAATCAGCTATATTTGTCACTGGTTTGAAAAAAAGATTTTGGAAAGAGATTCGTATCAAATGGTACAATTTAAAATCTGCCTCTCCTAGTGAGTTTGAGGCAGATCATTTTACTTTCAAATGAAAACAGTGATCTCCCTGTAATGTTTACTAGCATTGGGAAACCACACAAAAAATGTACAATATTGAAACTACAATCGCTTGTAAATGTTCACATTTTTTTTCTATGGAACATTGACTATTATTCATCGATTGCTCCTTTTGGATTAATAGCTTCCCCTCCAACTCCATATACCTTTGTCCTTTCCCTCTCATTGTCTCAGACTAAATAAGTTGAGTTTGCAGCCCCTTGATCAATTGATTCCAATCAATCCTGTATATCACAAGAATAGAAATACATTCTTTGCACCTGCCTCTAGCCCAATAGTCAATAGTCAATAGTCAGATTTATTCGTCACATACACAATGAAGTGCAGTGAAATGAACTTGCCAGCAGCAGTACAATAAAAAAGAACACACAATGCACAATAAAAATTTAACACAAAACATCCACGACAGCATTCATCACTGTGGTGGAAGGCACAAAGTTCAGTCAGTCCTCCTCCATTTTTCTCCGTGGTCTGGACCACAAGCCTCTGCAGTCGCCGCTGTGGGCGGCCAGATGTACAGGCCCTCCCGTCTGGAGGGTAAGTCCCGAATCTGTACTTCCCTACCGGAGATCGCGGCTTCAAGATTATGTAGGCCGCAGGCCGGCGGTCAAAGATCTAAGTCCCTGCCGCGCTGCGGCTAGAAGCACCGCAGACCGTGGCTTCAAGATGTTGTAGGCCGCGGGCCGGCGGTCGGAGCTCTTCTCCTCCGGGGTCCCCAATGAGGGATCCCAGGCTTCGCAGATCGCGGCTTCAAGATGTAACAGTCGGCGGGCTAGCGATCAGAGCCTTTATTGTTGAAGTTTTCATTCCTCATTGTGCCTGCTCTCTCATGCAATAAGATGAATGAACTTGCCTTAGCACTATTTTCTGACACTGACCCTATATCCCTTGATTCCCTTATAACCTAAAAACCTATCAGGGTCTATTGAATAAACATAATTGGTGAATCTTCACAGCCCTCTAAGGAAGAGGATTTTGATTCACTTCCCTGTGGGTGAAGAGGTTTCTCCTCTGCTGCTTCGAATGGCTGACCTCTTTTTTCCCTTAATTGATCTATGTTTCAGAAGAAACATCAGCTCAACATCTACCCTGATGACCCCCATAAGAATTTTGTATATTTCAATGGGATCACCTTGTATTCTTCCAAACTTGAGACAGTATTGTCCAAGTCTTACTTTCACATTAGACTAACCTGCTCTCTGAGCATGAAGGGTCCTGAGCCAAAACATCGTCTATCCATTTCCCTCCACAGATGCTGCCTTGTCTGTTGAATTCCTCCAGTAATTTGCATTTTGCTCAAACTTCCAGCATCTGCAATCTCTTGTGTTTCCACTTTAGAAATCAGTCTGGTAATCCTTCACCCCTGTATCTCAAGTATATGACCAGACCTGTCCACAGTATTCCAGAAGAGAGAAAAGAAAATTTAATATGCACTTGCTCTCTTAATTTCCACGACTTTCAAAGACAATCATATAATGTATTTTTGACTGTCTTCATTTAAATTGACACATCAATTTAAAAGGGGATTATGCAAACTATTCAGTTGCATAGATGTACACCGTCTCATTTCAACTTTTGAATGTATTGAGCGTAAGGTAAAAGAGACAGCATTCTTATTACATCTTCAGTCTTGTTGTAAGCTTCATCCTTTCTGAAAGGGGATCTGCAATGCAGCAGATTTCCAGTGATAATAGATGCTGCTGCTTTTTTTTTGTGAAAGATTGTATCCCGATGACAACTTCATTATATTTCCACTACCTTGGTTTAACTTTTTGTGAGAAGTTAACTCATTGAATGGCGTTTGTTACTGAGTAAATTCCATTCAACGTCAAGACTTTTTTTTCTCTTTTGTCAAATTGTGGACAGGTCTAGTCATGTACTTTGTTATAAGTGGACTAAATTTATTTTCAGTATGTTATTTTATTATGAGATATTTACATTTCAAAGTATTGGAGGAATGGGGAGGGAACACAGTTTGAAACAACTTAATTAAGTGAATGAGCTTCATTCTTATATTTCCAAGTTAGTAAAATGCTCTAACTTGCTGATTAATGGTAGTGCACACTAATCTTCAAATGGTCATTGTAATTAGTTTCCAGATATTTTTTTCAGTACACAAATTCCTCAATTTTGAACTCCTGTACATCATTAATTTCCACCTAACAGCATACATTCTTATATATTTTCATGATGAACCATTGAATTTTGTGTAATCTTAAATGATACAAATAAACTTTTTGTGGATGTCAAATAGATTACACACCAGCGAGATGGTGCTGAGTCTTTGCAATATCACTTTTATATCATTTGAGATTTGTCATGAGACTTAATGTCATTTTGTTTCAGTGAATTGGTTGTATTATATCGATAATAGACAATTGGAGTGAAAAATGCGCAAATCTTCTGGTTATGACACCTATATTGCGTTGTGTTTTGACAGCTATGGGAGATCAATAAAGTGCACAGTTCCTCTGCTGTTTCTTTGGCACAGTGCATGGATGCAATCTTCCAACAAGATGACATGTTTGTTCTGGTATCTGATAATAAAAAATGTTTACAGGTAAGCCTTTTTTTTTTCTAATGGAAAGATTATGTTTTGGTGTCCCATTAGCACCACATTGTTTATTTAAGCAGCACTCAGTGGGAAGCACTATATTAAATCACAATCATAATAATACTTTATTAGCCAAGTATGTTTTGCAACATACGAGGAATTTCATTTGCCATACAGTCATACCAATAAAAAGCAACAGAACACACAGAATACATTTTAACATAAACATCCACCACAGTGACTCCTCCACATTTGAGCATATACTCTACATATTGAGCGATGTTTCCCACTTACTGGAAAGAAAAGAAAGCGAGCGTAACTAAAATAGTTCCAAACAAAAAAAACCAATTCCATGTGGATCAGTGGCTTTGTTCTCTGCACTATGTACACATCCAATTAGTTGGCATTTAAACTTTATTTGGGGAAAACAGAAAAAAACTTAAGCCATGAAAGAAAAGCAGAAGTGTAAATACGCAAGGTTAATGTGAAGGTTAGATCATATTCTGGTTTGCTCTTAGGACTGATGTATAGAATGTTAGACGTATGCACAAAGCTACAAATCCATAAAATGGATGCTGTATCTGGACAGCACATTTGTCATGTAGCTTTACATTAAGCTTCAAAAAATTATGCTATGATAAAATTGATATCAAACATACTGTGTATATATGCCAAATATCTGAAACCAGCTGTGATCTATGCCCTCTGTGCCCTTGAGATTTGGATTAATTACAGCAAAACAGGTCAAGGCACTGGGAAAATAGCACCAATGCTGCCACTGCAAAATCCTTTGAATTTATTTGACAGACAAATGAGCCTTTGTCTATCACCGCCCAGGCTAACATGAAGGCCGAAATTACATCCGCTCAATCTTATTAGGAAGGACATGTTCACTTGCCCAGCACCAGATTCAGTCTGAAGAAGGCTCCCAACCTGAGGCATCCATGTTCTCCAAAGATGCTGGCTGACCCGCTGAATCACTCCAGTATTTTGTGTCTGTTTTTGTAAGTCAGCATGGGCAGTTCAGGTATTTTGAGCTCTGGAACGGGAAGAGATTATCAATTGAACACACTGGAAGACACTGAAGGGTGTGCTTGAAGCCTCCTTGGGAAAAACTCAGCATCCCCACTGACTACTGGAATCCCTGACCCAGGACTTCTCAAAGTGGAGATGGGGCATTCAGGGTGGTATTAAGATACTTAAGTCCAAGCTTAGAGCACACAGAAGCCTTGTGTAATTGCATAGGAGTTCAGCACCTCACAAGCTACCCTTCCATCGGTCATGCGGCTCTGTGGAAAGCGTTTGCAGTTCCTACACTGGCCTCATCAGTCAACTTAAAGCTCATAAACTGGAATGAAGCAGGATCCTGATCCTGAGGTACTCCATAAGAAGAGGAAGCGAGTTCTGAATCGCATGCATCTGGTCTTCTGGATCAGCATACCATGAGGGAACTTTATAAAGTGCCTTACTGAGGTCCTTGTAGGCAAAGATCCACTGCCCTACCCTCGTCAATGGGCAGCACAGTGGTGCAGCTGTTAGAGCTGCTACCTCACAGCACTAGAGACCCGGGTTCAACCCTGACTATGGGTGCTGTCTGTGCGAAGTTTGTACATTTTCCCTGTGACCGCGTGGGTTTTCTCCGAGTGCTCCGATTTCCTCCCACATTCCAAAGAAGTGTATGTTTGCATGTCATTTGGCTTCTGCAATTGTCCCTAGTGTGTATGATACGAAAGTGGATTACATGGAACTAGTGTACGAGTGATCGATGGGCTGAAGGGCACGTTTTCATGCTGTATCTCTAAACTAAAATAAAGATGAAAGATTGTATTAGATCAACAGTAAAGGCTTATGATGTTATAAAAATTCCCCAAAGACTGAGAACATTTTTAGCATTCAGCAAAATGGGGACAAAAATTGTGAAGGAAAGGAAAACAAGAATATGAGAATTATTTAATGAGAAACAAAAAAACATTGTAATAGATTCTATGCTCATTTGAAGAGGATTAACAAAAGGCAATGAGGCTCCATAACAAGATGAAATAAGAAAAATTATATCAGGGACTAAGGAAATGGTAGTGAAATTAATAATTTTGCCTTTCACAAAACAAACACAGCAGTAATGGAGAACAACAGATAAGAGTAAATGAGGTGTTGAAAAAAAATTGCGTTAAAAAGAATGTAATGGAGAAACTAAACAGAAAATTTCAATAATCTGCATTTCAAGATTTGAAAGAGGTGGATTAATTTATTGGTCATTGCGTTCCAAAATTCCATAGGACCTAAAATGGTTCCCATAAGTTAGAAGGGAGCAACTTTACCTGAATATATAAGAAAGAAGAGAGAAAATGATGAACTATAGACATTACCCTGAGCATCAGGTGGAGGCAAAATGCCAGACATTATTACTGTAATCTGATTGTGAAAGGTTAGCATGGATTTATGAAAGAGAACTTGGTTTATGACAAATCTGTGATTTTTGAGTTGGGATAGATGTCGTAGATCAAGCAGATGTGTGTTTGGACTTGAAGAAACCTCTGAACTTGCATCTACGTGGATGCATTCTCAGCCCCTTGCTATACTTACTATGTACTCACAACTGAGTGGCTAAATTCTACTCTAACTACAAGTTTGCAGATGACATCACTGTAATGTGTCGGATGCAAACAATGTTGAGACAGAGCGCAGGAAGGAGATAGCAATAAGGTACCACATTTGATATTATTAAACCAGGGTGGAAATGTCAAAAACTAGGGGGCATAGCTCTAAGGTCAGAGGGACAACATTTAGAGATAATCGGGGTCAGTTTTGTTATCCCAGAGTGGTGGAAAATTAAAACATACGAAGTTAGTGTTTGTGGATTGAGTACTGAAAGGAACAAATGGATCAGTTTTATGTTTAAGCCAGTAACTAATAGGATACCAGAAAGATTGGTGCTGGGGCTGCAGATAATCCATATCATTTTGGATGGGGGAGGAGGCAAGGTGTAAAATAATGTCATACATTTGCTAATGATGTCAGTGCTAAATGTAAGACTTAAGGGAAATATAGATAGGCAAAGTGAATGGACATGGACGATGGAATGAGAAGGTGGAGAATATAGAAATGCAGAGTATTTTTTTAAAGGGTAAGAGGTTGAATGGTGTTGGTGTTCAGAGTGTGTTGGTCATCCTTGTGCAGGGATCAGTGATAGATGACATACAGGCATTGCAGATATACAGGCGGGTAAATGGACTGCAGGCTTTTATTGCAGGCATAAAATGATTCCATTGGAATTATAGGTAGACAAAAATGCTGGAGAAACTCAGCGGGTGAGGCAGCATCTATGGAGCGAAGGAATAGGTGACGTTTCGGGTCGAGACCCGAAACGTCACCTATTCCTTCGCTCCATGGATGCTGCCTCACCCGCTGAGTTTCTCCAGAATTTTTGTCCACCTTTGATTTTTCCAGCATCTGCAGTTCTTTCTTAACCATTGGAATTATAGATCACATAACACCACATTGTGTAGAAGTCTCTGCACTGAAGTTGGAGTATATTTGTGGTGAAGGGTGTGCAATGACGATTCACTGCATTAATTCCTTGGATGATGAGGTTTGGATTCTATGTTCTCTGAGAAGTGATCTCTTTGATAAATTCAAAATTCCTACTTCGCCCGACAAAGTAAATGGAATATTTTCCCTGGAAGAGGTGTCTGGAAGCAGGGATCATAAGGTCTCATAAAAAGATGATCAAGATTCACGATGAGACTTTGATCATTATGGGTTATGTCCCATTTCTGGGGAACAACCTCTGAGGGTAGATATTGATGAGGATCTAGTACTGCTTACAGTGCTCCTTGAACATCTGAGGAAATGAGCTGAAATTCAGATGGCATTGATCCCTGCTCTGTTGTTTGCTGTGGAAACTTGGTCAGCTTACAGTCAGCACTTCAAAGCAGTGCATAAGTATGCCTTCATAAGTCCTTTGCTCAAAGAGGCAAACCAGACCACCATCCCTGGCACCAAGGCTCTGATTTGAGGAAGTCTCCAAATTTGAGGAAGAACATTCTTGCTATTGAGGGAGTGCAGCTTAGGTTCACAAGGTTAATTCCCGGGATGGCGGGACGGTCATATGCTGAGAGAATGGAGCGGATGTGCTTGTATACTCTGGAATTTAGAAGGATGAGAGGGAATCTTAGAATAGAATAGAATACGTTTATTGTCATTGCACAATACTGTGCAACGAAATTCCATTGCATCTCCTCCGGTTAAAAATACAAACACGACAACCATTGACACATATGTACACTTATTAGTAAAAATAATAAATAAGTATTTAAAAAGAATTAAAAAAGAATGTTGCATTTCTTGGAATTACATTTTGCTTCCCCAGTGTTCTCTGTTGGAATTAAGTTATTTTATCGCACATGGGTAGAAACTATTTTTTACCCGAATCGCCTCCCAGAGGGTAGCAGAGTGAAAAGGTGGTTGGCAGGGTGGGATGTGTCCTGCTTGATGTTTATGGCCCAGCGCAAGCATCGGGCCCTATATATATCATCCAAGGAGGGCAGTTGAGCGTTTGTGATGCTCTGTGCAGTTTTTATAACTCTCTGCAGCGCCCTCCTCTCAGCCACAGTGCAGCTAGCAAACCACACCAGGATGCCATAGGAGAGGATACTTTCCACGGCGCATCGGTAGAAGGACAGCAGCAGCGGCTGTGAGACGTTTGCTCTCCGCAGAGACCTCAGGAAAGCAATGTTTCCTGATATGTTTCTTATTGAAACATATAAGATTAATAAGGGTTTGAACACACTAGAGGCAGTAAACATGTTCCCGATGTTGGGGGAGTTCAGAACCAGGGGCCACAATTTATGAATAAGGGGTAAGCCATTTAGAATGGAGATGAGGAAACACTTTTTCACACAGAGAGTTGTGAGTCTGTGGAATTCTCTGCCTCAGTTCTCTGGATACTTTCAAGAGAGAGCTAGATAGGGCTCTTAAAGATAGCGGAGTCAGGCGATATGGGGAGAAGGCAGGAACGGGGTACTGATTGTGAATGATCAGCCATGATCACATTGAAATGTGGTGCTGGCTCGAAGGGCCGAATGGCCTACTCCTGCACCTATTTTGTATTGTCTATGTCTTTAATACCAAACAATCACTGGTGGGCGGGCCTCGTTTCAATGCATCCGTACCAGACTGTAAAACTTGTATTCAACTTTTCTAGGAAGAAATTTCAGACCTTCAAAGTCTCCTTCAAAATATCCAATATGCTTGCTTCAGATTTTAGAGATACAGCGCACAAACATGTCTTTCAGCCCACAGAGTCTGCGCCGACCAGCGATCACCCCATACATTAACCTACACACACTAGCGCCAATTTTACAACTTAGCAAAGCCAATTATCCTACAAACCAGCTGAATCATCAATTCAAACTGGGAACCCACTGAGACAGAGTGCAAAAACAAAAAGTAATATAAATAATCCAGTCCCCTCTACCCCCAAACCAATCAAACTTCACTTACCCTGCCTGCAATAGAGTTTGTAGATCCTGCAAATGACTTATTAGGCACCTCTGAACCCACAGAACTGTAGTAAAAGTAGGTTGTCTATGAACATAGGACACGACCCGAGAGGAAAGAAGACTCCATAAGCCAGGAACATGCTGGTGAGGCTGTTATTAATTCCCAGCATCATTATGGTACCTCTAAGTATGAAGATAGTTCAAGGATATTCAACACAATGTTGCAACAAATTGGAGAAGAATTTTACATTAGCTAGTTTTTGGGCCTTGAGGATAGAAAATGTGCATACGAGTCAAAATGAGCATTTTTGAATTCTTTGAGTCAGTGGGAATATAAAATAGTATGGTAAATAAACCTGTCTAACACATGATGCATGGTGTGATATTTTTCCCATCCTTTTAAAGCCCGTCAAGTCCATCAATCTTTATTTTCCATTCTCCTGTCATGTTACCATCACAATCTGTCATATAAAATTAGTATTCTGTATCACTATTTACTTCAGTAATTTAATCTGTTGGAGGCTCCCCGTTAAGTACCTGTCTGTAGAATCTGTCGCAGTGCTCTTATCTTGCTTGGGGCTTCTGTTTTCCAACTTTATTGATGCCTCTTATAATTTTGAGTGTAATTAATAACATCATTTTATGTTTAATGTTGCCAAGATAACTTCAGTTTTAATTCACTTATTTTGCATTCAAAACAGCTAATAAATGGAAAAACTGGCAATGTGATGTACCAGAGTAATGTTCAAGACTCTCGTATCTGTTGTTGCTGCCTTAATCAACATATTAATTTGGCTGCATTTGGATGTGGAGATGGAATCTTGAAGGTATGATTCTAGATTTAGTGTCAAAACTTTTTCATTGAATTTTGGAAAATGTGCCTTCTGTATTCATAGGTGTGGCATTAATATTGGTGTCTTTACTTACACACTAAATGTGGCTGGCCTTGAAAGTCCTAGATGATGATGTTGTTAGATCTGAGTGAATCAGGGAATTCGATAACATTCAAAGTCATTGTAGAGAACTTCTTATGCGAGTTGCCATTTAAAACAGGATTGAGATCACAAAGATTTAAAATTTGAGTGCATCTGTCCTATTGAAATTATTTCTAGTGTTTACATAGAAAAACAGAAAAATAGGTGCAGGAGCAGGCCATTCAACTCCACCAAGCGTTTTCTGTCCTTGACTATTTCACAGTTCTATCAATACCGATTCTACAGCTTCCAAGCTAATGTCTCTCCTTGCTATTACATTAATCTCCTCTTTAACCAGCAATGCCACCCCACCTCCTCTTACTTTCTGTCTATCCTTCCTGAATATCGAATACCCCTGCATGTTAAGCTCCCAGCCTTTGTCACTCTGGAACCATGTCTCTGTAATTCCAACCATATCATATTCCTTAACTACTAACTGTACATTCAATTCATCCACCTTATTACGAATGCTCCTTGCATTAAGGCACAACGTTTTCGGGTTTGTTTTTCTTATCTCCCTTCTACCTTTTGCTTCTGTCCTTTTATGTCTTTCTGTCTCCTTGCATTGGTTCCCAATCTCCTGCCCTGTTAGTTTAAATGTGACCTTTCCTACACTCTCTTTCCCGTTAACTGCACTCATATGCTTCCACGTTGTTGACTCCACCCCCCCCACTTTTTAGTCTAAACCCACCCGTGTAGCACTAGCAAACCTGCCTATCAGAATGTCGGTCCCCCTCCAATTAAGGTGTAACCCATCCCTTTTGTACAGGTCACCCTTGGCCCAGAAGAAATCCCAGTGATCTAGAAATCTAAATCCCTGCCCCCTGCACCAACTCCCCAGCCACACATTCAGATCCCCTATCTCCCTGTTCCTACCTTCACTAGCACGAGGTACTGGAAGCAACCCAGAGAGGAACCACCCTAGAAGTCCTGCTTTTGAGCCTCCTACCAAGTTCTCTATACTCACGGTTGCAGAACCTCCGTCCTCTTCTTACCCACGTCATTTGTGCACTACTTCCGGCTGCTCCCCTTCCCTCTCGAGGATGTTCTCAAGTTGGTCTGAGACATCTTGGACCTTGGCACCAGGGAAGCAACACACCATCCTCGAGTCTCGCCTGTCGCCACAGAATCTCCTGTCCGCACCTCTGATAATGGAGTCACTCACCACTATGGCTCTGCCTGATGTCGCTCTCGCCGGTCGAGCCTCAGCCCCAGGATTCGAGTCACAGACCTGTCCACCGCTCTGACTGGAAGCGTTGTCTGCCCCGACAGCTCCCAGGAGAGCGTACCTGTTTTCAAGAGGTACTTCCACCGAGGTCTCCTGCACAAGTTTCATTCCCTTCCTTTCCGTCTCTAACCGTCGCACCTCTTGGAGTGATGACTTGACTAGGTCCTGTCCAGGAAGCTTTTGCCTTCCGGGATGGACCGCAGGTCATCCAGCTGCTGCTCCAGTTCTCTAACTTGGTCCTTGAGGAGCTGCATCTAGGCACAGGTCCCACAGGTGTAGTGGGCAGTGACACCAGCAGTGCCCCTGACTTCCCACATCCTGCAGCAAATGCACTGCAGTAATATTCCTGCCATCACGTCAATAAGTTTAAATATTTAAATTAAATTAAACACACAACCGAATAATGTAGCCTCCTCGCCAAAGAGTCACACATTACCTCTCCAAGGCACTATGCCTTAACAAGGCCACTACACTACACCTGCACTTCATTTTATCTAATCAAGACAACTATCCACTCAACTAATTAGGATGCATAAGCCAATCCACTCCCTCGCTGGTCTGCTCCTCTGCGACATTCAAGGTAATTGCGACCTTCAAGGTAATTGCACTCGGCGCTCTCTTTAAAGTTCCCGAACTTTACTCACCTAGGAGAAAGCCTTCATTCAGTCAATCCGCTCCCTCGCTGGCCTGGCTGCTGCTCCTCTGTGTCCTCTGCTTCCACCTTCTTATTTTCTGAAAACATTTAATATGATAAGAAAATGATATAAATGCATATAACCATGGCACTCTTAATTAAGCTTTAAAGCAATGTCGTGTTGTATTGCTTGTAAAAAAAAAAGCTAACTCTGCAGTTTTCTACTTTATTCAGAGTTGTCATTTTTAACCACATTTTACCGCTTCCTGTGTCTTGTCCTTCTTCCTGTACCCCTGTCAACAAGAGAGGCAAGCAATCTGCTCCTGTAGTTTTGCCAGCTGCTGAGTTGTGCTCATAACCAACCCAGGTCGACATCATTCTGCTCCAATGGGCAAGATGCTGACGCCAAACTCTCTCTGAGTTTGCTCTGATAAATAAGTGTGAGCCCACATATAGACCCCATGTGGTCCAGTGTGTATACACTTGTTCAGTGCCAAATGGTTCATATTCTCCTATAATTAGAAATGAAGTTCTTCGGCCTGCTTGGTGACCTGTTGTTTTGTTGGATCTCATAATGATAGACTGACATAGATTTAGAAAAAACCCAGGATTGTGGTCTTATTACTTCTTTTAAAATAATCTTTTTTGGTTTAAGTCAAAATTCCATCAATAAAATATAAAATGAATCTCCACAGATGTTTTGTCCAAATAAGAAATAAAACCAGTAGGACACGAGTCAAAAACCAGATGACAGGCACCAAGACATTAACGAATTAACAGTCATTCAGTGTAATCAAATAATACACCTTTATTAAATCTGTAACAGTCACAGATTGATTTTTTTTACAATTTAAACATGCATCCAATATATTTTTCTGTTAACTCAGTATTGATTCATTATACAGCTTTATTGAATATTTATGCACATCTGTACCGTGAAAGTCGACATTATCGACGGAAGGATCTACTTTGTAAAGTTTTATGTGCAAATTAAAACATTTTTATATAATAATTTTAGAATCACATTTCCCCCTTCGTGTCACAAATAGGAATGACAGAATACAACAGAGCACGTTGTCGTCATTCTGTCATCCTTGTAATCGCTCACGTTTACGTTTACTAGGGGCTCTAGGGGGCGCTGCATTGAAGGCAGCCTCTGCCTACAGTCTGTCCGTTTTTTCTATCTTTTTTTAATTTTAGTTTGTCTTAACAGTTTGTTTTGGGGATTCTTTAGCTTTTCTATGTGGGGGGGGGTAGGGGGGTAGGGTAAGGGGGAAACCGCTTCCCAGTCACTTCCTGGCGAGGATGCGACTATTCTCCTCCTCGCCTCCTCGCCCGCCTCCTCGCGGCCTACCAGCTGGATTGGAGCGGCCTTTCCTGCCAGGGACCGGGGACTGGACCAGAGCTTCAGCAGCGGCAGCGGCAGCGCTGGATTCATCGCGGAGCGGGCGATGCCTACCTGGATCGCCGTTTGTAGCTCCGGAATGTTGGGCCTGCGGCATCAACTTCGTGGAGCTGTGGTTTGCGGAGCTCCCAGCACGGGCGGCGCTGACTTCAACATCGCGGAGTCCTGGGATCCCTTTGCCGAGGACCGCCAGTATGAATCTCCGCCCAGTGGCTTGTGGACTTCGGGAGCCGCGGACTCCGGTAGGAAGTGGCTGATTCGGAGGTCCAAGCCGCTGAGGTTGTCCTCCCTTTCCGACGTCGGAGTTCCATCATCCCGGCGAGTGGGCCTGAACATCGGGCCGCCCGTGGCGGCGACTGGGGAGGGCTAGGGAGGCCCCGACCACGGGTGAACATCAGAGGAAGATGACTGACTTTGGAGCCTTCCCTCACAATGGGAAACTTTGATTCTGCTGTGTGGGGATGTTTTATGTTGGAGTCTATCGTGTGTTGTGAGCTTTATTTTATTTGTATGGTGACCACACATTTCACTGTACCAACTGGTACATGTGACAAATAAATGTATCTTGTATCTTGTACAAAATAGTGGGAAAGGTAGGCTTGAGGCTAGTTATCTCAATTTAATAGGACCTCATGGGTTCCAGAGAGACCTAGCTAAATGGATGCATTATTGGCTGGGTGATGGCAGAAGGTTAATTTTCAGACTGAAGGCCTGTGACTAGTGGTGTGCCACAGGGATTGGTGTTGGGGCCCATAGTTGTTCACCAGTTATTTAAGCAATTTGGATGAGAATGCACAAGGCCTCATTAATAAGTTTGTAGTTGACGTTTAAATAGGATGTATGGTAGACAGTTAAGAAGCTTGTCTACAATTACTGTGGGATCTTGGATCAGCCAGATAAGTGAGGTGAGGAGTAGCAAAGGTAGACAAAAATGCTGGAGAAACTCAGCGGGTGAGGCAGCATCTATGGAGTGAAGGAAATAGGCAAGGTTTCGAGTCGAAACCATTCTTCAGACTGATGTGAGGGTGGGGGGGCAGGAGGAAGAAAGGAAGAAGTGGAGCCAGAGGGCTGAGGGAGAGTTGAGAAAGGGAGGAGAAAGTAAGGACTACCTGAAATTAGAGAAGTCAATGTTCATACCGCTGGGGTGCAAACTACCCAAGCGAAATATGAGGTGCTGCTCCTCCAATTTACGGTGGTCCTCACTCTGGCCACGGGCAGAAAGGTCGGATTCGGAATGGGAGGGGGAGTTGAAGTGCTGAGCCACCAGGAGATCAGGTTGGTTATTGCGAACCGAGTGAGGAATAGCAAATGGTGTTTAAGTCAGATTAGTGTGAGGTATTGTATTTTGGGAAGTCAAACCAAGGTAGGACTTTCTCAGTGAGCAGTAGGGCCCTGTGGACTGTTGTACAACGGAGGGACCTAGAAGTACATAGTTCCCTAAAAGTGGTGTTGCAGGAAGGCAGAGTGGTGAAGAATGCATTAAGCATGCTGGTCTTCATCAGTTGGGACATTCTTCCAGTATTGTGGATTGTTTTGGTTACCCTGCTGCAGGAAATTTATTTAAGCTGGAAAGACTGCAAAGAAGATTCACAAGAATCCGGCCTGGACCAGGGGTGTATAAAACGAGAAAGAGCATAGATATGGTAAATACAGTTTGTTTTTTTCAGAGAAAGGGAGTCAAAAACACACAAGTATAGGGTTTAAGGTGAGAAGGGAAAGTTTTAAAAGGGACCTGAAGGGCATTTTCTTCACAAAAAGAGAGTGATATGTATATGGAACAACCTGCTAGAAAAAGAAGTTGAGGCAAGTATAATAACATTTAAAAATACATTTGTTCAGATAAACGGATAGGAATATGCTGGAGAAACTCAGCGGATGAGGCAGCATCTATGGAGAGAAGGAATAAGCGACGTTTCGGGTCGAGACCCTTCTTCAGACCGATGTCGGGGGTGGGGGGGAAGAAGGGAAGAGGTGAAGACAGTAGGAGAGCTGGGAAGAGGAGGGGAAGGCGGGAGAAAGCAAGGACTACCTTAAATTAGAGAAGTCAATGTTCATACCATTGGGGTGTAAACTACCCAAGCAAAATATGAGGTGCTGTTCCTCCAATTTGCGCTGGGCCTCACTCTGGCAATGGTGGAGGTCCAGGACAGAAAGGTCGGATTCGGAATGGTGGGGGGAGTTGAAGTGCTGAGCCTCCAGGAGATCAGGTGTGTTTTTACGAACTGAGCGGAGGTGTTGGGCGAAACGATCGCCAAGCATGCGCTTGGTCTCACCGCTGTAGAGAAGTTGACACCGGGACCAGCGAATGCAGTAGATGAGGTTGGAGGAGGTGCAGGTGAACTTGGATGGAGTCGAGGGGGGAGGTAAAGCGACAAGTGTAGCATTTCCTGCGGTTGCAAGAGAAAGTACCAGGGGAGGGGGTGGTTTGGGTGGGAAAGGACAAATTGACCAGGGAGTTACGGAGAGAATGGTCTCTGCAGAAAGCAGAAAGGGGAGGAGATGGGAAGATGTGGTCAGTGGTGGGATCCCGTTTGGAGGTGGAGAAAATGTCGGAGGATTATATGTTGTATGCGACGGCTGATAGGATGGAAGGTGAGGACAAGGGGGACTCTGTCCTTGTTACGAGTAGGGGGGGAGTGAGAGTGTAGCTGCGGGATATAGAGGAGATCCTGGTGAGAGCCTCATCTATAATAGAAGAGGGGAACCCCCGTTCCCTAAAGAATGATGACATCTCCGATGCCCTGGTCTGGAACACCTCATTATGCGTGCAGATGCGCCGTAGACGGAGAAATTGGGAGTAGGGGGTAGAGACCTTACAGGAAGCAGGATGGGAAGAAGTGTAGTCCAGATAGCCATGGGAGTCGGTGGGTTTGTAGTAGACATCAGTCAGTAGTCTGTTACCTGCGATGGAGATAGTGAGGTCTAGAAACGGTAGGGAGATGTCGGAAATGATCCAGGTGAATTTAAGTGTCGGATGGAAGTTAATGGTGAAATGGACGAAGTCAGTGAGTTCTGCATGGGTGCGGTAGGTAGCACCAATGCAGTCGTCAATGTAGCGGAGGTAGAGTTCGGGGATAGGGCCACGGTACGCCTCGAACAAGGATTGTTCGACGTACCCTACAAAGAAGCAGGCATCGCTGGGGCCCATGCGCGTGCCCATAGCTACACCTTGGATTTGGAGGAAATGGGAGGAGTCAAATGAAAAGTTGTGAGGGTAAGGACCAGCTCCGCTAGGCGGAGGAGAGTATTAGTAGACGGGGATTGGTTGGTTCTGCCGTTGAGGAAGAAACGGAGGGCTTTAAGACCCTCCTGGTGGGGGATGGAAGTGTAGAGTGACTGGACATCCATGAGGGAGTGGGGGCCTGGAAAACGGAAGTCATGAAGGAGACAAAAAGCGTGTGAGATGTCTTGGACATTGGTGGGGAGGGATTTGACCAGTGGGGATAGGATGGAGTTGAGGTATATGGAAATATGTTTAGTGGGACATGAACAGGCAGAAACAATGGGTCTGCTCAAACAGAAACCTCAGTTTTTTTCATGCTATTAATGACTCGGATAAAATAATATTGGTGTATATCCTAGTTTACGATTTACACTGAATTAGTAATAAGTAAAGGAAATGGGAACAGGTTGCAAAGGGACACTAGCAAATTAAGTTTAAGTGGCAGGTCAGCTGAGGCTGAACAAGATCAGACAATGTTCTGAAGGTGGGTGGGGACAGTCTTAATGATTTCATTCATTCCAATTATGGCAAGGTGCTAAAAGCAACAAAAAAAAGGGTAATGGGAGGTTGACCATTATTTCAAGCACGTATATTGCACAAGACTGGTTCTTTTTAGTCTTGATCAAACCGCATCCCGAGTACTGAATTCTGTTTTGGACAGTATACAGCAGGAGGGATGTATGGGACTTGACAAGGTTGCAGCATGAATTTGGTAGCTTAAAGTGGTGAGAACAGTTTGCATAAACCCAACGTATTGTTTTAATGATGAAAGATTCAGTGATTTTATTAAGCTCTTTAAAACATGAAGGAATCTGATTGGATAGGTATGGAAAAACTAAACTATTTTGCAAGGCTGTGGTGGGTACAAATGTTTTATTATGGGTGTCAAGCAATGTGGAACAAAGGCAGCTTAGTGACAGACCTGGTGTCAGAGATGGAATAGCCTGCTATTATTCTCATAAGGGCAACACATAGAAGAGTCAAGTGTTCAGGGCTTGGAGCTCTAATGGCAGGTTTGCCGTGCTGTCATCTCAAAGTACTCAACATAAACACAGCAGCAGAACAAAGCAAAGGGGAAAACTATATCTTTTTGAAGTGTAAATTTTCAATATTTTTCAGAGAAACTCTTTAGCAAATATAGATTTTACTAATTTAGCTTTTGGCTGTTCTGTTTGTTCTACTTGATTCCAGATTTACCACCATGACATCTGTAATATGAAGTGATAAAACCCAAATAAAAGTGTAAATATTTATCCCAAATATGTCAATATGAGGTTTTTATTATTCTCATGGAAAAAGTTACCTTAAATTTTAGGACTAGATCTTAAAATAGTTTTATGGTCAAATGGTTCTCAGCTAAAGTCCCTTGCCAATGTCTCACTGGACCTCGATGTAAGAGGCACGAAAAGGAGTTTGGTCTTGCATTCTGTAATTGCCATTGATCAGAAGCTTTAGTGCACAATACCAGGAGTGGTTGTCGCATGTCCTTTTCTGTGACATGAGATATTTGACCACTGCCCTTTCACAGTAAAGGCCTTGAGTGAATAATATTTTATTGTTCAAGAAGGATGACAGACTGTCAGCAATTTTCTTGGCTCTGAAATAGCCTGCTAATGGCTTTTGGAAGGAGCACTCTGGGCAGCAAAGGCACAGAATGGACCCTGGATGGGAGTTTACAATCATTCAGTAGGAGTTGCTCGGCAGTGTCATCACTGACTAAGCTGACTGACTCCTGAATGATGTCGGTCTTGAACTGGATCTGCAGCAGGTAGTGAGAGAATCAGGTCAAGGGGAAAAATAAACGTTACTTTGTCCTATAATGGCTTACAACAACCTAATTTTAAAAAAAACAAGTAAGAATTTCATTATTTATCACAAATGGATGATACATTTGGGAAAATGTTATGGATTTTAGTTTTGGAATAATATAATCTATGTAAAATTTTAAATTGTATTGAAGTGTGTCTTGCATTAATCGAACATTTATGCACGTGTAATAAGTGTTCATTTCACCTTTCCTTTGAAATTTTAATAGCTAACTCTTGTTCCCAGTCTCTTTTGATACCCTCCGTAGATGGTATTTCTACATTTAAGATAATATTATACAAATATGATATTAAGTTTGCTGATTTAGCTTTTATCTGCATTGCATCATCCAATACATCTGCTGGGCTATTATAATGATCTTTTGTATATTTTTTCAAATAGTCGCATATTTGAAAATATTTAAAATATTGATTATTTCCGAGTTTATATTTTATTTGTAATTGTTGAAATGAAAGTAATTTTCCAGTTTCATATAAGTCACCGAATGTTTTAATTCCTAGTCTATCCCAATGTGTGAAAGATTTATCTATAGTAGAGGGATTAAACGAAGGGTTATTAACTATGGGAGATAAAAGTGATAAATTTCTTAATTTTAAATTTTGTTTTATTTGTTTCCAAATTCGGATTGTGCTATGTATAATTGGGTTCTTATTATACTTTATATTATTCAGTTTCATTGGTGAGAGGAGGATCGCTCCAATGTTTCCAGAGGAGCAATCCTCTTTCTCCATTACAATCCAGTCCACTTGCTGGGCGGAGTTATCCATCAGTTGAATCATATTTTTAATATTTACTGACCAATAATAATACATGAAATTAGGTAGTGCTAAACCCCCTAATACTTTAGGTTTATTCAGATGAGTTTTTTGTATTCTATGTGATTTATAGTTCCATATAAAATTAGTGATATCTGAGTCCAGTTTTTTTTTAAACTTCTTTGGTAAGTATATAGGAATCGATTGAAATAGGTATAAAATTTGTGGTAGAAAGATCATTTTTATTGCATTTATTCGGCCTATTAAAGACACCGGGAGCGTTTTCCAAAATTTAATTAGTGTGTTTAATTTATTAATTAGGGGATCAAAATTTGCTTTAAACATACCTTGATATGTTCTAGTAATTTCGATTCCCAAATATTTAAATTTTTCTGTAGCTATTTTAAAAGGGAATTTTAAAAGATGTGTTGAATCTTTTGGTTTTATTGACATAATTTCACTTTTATTCCAATTTATTCTGTATCCAGAAAAAGATCCAAAGTCTTCAATTAAATTTAATATATTTGGTATAGTGATTTGAGGTTTTGTAATGTACAGTAATATGTCATCCGCGTATAAAGATATTTTATTATTTGAATCTTTAGTATTATACCCATGGATATCAGGGTGTATTCTAATTTTTTCTGCTAGCGGTTCAATAATAAGAGCAAACAACTGTGGTGATAATGAGCATCCTTGTCTATTTCCCCTTGATAGTTGGAATTTCGAAGATAATATGTTAATAGTTAATATTCTAGCTGTAGGTTTATTATATAATAATTTAATCCATAGAATAAAATTCTCTCCCAGTTGGAATTTTTGTAATACTTTATCCATATAATTCCATTCTACTTGGTCAAATGCTTTTTCAGCATCCAGCGAAATAATTGATAATTCTTGTTCTTCAGATTTGTGTGAGTGCATTATGTTGAGTAAACGTCTCTGGCAGGAGATGAGTATCTCTTAGGGACAAACCCCGTCTGATCTGGGTTTATTAATTTACTAATATATTTACTTAATCTTCTAGCTAATGTTTTCGCTAATATTTTTTGATCTGTTTGATAATATTGATAATATTTCTTGTTGTCACATTTACTACACTATAGCGCATTCATTTGTTTTCTGTACAAAAATTCAAAAATTTTGGATTGAAATTTTCAAAATCTTTACAAAATTATTTAAAATAAAACTGATACCCAAAGCAGAATGGATTATCTTTGGAATAACGGAAGATGGTCCAGAACTAAATGTGTTTCAAAAGAAACTAATAGACTACGGGTTAATAACTGGAAAAAAGCTAATCCTAAAATTTTGGAAGAAGGCTCCAATACCAACTATAAACATGTGGATTTCAAATATGTTCGAAACATTACACCTAGAAGAGATAAGACTCCTCCTGGCAGGTAAACCAGATCACTTCCACCTTACGTCGTCTGCATTTATAGAATTATTACAAATATAGGGTGCAAAGGTACCTTAAAAAAAAACTGAGGTCAGGTAAGGGGGGATGAAAGTTGGAGAGTTGGTATGTCCCATTTGCGTAATGCTCATAAAAACTATTTGTTTTTCTCTTTTCCCTCTTTCTCTTTCTCCTTCTTTTCTAGGGTCTATTTCTTAACTCTTTTTCTTTTGTTTTTAATTTTGTTCTTATAGGGTCTTCGTTCTTTCTTGTTGTCACATTTTCTACACTTTCACTTTTTCCTTCACTTTCTTCTTTCTCTCAATCTCATCCTTTCCCTTTTCTAGTGTACAAAACAAACGGAGTACATTAATTGTAAGAAGATATAAGTGACGAGTACTAATGTATGTGGTTGTAATGTAATGTACTGCTAATAAATAAAAAAAATTAAAAAAAAAGAATTTCATTATTGCGTTTCAGTACATTTAAACACTCTTGACTTGACAAAGGTGGCTGCAATTAATAAAAAGTCACTAATTTTTAATAGAAATCTAATCAGTTAAAGACAAACTATTGAGATACAAGGAACAGCAGATGCTGGAATCTTGAGCAAAACACAAACTCTTGGAGTAACTCAGGCAGCATCAATGGAGGGAATGGATAAGCAAAGTTTTGGATTAGGACCCTTCTCTAGATCCAGTCAGAAGAAGGATGCCAACCTGAAATGTTGCCTATCCATTCCCTCCATAACGCAGAGGGAAGTAAGAAGTAAGGTTTGTAAACACTGGTCAAATCAAATTGCCTTAAGTACTTTGCAGATCAATTTCCTACAATCCCTTCCAGAAAGCTTTCTTGAATAGCGCATTGCAAAACAATGGCAGGAAGCTATTTGACATAATAAGACCACAAACCTATGAGCAGTGCACGGCTAAGGTATATTGGCAAATTAGATTAAAATATTTATCAGTTGAGAAAAGTTGGAGCATTTGGAGAAAGATTCAGAATTATTGTATTCTGTTGAATAAAATCTCCACAAAATATTAATCCATGGTTAATTGACGAGGTTAAGAAAGTATTTTAAAAGAAGAATATTACATTGTCGTCAAGACTGTAAGACAACAGTACGACCACCTGTAAGACAACCTAGCCGGCCCAACCTCTCCCAATAGCATACACACTCGAGCCCTGGCAACCTCCTCATGAATCTTTTCTGCACTCTTTCCACCTTAATGACATCCTTCCTATAGCAAGGTAACCAAAACTGAACATAGTACTCCAAATGTGGCCTCGCCAATGTCTTGTACAACAGTAACATAACATCCCAACTTTTTAACTCAATTCCTTACTTGGTGAAGGTCAATGTACCAAAAGCCACCATACCATTTAATATCTTCCTGTGACGCCACTTTCAGGGAACAATGTATTTGCACTCCAAGATCCATCTGGTCTACAACACTCCCAGAGCCCTACCCGTCATTGACAAGGTTATCTGCATTAAACTCCATTAGCCACTCCTCAGCCCACATGCCCAGCTAATTAATATCATGCTGTGAGTTTTAATAAGCATCTTCACTGTTGATACAACCCACTTTAGTGTCATCTGTAAACATACTAATCATGCCGTATATTCTCATCCGAATTGTCAATATCACTCTTCCTTGAAGGTGATGGAGAGTAAATTCTGCTTTGCCAGCAACGCTCACATCCTATAAATTATGTGAAACATTTTCCTTTAAGTGAGAATTACTCTAAAGCAAATGGATTTTCTTGTTTATGTAAACCAGAACAGTTAGGAGAAGCTTTGAAGAAATTTATGACAAGTATCCTCTCTGAGATGTGGAATTAAAACGTTTTGTCATATTTGGCACCAGAAGCAGTGCTGTTCATGCATCATGAATGTTCTATTGGTCATTTTCTAAAATAAGGAGTTTAAAAAAAGACACATTATCTAATTGCTTGATAAATTGCAGCTAATATTTATAACTTAAAACCTTCTGTGACTCTTGCGTTTTGCTCTGTCTGCCAAGGCCTCCTGGTGCACCCGGTATTTAACCATTTTAACTTGCCTTCTCATTCCCGTACCAATCTTTCTGTTCTGCGTCTCCTTCGTTTCCAGAGTGAGGTAACACACAAACTGGAGGAACAGCGCAACATTCCACTTGGGTAACAATGGTATGAACATTGAATTCTCCAAATTCAAATAATGCCACCCTATTGGATCTCCACTCAACTACCAATCTCCCCACTTCACCTGTATCCACCTATCACTTGCCAAACTTTGCCCCAACCCACTTCTTTTCCAGCTATCTCCCCAACCCCATCAATCTGTTGAACGGTTCCGACCTGAATCATCATCTATCCAAGCCCTCCATGTATGTTGTCTAACCTTCCGTGATCTTCCAGCACTTTGTGTTTTGTCCAAGAATATTTGAGTTATAGAACAGTTGAAAATGGTTTTAAAAGCTGTATTGATTAAATTTTTATCTAACAGAAAAATAGAAATGAATATGTAATTCACATAAGATTTTAACATTGGCAACAAATTGGTGAGAAAGTATGTATGGGCAAGAGTGCTTGCAGAAACAACAATAATACTACCAGGTATCACAAGAGCCTGGGAAATCAAAGTGGATCAAACAAAGGGAATAATGAGCTAGCACCACTCAATACAGGCAGAATACAGGCATAGCAATGATCCATTTACATGGGATTGATGAGTGATGATCCGAATGCAAAAATGTTCTGTACCTAGGCTTTGTGTATGTTTATTTTTGCATGCACAGTGATGCTTAATGTTGAGTTGTTTTTGTTAATGGTTTCAATGTTTTTCTCATATTGTTGATGTTGTAGGTAGGCATGAAGTCAGCCAAGTTCGTCCTACAGAATATTGGGTGGAAGAGGCAACAATTCCAGAAGAGCCTGTTGATAGCGATAGGTCTAGAAAAAGGCATAGTAAAGGTGCAGGTCTAATTTAAGTACCTAACAATTATAATAATACTGGATTTTTGCTAAAAGCATTGTCATTGGTGTCGTTTCTGAGTGTTGCTGAGAATGATACCTCAGTGGTTTGGGTTAACTTAATGTTCAAATGTTCATTTGCGTGAAGCTGCTCTGCACAGTTCAGTCAATTCAGTGAGGTCAGTAATAATAAGAATAACGAAAGATTAAAATCAGGAAACAATGAATATGAAATTGAACAGATTTGCGGAGAAATTTCTCACTGATATAATTTATGAAACTTAGATTTTAAACATTTTTAGACTAGCAAAAGCACTTGTAGCATAAATAATGTTAAATATTTGGAGGAATAAAAAATGAGGCCCTTCAGCCCACCGAGTTCTGTTTGTCATTATTTTTTCAAAGCCATCTCTCATTCTTTTGGTGATTTAAAAAGTGCTGACGTATTTATTTTCCTTTCTATCAAGGTCCTAGAACTTCCCAGTGGTAAAACTATCAGTACGTTAACAGGCCACACGAACGGCGTTCAACGATGTCAGTTTACACATCATGAGCAAACCCTTATTTCTAGTTCTGATGATGCTACGATAAGGGTAAGGTTTATCTTGGAAGTCTTTTCCTAATCTGTAACAAAAAAAACATTCTGTCTCCCATGCAACTGCTTAGCCTTCCAGTGGAAAATTATGTGTTCAAGCAGTCCCTCACATAAAGTGATCAGTACTTGGGTTAGTATCTTGGAAAATGTAGTGAAAGTGAAGCTATAGAATAATTCAGGAGGCAATTCATTTTCTGTGTGTGGTGATTTATGGGATAAGCCCAATAATTCGCGCAGTCTACATAGGCGCTCTTGAAAAAAAATGCATTCGAATGTTAGCTTTAAATATCGCAAGATGCATACAAGTACCTTGCCAAGAATTTATATTGCTGCAGTTAATGGGATATGGGCATCACCGGCAAGGCCAACTTCATTGCCCAAACTTAATTGTCCTTGCTAAAACGACACATAGCTGCTGCATTGAGCGTCTGCTGTCTTCCCAGTGAACGTGCTGTTGGGTAGGAAATTGCAGGATTTGAATGCAGTGTCATTCAAGTGTCCAGGTGGAATTGAAATTTTGAGCATCAACAGAACTTCACCCACCAAGCAAGTGAAAATTATTCCATCATTCTTCTGACTAGTACCTTTTGAATTATGGGAGAGCATTGGAGAGTTAGGGCATGATGGATATCTAGCCTGATTACACTCTGATATTGACACCTCTATGCCATGAATGTTCCTTGCCATTTATCTGCCCTTGCCTGAATTTTGCCTGGATCTTGCTGCATGCCTTCCTTCTTATCTGAGGAGTTGCAAGCAGAGTTGAATAATTTACTATCTTTAGCAAACATCACCATTTGCCACCTTTTGGTGGCGAAAAGATTATTACTGAAGCAGTTGATTATGGTTGGGCTTCAGTTACTGCCCTGAATAACCTTCAAATCACCAACTTTTAAGGCTTCCTTCGTTTGCAGTATGAATCCAACTGGTGGATAATGTCTTCCTTGATTCCCTGTTTAACTAGGACTCCTGCACAGCATGTCCCATTGTATGCTACCTTAATGTCAAGAATAGTCACTCTCACATCACCTCTGGAAGTCATTTCTTTGGTCCATGTTTGGTCCAAAGCTGTTATGAGGGCTGGAGCCAAATGGCCTTGACAAAGCTCAAAATGTATTATTGTTGACTAATGCAGTTGGAAAGAATAATTGACTACACCTTCCATCACTTTGTTGCACCTGTAGAATTAAGTTGTTCCATGGAAGCCAACATAGATGCGTGATATACATAGTAATTTCATCACAATAGACCAAGCCGTCAAATAATAAATTATGCAATATTATTTTATAGTACAAGTGCTGGGATGACACTTAGAATTGATTTTGATCTTACCATCAAACACAAAAAATGAAACATTTGCTTCCAGAATTAAAGGTTAAAGATTTAAGTTCAGATGCAGGCCTATGATCATTCATTCTCTACTTGTCTTTGATGAGTGTGATGTTAATTGTTTGAGTGTTTCAGAATGGTTTGTTGGTTTTCAATGTGTACCATTGTGCAGAGTTTTGCAGCCTGATTTGGACTATTTTCTGGCTGACAGGTTGCGTGATGAGAAAAGAGCAGGTAAAGAAAGATATTGAACTTAAAGACTGAATAGAAAAAAGACATCTATCTGAAGTTGGATTCTTATCCAGACAATAAAAAAAAGTACATTGTGTTCCTGAACAGGAAAAAATGATCTCATGCAGGGACTAGTATTTCATGTTTTTTCAACTCAGAGGAATTTTAATATTTCTAAATGTACAGCAAAGATTCTTAGATAATTCAAGAGAATATTGGAAAATTACAGATATTTTAAATTTTCATGAAGCATATATTATATACAGAGTGTCTCTGGTTCCAGCAGCATTAAATGTGCATGTGGAAACCGGGAGAGTCAGGTGCACCTGATTTCTGACTCCGCTCAGTTCTAATTTCCATGTGCGATGCAAGAGTGACTGTAACTTGGAGGTGATGTTCACCACCAGAGAGATGTTAATGTTTCAGACCAGTTTAGCAATTCGCCTCGTGGCTAATTATGCTTTTGAGATGGTAGAAATACTGTCCGTACCCGTTTTACTACAATTCCGTAAATAAGTTGTGAAACAATGGTACGGGCTGTGGTAGGAAGTGAGACCATGGATCCTTGGAGGTCAACATGTTAGCTATTAATATTTTGTGGGAATCCCTCATTCTATGGGTCTTATAGTATTAACTATTATCAGGACATAAGGAATCAGTTGAGAAAATGTCACATGAGGTTTGTAAAGATCTTGAGATTTGTAAAGATCCTCTCAGAAAGAGACAAATAGTTTGCTGAAAATTACATGAGAAACGCAGGGTGATTTTTTTTAATTTTTTTTTTTTTTTAATTGCAGCCTGTATTTGAACTCTCCTCTGCCCTTGTAGAGATAGAATCTCCTGGATTTTGCCTCAATCCAGTCCTGATTGCTCAATAAAATTTGCCTACTATCCTGGGGCTTTTCCATAAGCACCGATATGAAATATCTTCTTAGCATCGGGAAGAATTGTGTCGCCCTCCTCTTGTGTAAGATAAAGTCACCAATTTGTCTGCTTCCAGTGAGGAGATATTTTCAAATGATGCATCTCAGGGAGTCAGCTCAGTATAGTATCTTCATCATTACCCATGCTCTTTTAAATTGCAGTCATCAGCAAACAAGCTAGGCTTGGTGTAGGTATCCAATGACACTAATGAGAGCTTTGGCTTCTAAATTTATGTCCTTTTTTTAACAATATAATTGCAGGTTGACGAGATAAAATTCCTATTTTGAAGGCGTACCTGAAGATTTGGAAAAATTAACAAAACAAGAACATTTTGTAATGTTTATAGCTACTTACGTTGATTATTTCCAGCTTCTGCAGTTAATTGCTTTCACTGTTATGGGCCTGTCCCACTTAGGCGATTTTTTTAGGCAACTACATGTGACTAGTTTGTCGCCACATGTTCGCCGGTGGTCGTCGGGAGAAGTCTCCTCAGTCGTGCAAAAAGTCGTAGCGTCTTTCTGGAGCCGCTAAATTTACAACATGTTGACAAATTTTCGGCAACCGTGGGTTTGAGGCCAATGAGCGTAGCTTGACTTCTGACGTAGGTGCTATCGTAGATTGTCGCCAGGATGACCTAGGTTGTCGCTGTTTTTTCGGCGACCTGCTACGACCATGACAGTTGCCGGCAGTTGCCTAAAAAATCGGCAAGTGGGACAGGCCTATTACTCATATTGCTGTGGCGCTTCTTTGCGCTTACAAGATGTGTGTCAAATTGTTTCATTGTATCTGAATCTGGTTTCCAGATGAAATATTACTCTGTGTGTGTGTGTGAATAACAGAGAGGCCTCTTGGTTGGAATTTTGATACCTTAAATCTTTTGGTGTGTGCGAATTATTTGGAATTTGTAGTCATTCTTTGGATTCTTGCACTCTCCTGTCCTTCAGATCATACCAAAATTCTAATAAGAATTTACCCCTATGCATCAAATTTTGTAACAGACAGTATCTTGCCTCATTTGAACAGCAGATGTTCTTGGACTGAATATGAGCTATGTTCCTGTCACAATTGCTGTTACAGACTGTTCAGAGAATTGAATTATGTGAATGATCTTCTCGCTCCTTTCTCTGAAGTGAAGTCATTTGTAACAGACCAAACTCTTATAAATGGAACTTGCATTTTTCAGTATCATGTGTTTTATTGTTGAAAATAATCTGTCCATTATGTATGTGCACAGATTATTTCCAGTGAAGTTGAAGGTTATTATCAAGGCCAGGGGCGGAAAACCCGGGGGGGGGGGGCAGAGGGGACACGTCCCCTCCATGTTTTGAGAGGTGGGGGGCATCCCCCTCAAGTTTTTGTAAACCGGATTTTAAAATCCGGTGATCGAGGGCGCCGATTGGAGGAGAGAGACGTCGGTCAGCAGGCAATCGGGGCGGGACATGATTCAGCGCGATGATTGGAGGAGGGAGGAGTGGGGGGGTGGGACTGAGGATAGAGCGCGGTGATTGGAGGAGGGAGACGTGGCACAGACCTGCGCTTCATCCGCAGGCAGGATCCATCCCGGCCGGGTCTCCGGAGCTGTGCCGTCCCCTCCCGAGTAACACCCCCCCCCCCCCCCCCGCGGGTGGCCAGAGAGGTCGGCAGCAAAGATCCTCCGCTATAGGATCTTTGGTCGGCAGTCAGACGGGCCAGCGCAGAGAAACAGCGCTAAACCCAACTAACTCTGCCTGTCCCGCCAGGTGAGCTTACAACCCTTCCTGGACTTGCGGGAAATATGGCCAGCGTGGAGAAGCAGCGTGGTATCCTGTCAGTCCAGACAGGGCTGTAGTTGACCCGGTGAGACAGGCAGTTGAGCTGCATTTAGCGCTGGATTGAGCCTCCGAAGCCTCGCACGCGTGTGTGTGAGTGTGCGCATGCGCGCGTGGTTCGCCAAAAAATTGTGTCCCCCGTCCCCTCCATGTTTTGATAGCTAGATCCGCTCTTGGTCAAGGCACATACAAACAAGTGGGCTTTGCTGCTGACTGGTGAATTATATGCTGGAATCTCTAGTACCGATACTTTAACATGTAACTATGAGGTCTCCTACTCCACGTTTACAAGCTACGATGTAGAGAAAGTGGAGAGCACAAGGAAATATCAGAGGAAAAAGATCCAACTCACTTTGATTAACATTATTTACAGAATGACCTAGTCGGTTGGTAAGGATTGGCTGCAAGATTAAATGGAGAGAAATCTCCTGCGTCCAGACGTCAACAGCAGCTCAAACTTGAATGCTAGATATCCCAACATTTTTCAGCATTCCTATTAGAGAAGAAAATACTTTAAAAACCTCATTGGACTCTAAAGTTATGTACTGGAAAAAAACACAAACTGCTGGAGTAACTCAGCAGGTTAGACATACCTGGCGAGCCTGGGTAACGTTTCGGGTCGGGACCCTTCTTCAGACATTGTAGAGAGGGGGGGGGGCAAGGAGTGGAGAAGGAAGCTGGAAAAGAGGAGGGGCAGGACAAAGCGTGGCAAGTAAAAGGTGAACACAGGCGAGGGAGGTTTTTGATAGGCAGACGGTTGGAATAAGGCCATAGATTTTAAAAACAGAAGGTGGGAGATGAGAGGATCGAAGAGTTGTGAATTGTGAAGCTAGAGGAAGCAATGTAGGGGGAGGTGAGAAGTCCTGGTACTGAAAAATAAGCTTAGTCCTGTACTTTTAAAAAACACAGACAGAAGAGCAGGCTAAGCATATGAAGAAAGGGGTGTCCGTGAAAACCTGCCTACAATGGCTCACACCCATTGTGGTGCTCTCAAATATTCAGCTCCCAGGATATTTCAGTGATTCAGATATTACAGGGAATTGACAGATGCCTGCAATCAAAAGAATGCTTTAATTACGACCAGCAGAAAGCCGTTGAGGTTTGCACGCAGTTTCTCAGAATGAACAGGTTGACATGGGGTGGAAGATTGCAACCTACACGTATTCCGCCCTGTTTCGACTAATGCAATCAACTGGATGTGCACAAACGGAAGATCAAATAGAACAAGTTGTCCAACAACTTTAGGCTGTGCACGCCACACGAAAGAAGAACAGGTTGACTTCAGTGGAGCAATCAAGTTGGGATAGAGTGTGTTAAAACATGGATCTGGTCTGGTGACATGGCCTGGTGGATTGGCTAGATGATGGGGCAGTTAAGGGCCTGTCCCACTTGGGCGATTTTTTTTAGGCGATTACAGGCGACTAGGCTGTCGCCACATGGTCGCCGGGATGTCGCCTGTATGGTCGTGAGTAGTATCCTCAGTCGCCCAAAGAGTCGTAGCGTTTTTCTGGTCGCCGCTGGATTTAGAAATGTTCAAATAATTTCGGCGACAGTTGGCATGACGCCAATGAGCATAGCTTGACTTCTCTTGATGTTGGTTCTGTCGTAGGTTGGCGCCAGGCTGATGTAGATTGTCACCAGATGACGTAGGTTGTCGCCGGTGCTGACTTCAGTGAATTCCATTGGCGACTACCTACGTCAACCGGCGACAGGTACCGACGACTGAATTGTCTTCAGTTGTCTTCAGTTGTTGCCGACAGGATCGTAGCTTGTTGTGGGTGGATGTAGGTTGTCGGAGGTGTGGTCGCAGGTGGACGTCCTAATCCGTCGCCGTTGTCGGTAGCTTGCCATAGCCTGACGTTGACTAGGTGAGTTCTCCAGGTTTAGGTAACCTCTAATAATCTCCCCCCCCCCCCCCTCCCCCATCTCCTCCACACTCATTTTTCCTCCCCCCTCCCCCCCCCCTCTCCTGTGCTCCAGTTGGACTTGCATCTATTTCTCTCCTCCCCCTCCTACATTCCTTCCTCTGGCTTCACTATTTGCAACTTTTCAAATCTACCTGTCTCATACCACCTGCTCTGGGCTTTGTTCCAACCATCTGCCTGTGTTCATCAATTACCTGCCATTCTTTGACCCGCCTCTCCTCGCTTCCAACTTTCTTCCCCCCCCCCCCTCCACAATCTGTCTGAAAAAGTGTCCTTACCCGAAATGTCACCTATCCATGTTCTCCAGAGATGCTGCCTGACCTGCTGAGTTACTCCAGCACTTTATGTTCTTTTGTGTATGCACGCATCTGCAGTTCCTTGTTTCTACAATGAGTCACGGGTGTCTGAGATGGGACGATCAAGTCAGTATTCCCATCGTTATGAGGCACAGAATCACTTCATGCAAGTCGCCCCAGAATCATGGACTTGAAAACCACAACCTGAGATTTTGTGTATGGGTCTTATATGAGCCATAACTTGGAGAAATTGGCACCAAGCTGCAAAGTGTGGCATCAGTGTACACCTCTATTTGCATTGCCAGTCTACTCCTGGAAATGTCTAACCCAATTTCAATGATTATTGCCAAAAAGGGCAGGAAAAATGTTTTGTCTAGATTGACCTCCAGCCATGTGGAATGAGAGTCTAAGCAGTGGGAAGCTGAACAAAGACTCAAGGTAACCTTAGTTCGATGAATGTCCGAGTGTGCTCTGCTTTATGTACCACGCTAACATTCCTCCTTATAACAAGGATCCTTGATACCTGATTAATTATTTCATAATTTTCTGAGTGGCCTAAGAAATTCAGCTTTACTGACATGGAATCAGAAGATGTAGCGTCATTGTGGATAGAACTGAGAAATTATAAGGGAAAAAAGACCCTAGTGGGAGTTATCTACAGGCCCCCAAAAAGTAGCCTGGATATAGGGTGCAAGTTGGCATGCAACAAATGTAATGCTACGGTGGTTATGGGAAATTTCAACATGCAGGTAGACTGGGAAAATCAGGTTGGTACTGGAGCCCAAGAAAGGGGGTTTGTAGAGTGCCTCCGAGATGGATTCTTAGAGCAGCTTATACTGGAGCCTACCAGGGAGAAGGCAATTCTGGATTTAGTGTTGTGTAATGAACCGGATTTGATAAAGGAATTCAAGGTAAAGGAACCATTAAGAGGTAGTGACCATAACATGATAAGTTTTAATCTGCAATTTGAGAGGGAGAAGGTAAAATCGGAAGTGTCAGTATTGCAGTTGAACAAAGGGGACGATGGAGGCATGAGGGAGGAGCAGGCCGAAGTTGACTGGAAAGTGACCCTAGCAGGGATGACAGTGGAACAACAATGGCAGGTATTTCTAGGTATACAGGTATACAGAAGATGCAGGATCATTTCATTCGAAAGAGGAAGAAAGATTCTAAGGGGAGTAAGAGGCGACCGTGGCTGACAAGGGAAGTCAAGGACAGTAAAAAAATAAAAGAGAAGACGTATAACAAAGATGAGTGGGAAGCCAGAGGATTGGAAAACTTTTAAAGATCAACTGAAGGTAACTAAAGAGGCAATACGGCGAGAAAAGAAGAAGTACGAAGGTAAGCTAGCCAAGAATATAAAAGAGGATAGTAAAAGCTTCTTTAGGTATGTGAAGAGGAAACAATTAGTTAAGACCAATGTGGGTCCCTTGAAGACAGAAACAGGTGAATTTATTATGGGGAACAAGGAAATGGCAGACGAGTTGAACAGGTACTTTGGTTCTGTCTTTACTAAGGAAGACACAAACAATCTCCCAGATGTACTAGGGGACAGAGGACCATTAGCAAATCTGCAGATGACACAAAGCTGGGTGGCAGTGTGAACTGTGAGGAGGATGCTATGAGAATGCAGGGTGACTTGGACAGGTTGGGGGTGTGGGCAGATGCATGGCAGATGAAGTTTAATGTGGATAAATGTGAGGTTATCCACTTTGGTAGCAAAAACAGGAAGGCAGATCATTATCTGAATGGTGTCAGGTTAGGAAAAGGGGATGTACAACGAGACCTGGGTGTCCTTGTACATCAGTCACTGAAAGTAAGCATGCAGTTACAGCAGGCAATGAAGAGAGGAGTTGCATATAGGAGTGAAGAGGTCTTTCTACAGTTGTACAGGGCCCTGGTGAGACCACACCTGGAGTATTGTGTGCAGTTTTGGTCTCCTAATTTGAGGAAGGATATTCTTGCTATTGAGGGAGTGCAGCGTAGGTTCACGAGGTTAATTCCTGGGATGGCGGGACTGTCATATGATGAAAGAATGGAGCGACTGGGCTTGTATTCACTGGAATTTAGAAGGATGAGAGGTGATCATAGAAACATATTAAATTATTAAGGGATTGGACACGCTAGATGGGGGAGTCCAGAACCAGGGGCCACAGTTTAAGGATAAGGGGTAGGCCATTTAGAACTGAGATGAGGCAAAACTTTTTCTCCCAGAGATTTGTGAATTTGTGGAATTCTCTGCATCAGAAGGCAGAGGGGGCTGATTCACTGAAGAGTTAGATAGAGCTCTCAGGGCTAGCAGAATCAAGGGATATGGGGAGAAGGCAGGAACGGGGAACTGATTCTGGATGATCAGCCATGATCACATTGAATGGCGGTGCTGGCTCAAAGGTCCGAATGGCCTACTCCTGCACCTATTGTCTATGTATCTATGCTTTTGTGTCCCTTGCCTCAGGATACAGAAGCATATTTGTTATTAACAGATGGAGCTCTGATTCATGCCAGAGTCTAGCTGCTGCTGGCTACTAGGACCTTTTTGAATTAACATCTGGGCAAATTCAATGTACATGACTTCATAGTGCTGTTTGGTGTGGATGCCTAGCTGAGTAATTTGGCAGTGGCAACTGTATCTCTTTTGAGCCAGCATATTTCTCCCTGCATACACTTCAGCAACAGCTGGCCTGCCATGTGTGAGATTCCCCTGTGCATGTATACACTGGCTGAAACGAACAGTATACATGTGTGCCAGAAAAAAAAAGAAATGAGGCATTCAGCAGATTGTAGCCTGCGTTAATTCTGGATTATAGACCTAGGTCACTGATTCATTGAAAGAAAATTACATTTACCAATAAACCACTGCATTGCAAATAATTGTATTTGTTTCTATTATCATTTGGTGTAAGTAAATGTCATTTATATTCTATTATAAGTTTATATTTATGGCTCCAGATTAGCTGTAAAAACACATACTTTTATGAATTTTGGCCAAAACTATTTGCAGCATCAGAACTTAGAATGAAGCATGTGTGCCAGGTGTCCGAAGGATGTATGCAATTCACTGCAAATTGGTGTACACAAACATTGAATTAGATTAATTATCCACAAAAGTGGCTTCATTGCATTTTAAGAACAAGCATGAGTTTTTATCAAGGTTAATTCAAAACAATTTTGCACATTCTCAATCAGGTACACTTGAAAGTGATTATGACTTTCAAATACTGATCTTTTTTCGCAAATGAAACAATCTGAATCTATTATAGGTTAATAGAGTAATTTGGTCATTACGGTTGTTCAGTTAACAGAAATTTGCCTTTACAGAATTCACTGCTCAAAAATTTGCGACATAAGATTCATGTAAAAAAAAGTGAATAAACACAAAAATATTGGCATTTAGAGTATAATGTTGGAAAATGTGAGGTTATTAATTTATCATTTTGGAATGAAAAAGAAAACTATTATTTAAATTGTGTTGGACTACAAAATGTTGCACAATGTGATGATCTTGGGATCCTAGTAAATGAAACAAAAAAATGTTACCATCAGATACACCATGTATTTGTGGAAGGCTGTGGAATATTGGCCTTTGTTGAAATGGGTATGACTTGTGCAAATAGGGGTATTTGGTGCAACTTTACAGGGTGGTGATGACATTGCACCTGGAGTATTGTACACAGTTTTGTTATTATTTAAAAAAAAATGATATTCTTGCATTGAAAACAGTAGCCATCCCCCATGTTACAGAGTGAGGGATGGGGGGAGGGAGGGTTATGTTTGTAGGAAACAGTTTGTATCCTGATTTTCCGTAACTGGAAGCCTCAGCATCTGTGCATGTGTCAAGAAACTTTTTTTTTTTTTTTAAATTATGTTTAATTACTTCTTATCACATAAATTACGTGAAAGTGCCTCTTTCTGTGTCTATTTCTTATATTTTTAGATTCTTGTTTTAGCGGAGGTAATAAGGATTTTTTTTCCTGCATTTATATTGCACTGTCTGTATTCTGTAGATGTCACAAGAGAGTTCTTAAGTGACCCAATTGTGAATCAGATTGCAGCACAGGAAACCAGGAGGCATGCTGAAAATTTCATATTTAATTTTGCATGCTTTTTAAACAGGTTTGGAATTGGCACACAGGAGCATGCAAAGTCCTTGAAGGGCACACTGAACAAGTGAAAAACTTTAAGCTGTTGAGAGGATCACAGCTTCTGTCCTGGTCCTTTGATGGCACGATGAAGGTAAGGAATTTGTTATTTTAATTAGAATTCAATATATTAAGTCATACTATATTGCAATTTTTGTTTGTGGCAAAATTACACATAAAAGTTAGGTGTGGAGAAATAAATTGAATTCATATAATTTGATTATTTTTTAAACTAACATCATCATTTGGAGGAATTTTGTATTTGTTTGTTTTTTAAACCCAGTGATGCCATCGTATCAAAAAGTTAGATAAAGCATGCTCACATCTATCTTTGAAATCTGCTTGTTGCAGAAAATATGACCTATTACTTTCCAAAAGAGAAGTTCTTCTAGCAATGTTTAGTGGGGTTTTGAGACCTGCCTGAGTGCACGCTGTTGTGTCAGATGTTGGGAAGTGCTCTCCCTTTGGTCCTTGGTCCACCTGCAGCTGCAGCACTTCCTGCAGCATTGGTGCAGGCAGCAGTGTGACGCAGCGAGGGGAGACTTTGTTGTTTCTTGGCTCGTCTCAAACACCCATAATTCTAATGGTAGACAAGTTCAATTTGAAAGAAAGCCAGGAGTGAAAAATCTGTAGCGGAGCAACTGCGTTTTTTAATCCATGGTGAACATTTGAAGGAAACAAATGTCATGTAAAATGAAGTAAGATGTATTCAAGCCAAACTAGCTACAGAAAACAGACAGAAAGATTCAGCAAGTCAGGCGGAAAAGAGAAACGCTCACTGCTTTTGTTCTGTGGTCTTCGTTGACTGACTGTCTTTTCATAGCAGTTGCCTGATCTCTTGAGTTTTTGCCACAAGTTCTGCCTTTGTTTCAGAATTTCAGCACCTAATAATTTTCAGTTATGGAATGCTGCAGAGTTGTTTTGTGAAGACTTGAATTAAAGATCATTGTTTCATTTTTGTAGACTGCAATCTGAGGTTTTTGGAACTCTACAAGGACAAGTAGTAAAACCTAAACTATATCTGTTATTGGATACAACCATTAATGTAACCCTAAGTTGTACGTAAATCTGACACTCGTCAGATGTGAAACGTACACTGTTTCCAGATTTGTCTCATAATTTATCCTATAAGAACAATCAGATATGTTAGCCATGATATACAAATTCAGGGCTGATGCCAACAGTTCAGGGTTTTGGATGTCCTGGCCCTCTGTCACTCTTTTTTGAGCAAGATATTTTTGCTGTTGGGCTTGGTATCACTGAAGCCTTTAGCACATGGCACCAGGAGGTTTCAGGCCAGTAACATCGGTCTACTACATTTGGATAAGGCAGGTTGGTGCATATGGGTTTCAAGAAGTTGGAAGATGCTGGAATCCAACTCTCACGGGGTCTTTACCATTCCTCCTGAACTCCCTCCTTGACGCTGAGCAGACTGTCTTCAGCAGAGGTCTCACCTTGTACCCCTATGCCTGCAACATAGAGAAATCTGTGGTCCACATGATGTCGAGTCCGTCCTCTTCCAACTCCAGGCCCAATTTCTCAGTGGGGATTCCTCACTCCTTACTGATGACCCCTTCTCCAGTCTTCAGCACTACCTTCCACTTAGACTTCCCCTTCGCGCCTTTTATCTGTTACATTTACTAACACAACGTTGACCACCTTGACTTCTCTCCTCACCAACTCCATCCTCACTCCTCCAAACACATACTCATTCAGACCACTCCCCACTTCGCCATCAGAGAAGAATAGCGCTGTTATAGTCTGGCGCACTGACCTCTACTTTGCAGAAGCGAGATGGCAGCTTTCTGGCACTTCCTCATACCTCTCTCTGGCCAAAACACTGGGCCACCACCTCCCTGACCTTTACAGATATCATCCAAAGGAGATCTCCCATCCACAACCTGCAATCTCATAGTGCACCAATTCTGCATTGTCTGTTTCTATCTCTTACCAAAGATATAAACAGGATTACTCTGGTAAGCTCATAGTTTCTGCCTGTTCTTTCCCCAGTGAACTAATTTCTTCACATCTGGACTCTATGCTATCTCCCTTGTGCAGTCCCTTCTCACTTCCATATGGAACATTTCTCCTGCCCTCCATCGTTTTGATAACTTCCAATTCCCTAGTTGCAAACAGTTTACCTTTACAATGGACGTCGAGTCTCTATACCTCTCCATTCCCTCATCAGGGAAGTCTCAGGACCATCTGTTTCTTTCTTGAACAAAGACCCAACCAATTCTCCCCACTAACATTTGGCAGAACCTGCCCTTACTCTCAACAACATCATTATTGATTCCTCTCACTTTGTGCAGATCAAAGGGGTAGCCAAGGGCACTCTCATGGGCCCTGGATAAGCTTGTCCTTTGGTTCTATGCAGCAGTCCTTGTTCCAAGTCCACCCCTCCAGCTCTTCCATTGCTACATCGACGACCCATTGATGCAGCCCCCTGCTCTTTTCGACAACTCACCAATTTCATCGACCATACCTCCTCCCACCCGAATCTTGTAAGGGTGCCATTCCTTTGTCTTAATTTCACCATCTGCATCACATCTGTTCTTAAGATGAGGCTTTCTGCTCTGAACCTTCTGAAATGTTCCCCTCCCTCCAGAAGTGTCGCTTCCCCTTTGCCATTGTTGATGGAGCTCTCACACTGATTTCCTCCATTTCCCACATATCTGCTCTGACAACATCCCTCTTTACACCTTTTCAGTCCACAGATGCTGTTTGACCCTCTGAATTCTGTGAGCATTTTGTTTTACAAGTTTATAAGTGTTGGGGAGATGGAAGGATAAGCATGGATGGCAGGCTGGCCCCACTCAGTAAATTCTGTGCCATTTTTTTCCAACCTACCAAGTTTCCCGTTAAACTACAATATTTTTGTGATGCTATTATTTCTTGCCTTTCTCCTTATAAGTGTTCCATTTTCAAGATACCATCACTCAATCTAAAGTCCTCCCCTATCTTGTACGCAGTAATAGGACAACTGCAGAAGATAAGCTCTTGGCAAACTGAGAAAGGAAGCAATTTTACAGCATCTGTTAAAACTCTATTTTCTATTTTTCTGCTTCAGTTTTACTTTCTTTGTTCCTGAATTATTGAAATAATCCTCAGTGATTCATAATCCTTTATGCAGACCATCTTAATCTACAAAATACGTTTCTGTGATTATCTTCATGTGCATAAGTGATACAATGGCATCGGCTCATTTCCTTGCAATGATATTTGTTCAATGTTATCCACGTTTTATGTTCTCATTTTTCTTTGTAGTGTTTATAAGCTCAACACCCAAGTATTTAACTCTCCAAAGTAAATATCTTACAGATGATTTAATTTCTACAAAACCATCTAATAAAATTCCGTTTATTGAATCATTTTTGAAGATAAATGCTACTTTTTTACTATCTTTTAAGTAAACGGCACAATCTTTTTATTTGTTATGCAGTTCTAGGCCATTTTGCACTCTGAATTTGAGCAGAGAGAGAAAGAAAATTTTGTTGTCTGAATATTGGCTCTGCATATCATCGGCAAAGAGATTGAGAACTGATGTGCACTGCTAGTCATACAATGCAAAACCAAATTGATATTTTATAATAGATTTCCACGTTATTATTTAATTATTATTGTATTCTAATTGTATATTTGAGGGACCAGTACCAGTAAAGGCAATACTAACTGTCAAAAGCAGCAGTAGCAAAGGCCTTGAGAGTAAAGGGCCTGTCCCACTTGGGCGTCATTTGCGCGTCATTTACGCGACATCATTTACATGTCACTACGCACGACGAGCGTGTCGTGACACACACGTGATGCGCGCATGGTGCGCATTACTTGCGCATTGTGCATGGTGACGTAGGCAGTGACGCGCGGTGCCCCAGGATTTTGGGATGTACAAAATCTTCCCGCGCCATCTGCGTGACGCGCAAATGACGCCCAAGTGGGACAGGCCCTTAAAGCTACCTTGCTACTATCTGATATGGACGATCATGTTGATTGACTACAGAGGTCAGAGGAGATGTGATAAATAGATTTGTGCTGAAATGCCAATCAGGATAAATGTGAAACCCCATTTCTTTATTTGGTTCAACTGGGATAATCATGTTCTTATCCATAATGATTTTATTTTTAAACTTTATTTCCTTCGCTTCATGTTAGTTGCATGAATATATAATTTTACTTATTACAGCAGGCAAAGTGTGTATAATATCTGATGACATAAGGTTGTAATAAGCAGCTCTATTCTGATCCACCGGACAAGATTTTATTTGGAACCTGTAAGTCAAGGGTTGTGCTTGGCTATGAAATGTCAGCTTAGAATGTGTAATTAAAGTAAAGACATTATTTCAAAATGTGTTCATGAATGATAAATATTGAAAGTGTATGTGTCATCCTGATAACATAAACAGAAAGTTAAGAACACTTTATAGATAGCAAAGCTCTACCCAGAATAATGTACATTAGCATCAGGACTTAAAGATAATTTTGTAGCGCTACGTGGGAGAGGCCCGACCCTTGGGAGCCGCCATAATTTCATGAATCTGTTTCTTAAGAAAGAAGTAACACGCAATTTCTGGAATATTCATCTCAACAATGGCTTGCTTGTGTTCATTAAATTGAAATATGAAATCTATGACTCAAGTGGAAGTGGTACATAGAATTCCAATTGGTAGATTATCATCTCAGTTTCAGCAAATTGAGATGATAGTTTGGTATTGGTGAGGTCTGCTAATTAAAAGGAATGAAGTAGGCTGGCAACGTGCTTCTATCCAGAAAAAACGATAACCATGTTTGGGAGGGAATCGGGGGCTAGGTAACATTTTTGTTTTGAATGCCCAGTATATTGGCTCAGATTTTGGAGACAGAGATGAACAAATAGTGGCAGCTGATTCCTATAAACACACGCACATGGGTTTTCAATGGATTGTTGCATCGAAACGATCAGCAGAAAAGCCAAAAACGGATGGTGCCCTTCAGAGGAGAGCTAGGACCAGTGTACACAGGGCAAGCAGCTGGGTGATCCCTCTAAAGGTCTGCAGAATGTACATTGGTAAGGAAGAATGGGCTTGAAAGTGAGAAATACAACAGGGGAAATATATTTATTTAAATAAAACCTTTGTTTCATTAGCTCCAACAATAAATACAATTTGATGGATTGAGACTCCATATTTGTAAAAGTAATTTTTCCAGTGCCAGGGGCATTGTTTGCATTAATGAAGACATCACACTGTAAACCTTTAAAATGCATTTGAAATTGGACGATCTCCAACTTTTTCTGACAGGTTAGGAGGGTACTGTTTAGGTAAGTTTCATAAGTTTGTGCGCAGATTTTGAGCTAGCTGTGATCATCAGCATTCATTACACCTAATAAATAAATCAGACTTAAACGTCAAGTGTCTTCATAGCCTCTATTAAATGCGAAAAGATGATGTTCAAATTGTCATTCTGCTCTGGAATCTTTACAATCCCCATTTCTTACTAAGAGTTTTCAGGTGCATGTATAAATGTATAACATATTATTTTGCTGCAGTTTGTAGGCTAATCCTCACCTAAGATGTGAATAACTTTATCTCTGAATGCGTTGACCAATGAAAAATATTTTTATGCTCAAGGATAATTAAACTTCATAAAGAATATTGAGTTTCAGATACTCAAACTGCATTTCGGCCGCCATCAATTCTGCTTGTTTGCACAGATGCATTAATTGACTACCCAATTTTTAAAATTTGTTTGTTATCTTTTCACAGGATTAGAATTATATTTATTCTTCATAACAACAATGTAATTACTGTGTTAGTAATAATTTCTAACAAGTTTTACATGGACATCTTGCGTAGCTCTCAGGATGCCATCACAAATCAGTGTAAAATCCAGTCTAAATTAGGTCATTTGTAGTAGTGGTGGTACAGCTGTGCCAAGAACCTGAAGCAAATGTAGTTGTGAATTATCCCTGGGCTTGTTGTGAGGGTTGTTGTTGGGCAGTCTGGGGTGAGCAATGTGAACAGCCATACTGAGATATGAGACTAATATGAGACAGTGCGATATGAGACTCTGGACTACACCTTGGTCGCTGCCCGATGATGGGGATTGGCTCCAGGTGTTGTTCATAGGAGCAGAATTAGGTCATTCGGTTCAAGTCTACTCCGTCATTCAATCATGGCTGATCTATCTCTCTCTCCTAACCCCATTCTCCTGCCTTCTCCCCGTGTCACCTGTAACTAAAAAATATCCATTGACTTGGCCTCCACAGCTTTCTGTGGAAAATAATTCCACTAACCCGAAGATTTCTCTCTCGCACCATTGTTGAGCATGTTACTATAGTGGAGTGTCGGGGTTGTGGAGAGCTGTTCAGCCAAACAGTGTGAGGTAGACAGCAGCTTCTAACATAATAACAGAGAGGTGAGGAGAGAGTGGCATGTCAACTCATGGAATAGCTGTTTCCAGACCCCAGCCATGGCTCACTGTGTTGAACAGGGTGCAGCCCAAACCTCACCTTTTAGCTCATCTAACGCCAGCCCTCACATCAGCCTCGCCATACCAATCCCATCATTGTTGTGAAAACATCAGTGAAGTTCAGATATTCATACCCAGATTCACAGACATGAAGGTGCAAAAGCAGGGAGGGCAGAGGTTCACATGTCATTCCTGGCACAATGGATACATTATTTTGAAGTTCAAGGACTTATGTACTTGAGTGTTTAAAGTAGAACAAATAATGCTGTAAGGCATGGGTTCCCAACCTGGGGTAAATTTCACCTACCCAGGGGGTAAATTTGTTGATTCTGGATTTATACATTTTTTTTCTCATTGACTGACTGTGTTTGGTTCTGGTATACTGGTATCTGTTCATCATTAAGTGAAATAACATTGTTATGTGCTATTAGAGTTACCAGGGGTAAACGGGACGAGAAAGGTTGGGAACCCCTGTGGAAGGAATCAGTGCTCATCAGAGTGGTCCTCCATGGGGTACCAGCATACTTGCAAATTATGAATTGGTCTTCCTGTTTAAAATATAGTGGGTGTTGGAAATTTGAAGCATTAATTTCAGGTTTTATTGAATTAAGGAAGTTCAGCTAAGTTAGGGTTTAAATGTGCTGATTCAGACTTAAATCTAACTTGAGCCATCAAGTGTTGATGAAGAAAAATCAATCAAAGCTCATGCAAATACAGATTATTTGATCAATACACATTCGGTGTTAAATTTAATCTTCGTTCAGACGTGCCCTAAATTTCACCAAAAAATTGCTTTAACAATTCAGGTGTGGAACTTTGCAACTGGTGAGTTGGTGAAGAACTTTGATTGCCATGACGGAGCGGTTCTATCGTGCGATGTGTCACCTGATGGCAGTAAAGTTGTTTCTGCTTCTGCTGATAAAAGTGCCAAGGTTGGTGTCTATTTTCCTAAAATATGAATTTGTCTTCCTCTTTGAAATGTAGTGGGTTAGATATTTAAAGCATTAATATCACGTTTTATTGAATTGAGGAGGTTCAGCTAAGTTGCAGTTTAATTGTGCTGATTCAGATTTAAATCGAGCACGAGCCATCAAGTCAGTGAACTAAATATCTATCATTGTACTAAAAATAATGAATCTGCTTTCTACGTAAGGCATATCTGGACTGTAATTCAGAAGGGAAATAAATCTATTGATTTGTATGTGATGTCATCTTAATCAGATCATCTGACCATGGTGAACAACTTCATTTTTTTCACAGATTTTAAATGAGCAATTCATATAATTGTATTGATATATTCTGTATGTTCATAAATAAGAAATCGGGCATTGACATGCAAAAAATCACTTTGGTGCACACAATACTATTTATTTTGTATAAGTTTATAAAACATAGATGCAGAATTAGGCCATTTGGCCCATCGAGTCTACTCCGCCATTCAAACATGGCTGATCTATCTTTCCGTCTCAATCCCATTCTCCAGCCTTATCCCCCCCCATAGCTTGACACCCTTATTAATCAAGAATCTGTCAATCTCCACCTGTTGCAATGAATTTCACAGATTCACCACCCTGTGACTAAAGAAGGGCTTGTTTCCATGTTGTATCGCTAAACTAAACTAAAATGTGTGAGGTGATGCATTTTAGGAGGTCAAATGCAAGAGGAAAGTATACAGTAAAGAGCAGGACCCTTGAGAATATTGATGTACAGTGGGACCATGAGGTGCAACAAAGTTCCTTGGAAGTGACAACACATGGATAGGATGGCAATTAATATCTTCATCAGTTGAATGTTGAATGTAAAGGTTGCTAGGTCTTGTTGCCACTGGTAATACTTTGGTTCGGCTACATTTAAGGTAACGTGCAGTTCTGCTTGCCAAACTATGCAGGAAAGATTTTAAAAAGAGGTTTACCAGGATGTTACCTTAATTGAAGTATATTGGCTGTTTTCTCTGAAGCATAGGAAACCGGGGGGGGGGGGGGGGGGGGGGGGAAGGGTGATTTGACAGAAGTATATAAAATTATGAGAGGCAAAGATAGGATACATAATCAGTTTTTTCCAAAGTTGAAATGTCAGATTCCACTTTGGGTGGAGGAAAAGTTCAAAGGAGATTTGTAAACCAAATAATTGTACAGTGTTATATGACTGGTGCATGCTCCAGAGGAGATAGAAGAAGCAGATACAGTGGCAATGTTTCAGTAGCATTTAGACAGACATGTGAACTGGCAGGGGATAGAAGAATATGGTCCAGTTGTAGGCTGATGGGATTAAATTATATTTGAATTATGATCAGCGGAGACATGGTGGGTTGAAGGGCCTGTTCCAATGTTGTGCTGTTTTATGTAGAGGAGTTTATCTTCCAGATGTTGCATAAAGAATCCATTCTTCCATTAACTTCAGTGAACAAATCAACAATGGCTTGGAGCTCGGAATACATGTCTGCAGGAAGCATGTTGGAAGTGAGGTGCAGCATTCCATTGAGAAAGATTGAAAATGACATAGCTTCAATTGATACTTCCATCACTGAGATTGGCTCTATTGTTGACCCACTTGTCCTGAATGGCATCATAAAGCAAATTCCTGTCAGCATCTCAATTAAGGACAATATTCCACATGGTTGATGGAGTTAAAGCTTTGAGTGATGTTGAAAAAGACCAGGGTTGGTGCTGATCCCTGCATGTCTCCTGAAGATATCTGGCAGTGAAGATCATGCCTGATCACGTCATGCCTGGATGATGAAATGAACATTGCAATTCAGAGATAGACACAAAATGCTGAAGTAACTCAGCGGGACAGGCAACATCTCTGGAGAGATGGTGATGTTTCTGGTGGAGACCCGACCCGAAATGTCACCCATTCCTTCTCTCCAGAGATGCTGCCTGTCCCGCTGAGTTACTCAGCATTTTATGTCTATCTTCGATTTAAACCAGCATCTACAGTTCTTTCCTACACACATTGCAATTCAGGGAGCAGCTCCTTGCCCGCTGGGAGACAGTTGAGAAGAACCCTGGCAGACGACCCTCCTGCAGTTATCACAGTCAGAGCTGACTCCTTTTTTTGAAGATAGTCACGATTGCACACCTCTGAGATCTCCTGGTATATCCTCCTCTTGCCTGATCTGGGCGATGAGACTCAATTTGTGATTGAAGCTTTTCACCACCTGGTTATGGCAGTGAGGAGCTTCAGCAGCAACACTGCTGAGAGGGTCTGCCTCAATGCCTTGTTTCTTAATTAGATTGTGGCTTTTTGATGACTTGTTGGTCAAGAGTGGCAGCGAGGCTGCACCAAAAAGGCTGATATGGGATGAAGTAGTCAAAGTCAGAGCAGCTTTTGAAGGTGTTTTTGAACTGTTCTTTGTTGTGGGTGCAGACCTTAAAAAAGAATCACATCCATTCTAGGTTGTCAGTGGTGCAGGTACTTGGATGCTTGAATTGCAGATGCTTTTTCCGGGATTGCCGAGCTTGTGCATGTCACAAAGCCAGCGAATTATTGGGCCTCGTGCCCTTTCTCCACTTGCCATCTGTCCCTTTAGCTACAGTATATTTCAGTGGCATACCAGCATTACAATTTGTCTTGCATGTTAAAAATAATAACACATTTGATCTTAATTAAAAAATAAATTGACTTTTACATTTAGCAATTAAGGGTGCAAGCACATTTGCAATCTTTTGGAACCATCAAAATATTTGGAAGCACTTGACAATTTAGGCAGCGGTTGAGTGTTTTCTACATCATTTTTGTTTTCTACTGACATGAAATGAAAAGCTGTTTCTTTCCGAGAATAGAGAGTCTCATCTTGAGAGCGGATGTGGCAGAGACAGTGAAATTGAGAGTAGGGGATGGCATCTTTGTCAGAGGCGGTGTGGGAGGAGCTGTAGGTAATTGTGGGAGTCAGTGGATTTATAGTAGATGTCAGTCCATAGTCTCCTATGAAGGAGACAGTGATCAAAGAAGGGGAGAGAGGTGTCTTTGAGGGCAGAGTGGTTAGTGGTGAAGTTAATGGAATCAATAAGTCCTGCATGGGTGCAGGAGGCAGCCCCAATGCAGTCGTTGATGTAGCAGAGAAAGAGTTGGGGGATGGTGCCTGTGTACATTTGAAATAATGGCTGTTCGACTTAACTAACAAAAAGACAGACATGGCTGGGGCCCATGCAAGTGCCTATGGATGATGCCTTGAATTAGAAGCAAGTGAGAGGAGTTAAAAGAAAAGTTGTTGAGGATGAGGACAGGTTCTGCCAGGCGGAAAAGAATGTTAGTAGAGGGAAATTGATTGGGTCTCTGTTCAAGGAAGAACTAGAGGGCCTGAGATCTTCTTGGTGGCGAATGGACGTTCATGGCAAAGATGAGACTTTATTGGTCTAAGAAGTGAAAGTAAGTGAAGAGTTGAAGGACGTATGAGGTGTCTCAGATGAAGGTTGGAAGGGACTGGACAAGAGGGATAAGATGGAATCAAGGTATTTGGGGGTGAGTTCTGTGGGGCAAGGGCATGCAGAATCAATGAGTCTGTCAGGACAGTTCTGTTTGTGGATTTTGGGAAGGAGATGGCTGTGGACAGCACGGGGTTGGAGGATGTGGAGGGGAGATGAGATCAGTATAGGTGTGAGAGATGGTGGCCAGGTGTTTGGCTGTGGGGTCATGGTCCACCAATAAGTATGTGGAAGTGTCTGAGAGCTGGTGCATGGCCTCAGCATGGTGGAGGTCAGCCTGCCAAACTACAATGGCACCTTCCTTATCGGTGGGTTTGATGGTAATGTTTGGGTTGTTACTGAGCTAGCAGGGGGCTGTACAGTCAGGGGATGAGATTGGAGTCGGTATGGGGAGCGGAGAAATCAAGACAGTTGATGTCGTAATGGCAGCTGGAAATAAAAACATCCAGAGAGAATAGAAGGCTGGCAGGGGGAGGTCATGAGCAGGAGGAGTGTTGAAGACAGAAGGGTTGTCACTGGGAGGCGACATCTCCTTGCCAGAGAACAAGGCATGGAGGCAGAGGTGATGGAACAAGAACTCAACCATCATGGTGGATTCGAGATTATCCGGATATTCACTAATCACCATTAGCAGGGATGACGTTAAGTATTAAGTACATTAAGTAGGTGACAGTTCAGTTATGAGGATCCAAGGCTGGAATTCCTGGGACTGAACATATAAGTTGAGTTCCTGAATGAAATCCCTCTCCATCATTTGTTCGTCAGATTAAAGTTTTTGGGAGGTTCTAATGTAGGCAGCAGAAACTGTTTTATGACTTTGAATATTTCCTCTATTTCACATCTTCAGAATTTCGACCGCAAGGGAACTTGTCTGTTGGATCTCTGATCAAATACCCACAAGATTTGACGGTTTGTGTCTCAGGTTTCAATGTGAAATCATTGCGAGACATTTGTCCAGTTGATATGGTGAACACATTTTTGAAGATGGAATTTTTTTTATGAAGTAACAGTCTATAGTTTAATTTACTGGGAAACTTGCCAGAAATATATATCTGTTTTGGTTCAATTTTAATGCAAGATATTTGGACAAGAAAGATTTTAAGAGTATTCACATAGGCCTCCATAATACAGAAGGGCTCTCTGGGCTATTGCACAGAGCTGGCTCTTTGGTGAGAAATGCCAATGAGGTCCATAATGGGCCTGTCCCACTTAGGCGACTTTTTAGGCGACTGCAGGAGACTATGCAGTCACCACATGGTCGCCACATGTTCGCGGGTGGTTGCCGGGGAGTCGCCTTTATGGTCGTGAGGCGTTCCAGCATTCTGGGAACTAGTCGCGGCCGCATTATGGTCGCCGTGAATTTTTCAACATGTTGAAAAATTAGCGGTGACTAGAATGAGGCCGCCATGGAGAGTAGCGAGAATTCTCGAGCCGTAGGTGGGTCGCCAGGAGGTCCTAATGGGTTACCAGGAGGTCGGAGGTTCTCGTAGGTTGTAGCCGGAGCTGACCGGTGAATTTCATTGGCTCATTGGGAAAAAAAAGGTAAGCAGTAGTTTTCAGAACCAAGGATAGCCGACCGGAAATGTTAAATGTCCGCCGAGCTTCACAGCCGTGTATCTCTGGCTTCTTAAAAGTTGCCTCCTTCTCCCCCCTCTTCTACCCCGCTCTCTCACCCCCTCTTTTAAAGAACTTACCGTACACTGTGCTTTAGCCGTCTTTTTACAGCGCCAACCTTCCTGTTCATCGCGGTGTGAGTCTGTTTCACCTTGGCTTTGCAACGTATGAATTTTTTAGACAGCGCTCCCCCCGCTTGCCCTGTTCCCCCGCCTGCATAACGGGCTGGTGAAGGAAGCGATGTGTTTGTGTGTTTGTGTTTGTGTGTGTGTGTGTGTTCCACTCTGACAGTCGCCGTTCCAGTTGCCTGTTTTTCAGGCGACTGCCAGCAACTTGACAGTCGCCGGCAGTCCGCTGAAAAATCGCCTAAGTGGGACAGGCCCATAACACTGCAAGCAAAGTTTTTTTTAATTCCTTACCACATACCACGGGGTTTTTTCACAGTTTCTATTCCATCTGGTTCCTTTTCAGGCTATGCATTGCAGCTCTTAAGTTGTTGCATGAAAAATATTTTCCATATGTTATCGCTATTTTTATCGACTATTATCTAAAATCTCCACTTACAGCATTACTGAAATGGTTTAGTCCTATTATTTAACGAAAATCATTCATAATATTAGACATTTATATTATATTCCTTCCGAAGGTAATGCCTCCAGTTTCTTTAGTCTTTTCACACAACTCAAATGTATTTTAGTTTTTTAGTATTTTTACATAACTTCCATGTCTTATACTATTCCACTAAATCTCTTCAACATCTTCTCAAAGGGTATTCAAAATGTTCCCCATGAGATTCAGATTCATATTTATATTTATTGTTACATGCACCAATTAAGGACAGTGATATTTGAGTTACCATGCAACCATACAATTAAAAGAACACAACACAATTAAAAATAACAATAGAACTTAACATAAACATCCACCACAGTGATCACTGTGATGGAAGGCAGTAAAGTTCAGTCAGTCTTCCTCCTTTTGTTCACCCGTGTTTGGGGCCTTGACCTTCCGCAGTCGCCGCTACGGACGGCCAGATGTACAAGCTCTCTCGTCGGGATGATCGAAGCTCCGACGTCGGGACAAATGGAATACACTTCGCGGCTTGGAATGCCTGAATCGGCCACTTTCTTACCAGAGACCGCAGCTTCTTCATGTTACAGGCCGCAGGCAGGCCAGCAGTCGGAGCTCTTCTCCGGCGATCCCCGGCAAGGGATCCCTGGCTCCGGGATGGTAAAGTCTGCTCCACGCCTGCTGCTAGAAGCTCCGCAGGCCACGGCTTTACAATGTTAAAGTCAGCAGGCCGGCAGTCGGAGCCTTTCTTCTGGCTCCGCGATGTTAAAGTCCACAATGCGCCTGCTGCTGAAGCTCTGGGCCGGTCTCCGGGAAAGGCTGCTCCAATCCTAGTTGTTAGGCCGCGAGGGAGGGCGAAAATGCAACTAGGAGAAACGTCGCATTCCACCGAGGTAAGTGACTGGAAACGGTTTCCCCCTCTTCCCCCACCCTCCCCTCCTCCCCCACCACCACCACCAGATAAAAACATACTGAGAGACACTAACACATACATTTAGACATACAAAAAAAACAAAAAAATTAGAAATGACAGACAAACTGCTGGCGAGGCTACCGCCACCCGATGACAGTCATTTTGGTATCCATAGTTTTAAAAACATTTAATGCTTCTACTGCCTAAAAGTTCTTTCAAACAAATTGAGGCTTTGCCATCTTTTCAGAAAAGGTGTCAATAACAGTCATGGAATGGGGACACTGATGACAAAGAAGGTGGCAATTCAGCCTGTGGCCAGCTGGAAGAGCAGTCCTGAAAGTACCACTCCCAAGGAAGCAGACAAATCTTACTGTCAAATGCATATTGAGCTTTTTGAGTGTATCATTCGAGTCTACATCCAATACCATCTCTGGCAGTACTAACCATTTGTTGTGTCCAAACTTTTTTGTTTGGTCACCTGCTACTTTTGCTAGTTCTTTATATCTCCCCATGTCCTTTGCCCTCTTCCATTGGGCAGTTTTTATTTCTTTAGAAAAGAACTGGCCCTTGTACGAATCCCTGGAAAGCACAATTGCACACCTCTCCAGACCCAAAGGCAACCTTTTATTGCTGCAATCTGCTCTATTTTGCTCTTTATACGTTTGAAATTTTTGCTCAACCATAGTTTTAGACTTTTTACCTTCTCATGAGAATGTAGCTGAAATATTTAATGTTAAGCCACTTCTAAATAAGTTCAATTGTGTTTTTGACTGTCGTTTTGATTCTAATTTACCTAGGCTGTTGTGTTTTTGTCCATTTAATTTGACCTTTTTGCATTGACTGTTTTCCGCTTGGATTGTTCAGTATATTTCAATTTTATGGTAATATGACTGACGTTTCCTTGATGTTCCCCCACTTATACTTCATTTGGCTTGGCTTATTTCCCAGAATGAAGTCAAGCAATTGTTATCCACTTAGGACCAGAAATGTGCTGATCCAGAAAGTTATCCTGGAATACTTGAGGATCTTCAACCCCTCTTACCCCATATATTATTGCAATCCCCATTATTACTCGATATGGTTTGTGCACATCTCTGCAATTTTCTTGAGAATTTATTCTTCAGCATTCTTCCCACCTGTTAGTGGCCTTTGAATATACCCAATAATGCATTCACAGTGTGATTGAATTGTAATTCAAAACAGACAGATGCTTTCCTCCAACCTTTCAGAGCACACTCTCTCTCCAGCACAGCAATGTTATCCTTAATCAGTGCTCCCACTACTCATCCTTTCTTCTATTCCCCATCTTATCTGAGCACCTTGTACCCAGGAATAATTAGAATCCATCCTAGTCCTTTTTTAAGATGGGTCTCTATTGTTGATATGAACATTATAATCCATGTGGTTAATTGTAACTGCAGCGCAGCAAAATTGTTAAATACATTTCTTAGATTTACAGTGCACATATATAAACCTATTTTAGATTTTCGGCACTCTCTGTTAACCTGGTCCTGTCTAAAATCTTTGTTTCCTGTTCTGCCACACTTACTTTCCCCTCTTCACTGCCACTTCCCTTTATCTGCCCTCTGCCAAACTAGTTTAAAGCTCTCCTGTGGCAGGAGTGAACCTCTCTTTTAAAGATGTTGTTCTCACATCTGTGGAGGTGCAATCTGACCAGTTTCTACTTTGACACCCCTTCCACAGAACCCTTCCCAATATAAGGATCCAAAGCCTTGTGCTTAAACCATCAACATCACCGTGAATTTATCTGCAGTACATTTCTATTTCTAAATTCTCAGAGTAATTTAGAAATTATTACCTCTGAAATAATAATGGACCTCTCTAAACTAAACTAAGTCCTGCTTCCACTCATTTTCCTAGCTCTGCTCCGCAAGATTTCATCACTTTGTTTTTGGTCAAATACAGACTAAGCCCTCAGCTCTCCAGACATTTCTGTAGCCACTTGGTGACACCCTTAACCCTGTCAACTTGATACCCTGAAATTACAAACCATATATTTAACCTCCTAACTAATTCGCTAACGATTACGATTCCGATTCCGATTCCACACATTCTGCCTCACTTGCTAATGGTTTCCAGCAACTTTTGACCATTTGTGAATTTAACTTATTTGAGTGAGGGTCAAATTACTAACCCAGACTTTTCTGACTGCATGCCTTGTTACAGATCAGTTGCCATGGAGATTTGTTTTAAGGGAGCATCTGTGGAAAAAGAAACTGCCAATGTTTCTGGCCAATGACCTTTCAGCAGAACTGGCAAAAATAAAAAATCAAACATGCTTCAAATTGCAGGAGGAGAGGGGCAGAGAGAACTAAGGGATGTCTGTGGAGACCACAAGAGATGACTTAAGTGGGGGATGATGCTACCTGAAGGCGAGTGGTGAAGGTTCCTGTATTGCTAATCAGTTGTGGGGAGATGTATATAGGAGTAGACAAAGAGAACTGAAGTTAGAGATGCCAAAATTGTGATATTGAGCAGTGCACAAGCTGGAAATTTGAAATAAAAGCGAACAGTGGCCATACCGCATCAGTATTCACTGTGGCCATTGATTGGAGAGCAAGGTGTGCTCCAAGTCTATTGAAGAACCTGCCTAATCTTTTCTTGTTTGATCATTACCCATAATCTTTTATTCACACAATTATGTAGGTAAAATTGATTTCTTGTCTTTCACAATATTTAGATTCAATTCAATTCATTTATCAACTATAATTCATTGGAAAACTGCCGTGTTGCTTGAATAAATTAATTAATTAAACCTACTTATTTACCTGACACAAAGCCACTTGACTCATTAGATCTGTGCCAACTCATAGTAGAGCAATTCGTTCAATCCAATTGCTCGCCCCCGCACCATCATACTTATACTCTAGCAGCCGTTTTGCTTTCCCATGCCAGCAACACCTCTTTCCTTATTTTGCCACCAATCTAGAGTAAGTAGCCAATTAACTCGGATGTGAGTGAAAGCTGAATTAAGTTCAGTTTCCCGGATGTGAGAGGCAAGGCTATTAATTGCTGCACAACCATGCCTCTCAAACTGTAAAGGGCCTGTCCCACTTTGGCCGTCAGTTACGTGGCAGGTCGGTGGCGTGCGAAGATTTTGTGCACGACGAAATCCACACTCCTCCATGCCACTCCACACTCCTCCACACCACTCCATGCGCCCGTCCAGCGCTACCCACGTGCTACCCACACACTAGCAGGTCGCATAAATGGCAAGCGAATGACGGCCAAGTGGTACAGGCCCTTAAGTGCGAAACAATTTATTTAGCATGACCTTTTTCAAAGGAAGAACTCTTTGATCACCTCCAAATCCTTGTACCAAGACACTTGTGTTTCTGCCATTAGTGATTACCGTTGCGTTGTCTTACCCTTGTAATGATTTATTAATTACAATGCCTAAAGATAAATATGCCTTATTCTTACCGATTGACAGATCTGTGTCTACTTGTGAAGCTTTTTCTGAAGCCTTGTGAAGGCTATTTATATATTCATTGGAGCCAAGTGTCGAACAACAAGAAAAATCTGTTCTGCATTGTTTAGTTTAATGAGGGAAATCATTATAAAATGTTTGAGGTTATGTTGCACGATCAATACTTTTGTTTTAGGCAACTTAAAAAATGCTGCATTCATTCAACATAGAACGATCCATGTATCCTACTCTTATTCACTTTTGTTTGGGGGGGCTGGTGATGACCATCATCAGCAAGGCTAGAATGTATTGCCCATCCTTTATTATCTTTAAAAAGGTGTCGTCCTGAACCACCAGTCCTGTTGAAACTCCCACATTTTTTTTGGTCAGTGAGTTGCCAGAAGTAAGACCAGGGTGACAACGTGGGACCAATGATATATGTATGGTGGCGTACAACCTGAAGGGGAATCTGCAGGTGGTGATTTCTTCAAGTTCTTACTCGTGTTCGCAAGTTCGAGCAGAATTAGGCCATTCGGCCCATCAAATCTACTCCGCCGTTCAATCATGGCTGACCTATCTTTCCGTCTCAACCCTATTCACTGCCTTCTCCCCATAACCCCTGACACCCTTACTAAATAAGAATCTGTCAATCTCCATCTTAAAAATATCTATTGACTTGGACTCCACAGCCTTCTGTGGCAATTAATTCCTACTCACTTTATCATTCTTGGCGTGGAAGCTGCATATTTGTGAGATGTTGGTTATACTTGGGAAGTAAATGGTGCAAGCTGGTGTTAGAGAGATTGAATGGTTGGTGTGGTGGGTGGGGTGCCAATTACACAGGCTACTTCGCTCTGGAAGATGTTGAGTGTTTTAAATGTGTTTGGAGCTGTTCTGATCCAAGCAAGGGGTGGGGGTACATTCATAATTTCTTCAATGAATAACATTTATATCCAACCTCAATGTGCTGCTTACTTCGCAAATATGGAAAATAAATTTTTATATTCACTCTCAGGAAGACTTTAGAGGATCCACTATGGAGGAAGACTTTTATTATCTTTGTTTTGAATTTTTCATATCTAATATACAAACTTGAGGTCTATAAGAGCCGTGACGAACATATTTTCCTTAGGACTTATAGGACAAACATATTTTCCTTAGTTACGGTTGATATTGAAGGGACGTGGATTTAAGGATTAGAGGAGAGCTGAGGAAAAATTGGAGCGAAACATATTCAGGCTACATATGTTAATACAACTTTCATTGTACAAATTCAAAATGAATAAGATTCATTTAAAATCCATCAAAAACCATTACTGATGTGGAATATGCAACGTCTTGATTTTCTTTCTTTTAATTTTGCTGTGACAAAACTTGTTGATGTGGGCATGGAAACAGATCCTGGATCCTAGAACACTTTCTGTATTCAGTAAATATTACCTCATCTGCACACTGTCTTTAACCAATATCTCTTTCTATTCTTCTTTAACGAAAATCTGCCAATCTCAGTTCTAAAGTTAAGAATTTGCATAACATTGTTTGCATTCTTAATGTTAAATCTTAGAATGGCAGATTTATGCATATCTCATACTTTAATCCTCAAAGTCCTGGCTAAAATTTACAGGCTTTGGCTCTAGTTTAAGCTTGCTCACACTGAATATAAATGTTCTGGTTTTACCCTTTTGGTTTCCCTTAGTATCTCTCATTAGCATTCTGCAATCAACTCAGAAATGATAAAACGCATCTTTATATTTTATTGCCGCAATGGAGCCGATGATTAAAAAATGATCTGTGCATGAGATATTGTTCGCGTAGATAATTTTTACCATTCCATTGTGTTGAGGTGTGAAGTAGAAAATCTACATCTTACACTTCACAACAGAATACATGCTTGGCAACTGCACAATGGCACCGTGATGTTATCTGTTGCGATCTGCCCATGCTTTACAGCAACACAAAGGTGCCACTGGAACCTTGTGGAGAGTTAGTCATTCTCAGCTCTAGAATTTTTTCTTTCTTTCTCTCTCTCTCTCTCTCGTTACGTAACAATTAATCATATGTCCTTTATTTTAAGATTTGGAGTCTGAGGGACACCGTGCCTCCTATTGTTCTGGCTGGCCACAATGCCTGTGTTCGGAGCTGCAGATTTACTTGGGATAACGAATACTTGGCAACCGGAGATGACAATGGTGAAATCAGGGTAACCATCACTTAACTCAAAATGTACCAGTATCTTTTTATTTGGTTGCTAAGCTTACTTTGATAAATTAAATTGTTATATTTAAGGAAATGAGATTGTATAATTGGCCGGGCACCACGCTTGATAAATGCTGCACAGATACTGTATATGAGTACAGATGTACTTATTCAGGTCGGCAACACAAATATGCAAAGCCTATAACACTGACTTACATTTATTGTGCACTTCTAATCAATAAAACTTTCCAATGCACTTTACAGGGAGGTAAATGAAACAATATTTAATAAGTAACAATATTTGATGCAGGAAAATGGTCCTGATGTTGGGGGAGTCCAGAACCAGGGGGTCACAGTTTAAGAATAAGGGGGATGCCATTTAGGACTGAGATGAGGAAAAACTTTTTCACCCAGAGCGTTGTGAATCTGTGGAGGCCAATTCACTGGTTGAATTCAAGAGAGAGAGAGTTGGATATAGCTCTTAGGGCTAACGGAATCAAGGGATATGGGGAGAAAGCAGGAATGGGGTACTGATTCTGGATGATCAGCCATGATCATATTGAATGGCGGTGCTGGCTTAAAGGGCCGAATGGCCTACTCCTGCACCTATTTTCTATGTTACTTTGTAAGAGTCGAGAGTGTTTAATTGCCATATGCACAGGGAACGGAGCACTGAAATTCTTACTTGCTGCAGCTTTACCAGCACAACACAGCAAAAAAACAACAATAATCAATAATGCATTAATTTATCAATTGTACTTGGCAACCAGACCATAACAATGTAAACCAAAGTACGTAGTGCAACCTACAGCTAGTCCAACGTTCATTGCTGAAGTAAATACTCACATTCAGAGCTATTGGGGCAAATCTTTGACTTCTAGCTTTCATGGAGCTCTTTGAAAGCGGAAGAAGAGATAGAAAGCTGAGGGTTGGAGCTGTAATTCTACTAAGGACAGTTGAAAGGATAGATTGCTTAGTGGAGAGATTAAAATTGTGGATGTGCAAGAGGTTAAAACGGAAAGAACTCAAATTCTTTGCAGATTTATAAGGCTGTGGGAGGTTGCTGGGAAGAGACAAACCTATAAAGGGATATGAAAACGAGCACGAGATTTTTAAATTTGAGACCTGGTTTAATTGGAATTCAGTGTATGCCACCAAGAACAGGGGTAATAGATGAACAGATGAGTTAGGACACTTTCAGCATTGTTACAGTATTTTAAATGTACCTTAGTTTCTAGAGGGATATAATGGTGTGTGTGGGCATCGCCAAGGACAGAGGCAAAGCTGAAGTTTCAGCTGCCGGTAAGTGGGAGACCGGGAGAAAATAGTAGGAGATTGGAGAAGGTGATCATATTGCTAGACATGAGGTCGCATATGCGGTAATCAGGAGCAAAAATTTAACTGCTGGAGGAACTTAGCAAGTCAGGCAACATCTCCGGAAGCAAAGGTATGGTTGTCATTTCAGTTGAAACCCTGCATCAGGACAGTTTATATTTATCAATCATATAGTGTTATTTACAACTTTGCTGTCACAGGACGAATCTTGATACAGGATCTTGTCCCGAAACATCACCTATCCATTTACCTCCACAGATGCTGCTTGACATGCTGAGTTCCACCAGAAGATCGTTTTTTTCATCTTTATGGCGATGCAGATATAGGGTGGAGCAGCCTAGTCTGTGATCTGATGGCACACCCAGTGTGGGAGCAGTCCTATTTAGCCTCGCACACTTGACTGGGGGTGGGTAGGATATTGGCTTGGGTAAGCCATTTGAAACAGGGATTAAACATATTGGTTTTCCATTTATTAAGTCAAATGATGTTTATCAGTATCTTTTACTCGATATCAGGCAGACATTGTGACTATTTAGGGGCAGTGGACAGGTTGAACTAGGTGGTGGTTTTGGTGAGCTGAATGTCATCAATGGCCATCAGCTCTTTCCAGATGATGCTGATGAGGAGCTGCATGTAAATGAGAAATAAGAGGTGGCAATGAAGGAAACTTGAAGTATACCAGGTGGAAGTGGGAAGAGAAGCACTGCACATAATTCTTTGACAATGACTGAATGAACAAATATGCAAAAATTAAAAGTATTTTTGTTAGATAATTTGATTCAAGGTAATAGACTGGTCAAGAAGAGCAAAGAAAATTAATTCCCATTTGTTGGTCACAGAACATTTGTGGGATGTTATGTTACAGTGTGCAAGACGTTGGTGAAGCTGCATTTGGAGTTTTGCATTCACTTTTGGTCACCCACCTATAGGAAGGATGTTGTTAAGCTGGAAAGAGCGCAGAGAAGATTTACAAGATGCAAGGATTTGAGAGCCTGAGCTGTAGGGAGAGGAGCGCAGGCTGGGACTTCATTCCATTGCCTCGAGTAGGGGAATCAAGAATCAGGGCACATAGGTTTAAAGTGGAGGGGAAAAGTGTAATAAGAACCTGAGGGGCAACTTTTTCACCCAGACAACAGCGATTATGTGGAATGAACTGCCAAAGGAGGTAGTATTGCAACATTTAAGACATTTGGACAGGTACATGGATAGGAGAGGTTTTGGGGGATATATGGGACAAATGGGGGCTGGTGGGACTAGTGTTGATGGGGCATCTTTGTCAACATGGGCAAGTTGGCCCATGGGGCCTGTTTCTGTGCTGTATGACTCTATAACATATTATGTACAATTTGATAGCCTTCTTGATGTTGTCATGGGAAGAGACCTGATTGATTAATTTCAAGTTTCAGGAATGATTGGCATGAATTTGGGAGAACTGAATTTTGTAACAAAAGGATGAATAACTTCATATAGATTGGTCTTGTAATTTCTTGGCATTAATACATGGTCGGCATTAATTCACAAAAAGACCCTCTCCAGCAGTCATTGATTTTTATTAATTTAATCAATGTTGGGTCACTTTCGAGGTCTGTGAAAAAAAACTGTTGCCAGCAATTCCATGCATCTCTCACAGTAATGTACAGTGCCCACAATTATCTATCGCATCCGTCCCCTACTTCACCATTCCTGGTCCCCTATTAACCTGTTCCACTCCATCCTCTAGCTCCCTGAACAACTGAATGTTTGATGTGCTTTCAAAGCATATCACATTCATTCCAAACATATTTAATGAAAGTGCAGTGAGTGGCAAAGTAGGTTAGCTCAGTTACTCGTGGGGCTCGGCCTCGACTGATGGAAGACCCACAGTTGGTTGATATTCAAAAAGGTTTATTTTTCTTTGAATAGATCTGGATGGTGAAAGATGGTTCTCTACTTCATATTTGTCCGAATGATGTGGAGATCAAGGATTCCAAACATGGAGGCTGGGTCACAGATCTTCGCTTCTCTCCCAACAGCAAGATTTTGGTCTCCACTGGAGGTTACATAAAGGTAAGCGCAAATAAATAGCCACTGTTTTAAGAATTTGTAGATGCTTCGAAGCATCTCAAAAGATCTTTAGAAGCAAAGACTTCCTGATTAGCAGATGGTAAATTCTGAGGTAAGTTTAATATTTGGTTTCAATGGTACAAAACTGAGAACTCTACTTTTTTAATTACTTAAATGTGTTGTATTGTTGTTCATAAATCTGTTGAACTTTCTCTTTATAAATCTTAATAATGTGATCATTTTTCAACATCACAAATCCTGCCAATAATCTCTGGCAGCTTGTTAATGGTACCTCTAAAGCGCAGTGGTTACGTATGAAATTACTTGCTCCATTAATCCCTAAGCAAATTTATCAATGCAGTCCATGCCTTTGGCTGCACCAGCATCATCAGTCGATTTAAACCTTAATCACATTTTTTTAATACATTTTAATTTAGTTCTGATGGAAAAGTTCCAATTAATGTGAAGGAAATCTACAGAAACTGCTGATAAATGCTCACATTCATACAATCAGAAGCAGTAACAAATCAAAATACTCTAAAAGAATTGAAGGAGAAAAGGGAATCAAAAATAATTTAGTCTTTAAGTGTCTGTCAAAACTGATGAATTACGATTTTCCTTTTGGAAAAAGCATTTTACTAGAATTTTGAGGTTGCACTTCAGAAAATGTATATATATATATGTGTGTGTGTGTGTATATATATATATATTATATATATATATATAATATATTATATATATATATAATATATAATATATATATATATATGTGTGTGTATATATATATAATATGTATGTGTGTGTGTGTATATATACAGTGGCTTGCAAAAGTATTCATGCCCCTTGAACTTTTCCACATTTTGTCACTTTACAAGCACAAACGTAAATGTATTTTATTGGGATTTTATGTGATAGACCAACACAAAGTGGCGCATAATTGTGAAGTGGAAGGAAAATGATACATGGATTTCAAATTTTTTTACAAATAAAAAACTGAAAAGTATCGCGTGCAAAAGTATTCAGCCCCCTTTACTCTGATACCCCTAAATAAAATCCAGTGCAACCAATTGCCTTCAGAAGTCACCTAATTAGTAAATAGAGTCCACTTGTGTGTAATCTAATCTCAGTATAAATACAGTTGTTCTGTGAAGGCCTCAGAGGTTTGTTAGAGAACATTAGTGAACAAACAGCATCATGAAGCCCAAGGAACACACCAGACAGGTCAGGGATAAAGTTGTGGAGAAGTTTAAAGCAGGGTTAGGTTATAAACAAATATCCCAAGCTTTGAACATCTCACGGAGCACTGTTCAATCCATCGTCTGAAAATGGAAAGAGTATGGCACAACTGCAAACCTACCAAGACATGGCCGTCCACCTAAACTGACAGGCCGGGCAAGGAGAGCATTGATCAGAGAAGCAGCCAAGAGGCCCATGGTAACTCTGGAGGAGCTGCAGAGATCCACAGCTCAGGTGGGAGAATCTGTCCACATGACAACTATTAGACGTGCACTCCACAAATCGGGCTTTTATGGAAGAGTGGCAAGAAGAAAGCCATTGTTGAAAAAAAGTCATAAGAAGTCCCGTTTGCAGTTTGCCACAAGCCATGTGGGGGACACAGCAAACATGTGGAGGAAGGTGCTCTGGTCAGATGAGACCAAAATTGAAGTTTTGGGCCTAAATGCAAAACGCTATGTGTGGTGGAAACCTAACACTGCACATCACCCTGAACACACCATCCCCACTGTGAAACATGGTGGTGGCAGCATCATGCTGTGGGGATGCTTTTCTTCAGCAGGGACAGGGAAGCTGGTCAGAGTTGATGGGAAGATGGATGGAGCCAAATACAGGGCAATCTTGGAAGAAAACCTGTTAGAGTCTGCAAAAGACTTGAGACTGGGGCGGAGGTTCACCTTCCAGCAGGACAACGACCCTAAACATACAGCCAGAGCTACAATGGAATGGTTTAGATCAAAGCATATTCATGTGTTAGAATGGCCTAGTCAAAGTCCAGACCTAAATCCAATTGAGAATCTCTGGCAAGACTTGAAAATTGCTGTTCACAGACGCTCTCCATCCAATCTGACTGAGCTTGAGCTATTTTGCAAAGAAGAATGGGCAAAAATTTCAGTCTCTAGATGTGCAAAGCTGGTAGAGACATACCCCAAAAGACTTGCAGCTGTAATTGCAGCGAAAGGTGGTTCTACAAAGTATTGACTCAGGGGGACTGAATACTTTTGCACGTAACACTTTTCAGTTTTTTATTTGTAAAAAACTTTGAAAACCATGTATCATTTTCCTTCCACTTCACAATTATGCACCACTTTGTGTTGGTCTATCACATAAAATCCCAATAAAATACATTTACGTTTGTGGTTGTAACGTGACAAAATGTGGAAAAGTTCAAGGGGTATGAAAACTTTTGCAAGCCACTATATATATATATATATATATATATATATATATATATATATATATATATATAATCAATCAAAGACTTTATTATCATTCAAAAATACACCAACAAATGCAAGTCTGAACGAAATTTCGTTGCATCTGGCTCACCGTGCAACATAAAATAACAAAAGGATAAAATGGATAAAAAGATAAAATAGATAAAAAGATAAAATAGAAAATAGTGGCGGCACATTATATGGAATTCAAGAGTCTGATGGCTCGGGGGAAGACTCTGTTGCAAAACCTGGTCGTTCTGCTCCTTATACTGCGATACCTTTTGCCCGAGGGCAGCAGAGTGAACAGTCCATGATGGAGATGTGTGGGGTCTTTTATAATGCTGTTGGCCTTGGACAAGCAACGTTTGCACACAATGTCCCGGATTTAAGGAAGAGAAGTCCCGATGATTTTTTCAGCCGTCCTCACCACTCTCTGCACGGACTTCCAGTCGGAGGCTTTGCAGTCCCCAAACCAGACAGAGATGCAGCTAGTCAAAATACTCTCTATGGTGCCCCTGTAGAAAGTGGTGAGGACGGGACGGAGGAGGTGAGCTCTTCTCATCCGGTGCAGAAAATGCAAACGCTGCTGCGCTCTCTTAACTAGTGATGCGATGTTTTGTGACCAGGTCAGACTTTTCGTGATCTGCACCCCCAGGAACTTAGTGCTACTGACCAACTCCACATCAATGTCATTAATGTGTAGTGGTGTGTGACTGTGCCGGTTTCTCCTGAAGTCAACGATGACTTCCTTTGTTTTGTCAACATTCAGGATCAGATTGTTCGCGTTGCACCAGTCCACCAGTTCTTTCACCTCCTCCCTGTAAGCCAGTTCATTGTCGTCGGTTGTGTCATCTGCGTACTTCATGATGTGGTTTGTACTAAACCTGGCACAACAGTCGTGGGTCATCAGGGTAAACAGCAGTGGACTCAGGACGCAGCCCTGAGGAGAACCAGTGTTCAGAGAGATAATGTTGGAGGTGTTGTTTCATATATATGTATACACACGTATATATGTGTGTGTGTGTGTGTGTGTGTGTGTGTGTGTGTATATATATATATATATATATATATATATGTAAATATATATATATATATATGTAAATATATATATATATATATGTAAATATATAAATATATATATATATATATATATATATATATGTGTGTGTATATACATATATATATATATACACACATATATACATATATATATATATACACACACACACACATATATATGTGTGTGTGTATATATATATATATATATATATAAAAATTACCAAAACTCTCATCTTGTTTGTTTGTTTGTTTGTTTGAATGTGTGTGAGTTCTGGAAACTCTGCCTAAACGGTACACGATAGCGCCCACCTTACTCACCATTGCCCTAGGATGTGCAGTACCAAGTTTCATTCATGTTGATGTTATATTTTAGAAGTTATTGACATTTAAAACTTAAAATAACTTAAAACAGCACCCCCACTTGCTGGCCCCGCTGCGGTAGCCATGCTGTGGTGGGTCAGGGGGAGGAGGGGGCTGGAGGAGGGGGGGAGTTGGGGGGTGGTGGAATATTGCATTGGGGGAAACGGGACCCAACGGGTCCACCGGCCGTCTAGTAGTTAATTAAAACCTAAAATTTGGATTCTGTTCATTCTGTCTAAATCACTCTCTCTCACACACACGCACGCACGCGCACGCGACATTTAGACAGAATTAACAGAATATATAAAAAAGTAATTGTGACATGTAACGTATCCCTGTAGTATCCTACTAGTCACTGCCCAGACCCTATTTATGCATCCTCTTTGATTCCTGTTTTGCCAACCAGTTCTTTAATCATGTCAATACATTACTCTTGATCCCATATGCTTTAAGTTTGCACATTAATCTGTTAATGGGAACCTTGACAAAAGCCTTTCGAAAGCCCAAGATTCATTGGTTCTCCCCATCCATAAATGTGAGGTTATCTACTTTGGTAGCAAAAACAGGAAGGCAGATTACTATCTAAATGTCGTCAAGTTGGGAAAAGGGGAAGTACAGCGGGATCTGGGGGTCCTTCTTCATCAGTCTATGAAAGTAAGCATGCAGGTACAGCAGGCAGTGAAGAAAGTGAATGGCATGTTGGCCTTTATAACAAGAGGAATCGAATATAGGACCAAAGAGGTACTTCTGCAGTTGTACAGAGCCATAGTGAGACCACACCTGGAGTATTGTGTGCAGTTTTGGTCCCCTAATTTGAGGAAGGACTTTCTTGCTATTGAGGGAGTGCAGCGTAGGTTTACAAGGTTAATTCCCAGGATGGCGGGACTGTCATATGCTGAGAGAATGGAGCAGCTGGGCTTGTACACTCTGGAGTTTAGAAGGATGAGAGGGAATCTCATTGAAACATACAAGATTGTTAAGGGTTTGGACACGCTAGAGGCAGGAAACATGTTCCCGATGTTGGGGGAGTCCAGAACCAGGGGCCACAGTTTAAGAATAAGTAGTAAGCCATTTAGAACGGAGACGAGGAAACACTTTTTCTCACAGAGAGTGGTGAGTCTGTGGAATTCTCTGCCTCAGAGGGCGGTGGAGGCAGGTTCTCTGGATGCTTTCAAGAGAGAACTAGATAGGGCTCTTAAAAATAGCGGAGTCAGGGGATATGCGGAGAAGGCAGGAACGGGGTACTGATTGTGGATGATCAGCCATGATCACATTGAATGGCGGTGCTGGCTCAAAGGGCCAAATGGCCTACTCCTGCACCTATTGTCTAATGTCCACTCTATTGCTTATATTCTAGAAATTTTTCAGTAAATTTGTCAAGCACGATTTCCTTATCATAACTTCCTGCCCACTTTAGCTAAAATGTTCTCGCTGTTTAACAAACATTCTGCTATTACATCTTTAATAATGCACTCTCACATTTTTCTCTACGAGCAATGAACCAACACCAGTCTATAATTGTGTAAGAAGGAACTGCAGATGCTGGTTTAAACCGAAGATAGACACAAAAAACTGAAGAAACGTCACCCATTCCTTCTCTCGAGATGCTGCTTCTCCCGCTGAGTTACACCAGCTTCTTGTGAAGGAAGAAGGGTCTCGACCCGAAACGTCACCCATTCCTTCCCTCCAGAGATGCTGCCTGTCCTGCTGAGTTACGCCAGCTTTTTGTGTCTATCGCCAGTCTGTAATTCCTTGTTTCTTTGTTCTTTTTTTTGTGCAGTGGGGTTACCTTAGCAACCTTCCAATCTGTGGGAACCATAACAGAATGCAAAGAACGTTGTAAAATAACCATCCACTATTTCTGGAGCCATTTCCTTTAGTTTGCAAGAATACATTTTGCATTCTGGGGATTTGGTGCCTTTCAATCCCGTTAATTTCTCTAACCCTATTTCCTTATTAATGTGGATCTTCTTTAGCTCTTCTCTTTCAGTAGATGCTACATTTCCAACCATTCCTGGAAGGTTCTCCTTTGTAAAGACAAAAAACAGAGTTTTCATCCATATGGTCCAAATTGTTTACAATCCTCGGATCCGCTGCTTTTCCGGGCCTATTCAGATACTATCCCAAATTTCCCTTGTTAACCATAGTTGAGCCATTCTTCCTGTTTAGTTTATGTGTCAGACAGGAATGTGCTATTGTGGTTCATCCTTGCACTCCTTTAATGATTGCAATTGCCAATCCACTGCCAACCCTACAAGTAACGTGCTCCAACCTATCTTGGCCAACTCTCGCCTCGACCCATTGAATTAAAATAGCTGCAGTGTTATCACTTTTGTTATAATATATTTATCTCAAAATCCCTCACTTTGAATTATTCATGTCATCAGAAACTTCATTCTCGGGCATAATTGTTTACAAAGCAACTTTGACTTTAATACACAATTGGAAGCATATTTTTACCAAATGCAACTGTGTCAGATTTTCAGCATTTTCTTTGGCCGAGCTACTTCCATAATACCTGAAATCACATAATTTCAAGCAATTTTCATTTATTGCATGGAAGTGCCATAAACAATGCAACCTGTGAGGACGCTGGTTAATAGACAACAATTTTGAGATTTCCACATAAATGTTAGGTGTCATTAAGCACCAGTAGTTCTGCATTATTACGGCTATGGTTTTTAGTGTCACAAACAGCCATCGTCCATAAACTACAAACCCCCCAATTTTAGGAAGGACATAATTGCACTCAAAAGGTGCAGAGGGGCGTTACCAGGAGGTTGCCAAGTGTGGAAAGTTTTTGATTATGAGGAGAGACAGGATAATATAGTTTTAATTTCCTTGGGGAGCTAAAGGCTGAGGGGACAGAGAGGAAAATAAAATCATGAAGGAACGTAGAGAGGGTAGAATAAACATTTCCCCTAGCTGAAGTGTAACAGTTTAGGGTAAGTGTGAGAGGTTTAGAGGATAACTGATTGTTTTTTTTAACCCAGAGGATAGTTGGAGTCTGTAATGTACTACCTCAGTAAGTGATAGAGGCAGCCACTCTGACAACTGTAAACAGTATCTACATAAGCACTTCAATTGCCACAGCAAAGAAGACTACAGATTGAGTTTTGGCAAATGGAATCAGTATAGATGGGGATTTGATGGTAGGAATGGATGTGATGGGCTGAAGGGCCAGTTTCTGTACTCTCTGGCTTTGTTTATTCCCATTTTAATTTTTTTTCATTATATCTCAACCGAAGAAAACACATTCAAGTTTCTGTATCTTCCTCCAGCCTATAACCCACCAAACCCCCACCCTCCCTCCCTATTCTGTTTCTGAGTCCATTATTATTGTTACTTTGTTTTGGACTCTTGTGGGTCACACTTCTGGTTCACCATTGATGGCCTTCCTTTTAATAATCAAACTTCCTTCTTTACCCCAATCCTTGATCCCCTCTCTTTCTCCTTGAAATGTTCTACTTTGTCTACTTCTCATTTGTCCTTCCTTCTCTCCTTTACCTCTGGCTTCTGTGAAACATCATTCTTATTTTTAAACGCTAAACACTTGAAGGGAAATAAAAATTGTTTCCTGAAAGAAATTGTAATCCATTGTCTATTCCTACTTTTCAGTGGGAAGAATTAAAATGTATATCAGTTAAGAGGAATCTTAAATCTACAACAGGCAATTGTAAAACATGGCCCTTTGGGATAATTTATTATTTGTGGATAGGATATTGTTAATAGACTATTCTTGTCCATTAATCACCTAATTAGCTTTTGAATAAATGCTTTGCATTGAGGCAGCCATCCTGTGTAAAGGTCTCAAGCCACCCTGCAGAGTCCATGCTATTTGTGCACACTGCTTATGTCCTCTTAAGATTTTAATTAAGACTTTGCTGGAATCATGCCTGAGAATTATCCTAACAGTGTTATCATGCTAGTAGTGTGGTCTGGACAAATACTGTGTAATCACCGTTACTATAGCAACACTCCAGGAAAAATCTGAATAGAAAATGTTTGCATGCAAATTTTATTAAGGAATTGCAGTCTGCTTGTATTTTTTTCAATATTCTGTTTGCAGATTTTGAGTAACATTGAATCTTCAGATATTTGTGTTCTGTTGCAATTATTTTGGGGGGAAAAGGCAATACCTTTATGAATAGATATGGCTCTTTGTAACCAATCACATTCTTAAAATTTGCCAGAGTAACCATATTTCACCAGGTTATTCATCTATGAAGGATCCTTACTGGAGCCTAATCTTTCCCTGCAGCTGCACGTGTACTTGCACCACCCAGCAGGGCAGTAATTGGAAGCAGGATCAAGGGGTGCTGCATCCAATTTTGTTTTCCCTTTGGGTGATCTGACAACTGGAAATAACTGTGTATAAAATCATGGAAATCTTGAGCAGTGAAAGGAGGCCAATCATCCATCATATCCTTGTCAACCAAGAAAGGATCAATGTAGCATTAACCCAGCTTTTAGTCTGCAATCTTGTAGTTTTCAGCTCTTCAAGGGCTTAATGTGTTAAGGAATTTTGCCATTTCAGGCAGACCCATACAACTCTTTGCATTAGTTTTTTTCTCAACTCCTCTCTAATCCTTCTAACCTGAACCAAGTTGATCTCTTCTTGTATTAAAATCTTCCACGCCTGGTTATATCCTTGTACCTGTTCTCTGCATCCCCGAATACCATCACATCTTTCATGTGGTGTGAGACCTGATCTGTATATGGCAGTTTAGCTGTCATCTGCCTGGTGTTTTATAACATGGTTTCTCCAATCTTGCACTCTATGGCTTGACAGTGAGAAGAAAAGCTTCAGACTCTGAGACGTTGGGTGGAAAAGTGGCAAATGGAATTTAATCCAGGGACATGTGGAGAATGCATTTGGGGAAGTGTAATGAGCAAGCAAATCCATAATTATTCTGAGAAATAGGAAGGAATTAATAATGTATGTCCAAAGCACCTTAAAGGTAGCTGCACACATTGATAAGATGATTACAGCAGGACATATTGAAAAGATGATTATAGCAGGGCACATTGATAAGATGCTTATAGCACCTCACACTAGGCACCAGGCTCTATGAACTTGTTGCCTGAGAAGATGGTTGAGGCAGAAGCCATCTTTATAGTTAAATAATACATCGCTGTGCACTTGATGAGCTATGAGCTACGGATCAGGTGATGGAAGTTGGGATTAGGTCAAGTTCTCCTCTTCCACCAGCGTGGACTTGAGTTGAATGGCAAGTTTTATACATTTTTCCGTGATGCTATGCACTCCAAACTCATTATTTTCCTCTATTCTTCTGGGTTTATTGTATGTTCGCTTTCCTTTTTGGCCCTCCCCATTATCACACTTTTCTGATTCAGGTCTGCGTTCAGGAACTGCTTTTTTTTTTAAAAGAGACAATGTGCTGGAATAACCTAGTAGGTCAGGTAGTATCGTTAGAACATGGACAGGAGATGTTTCAGGTTGGAACTCTTCTTCAGACTGATGCCTATCAGCTATCCATGCCACCATTTGTCCATGTTCTTCAGAGATGCTGCCTGACCACTTAGTTTCTCCAGCTCTTCCTTTGTAAACCAATATCTGCAGTTCCTTGTTTCTTCAGGATCAGTTGCTTTCCTGCAACTATCAGAGTTTTGAACGAACCTGCACTACCCTAATTCTACATTGGTAATGGAACACACTGGTCCACCTCTTCCACTACCATTTTTGTTCTAATTGTGTTTTTTGCACTATTTTCTTTGTTTTTTGCTCAGCTTTCTTTTAGAAATGTTATGATAATTTCTGCATATTTTGTATTGTGTGTTTGTCTGAGTGTGTGCCTGTGCTACTGCAAGCAAGATATTTAATTGTACCTGTAGCTCATTGTACTTGTGCATTTGACAATAAACTTGACTTGACATCATCTGCCATTTTTGTGCCCTTCTAACCAGCCCATTGGTGTCTTCACACAGCCTACATATTTCTTATTTGCCATCAACCACTGTTGAATATGATAACTTTTGCTGATTTCTCAATCATAGTGCATATATTAAGACCAGATGATTGATACAAACCACCAAAAGCAAGGGATTTCTACTGGGCATACAACTCCCCAGAAACTTTAACTCCTACAAAGTGCTTCCCTATGATTTTTCACACTGAGCCAATTTTGAATCCAACTTGCCATGATCCATTGTATCTCAAGGCCTTTGCCTTCCTGATTAATTTGCCATTTAGGACATTTTTTGAAATTATCACAGCAAAAAATCACGTAGAGTACTCGTGATCCACTTTGTTTTTTCTTCAGAAAATTCAGTCGATTGTCAAACACAACCATTCCTTAACAAATCGATGCATAACTGTCCGTGGTAACCAGGACAATTTTATTGGTACTAAGTTGACTGGCCCAGTGTTACTCTGCTACTTTTTTCTTCCTATTGGTAGTCTTCCATTCCTCAGCCATGATGACCATAGCTAAAAGCTTTTAGAAAGTCTGGTCACAACTTGTTCTATTTTCTCTATTACTTAAAGAGTTTAGGCATGTTTAATCTAGGTCTGACAAGTTGTTTGCTTTTAAAAAATAGTGCACCCCATAATAAGCATCTTTATTTTAACAGCCAAAATTTCACCTTTAAGCATTATCTAAAGGGCCTGTCCCACGGGCAGGCGACTCCATGCGGTAAGCGTGACCTAACCGGAAGCGAGGGCCGCGCGGGGGCCGAGTGATCACCGTACGGCCTGTCCCACGGGCATGCGATTCCATGCGGCATGCGCAACCTAACCGGAAGCGGGGGCCGTGCGGAGGCCGAGTGATCACCGTACGGCCTGTCCCACGGGCATGCGATTCCATGCAGCGAGCGCGACCTAACCGGAAGCGGGGGGTGCGCGGACGTCCAGTTCGAGCGAAGTCCGTTGGAAGCTCGAGCGTTTTTTATGTAGGTGAACACGGGTAGGTGATGTTTCGGTTTTTATGTAGGTGAACACGGGAAGGTGATGTTTCGGTTTTTATGTAGGTGAACACGGGTAGGTGATGTTTCGGTTTTTATGTAGGTGAACACGGGTAGGTGATGTTTCGGGTCGAGACCCTTCCTCAGACCATAGAAGACTGCAGAAGACTTCAGTCCGAAGAAGGTGTCTCGACCCGAAACACCACCTGTCCACAGAAGCTGCCTGATCTACTGAGTTACTCCAGCATTTTTGGTGTGTCCATCTTCGGTGTAAATGGGCATCTGCAGTTCCTTCCTTCACAACAATTCCAGAGTTGACGGAGACGGTGCACGCGGCGTCGAGACGGTGCGCGCAGCCTCGATGCGGCAGCGGGGCGGCAGGCCGTTGCCGCGCGGAATTTTTGAACAGTGTCAGTTTTTCGGAGCCCCGCGCGGTGTTGGGACCAACTCCATAAGGCTCCGGCAATCTACGTGGGACCAGCCCTGCGACCTCCGCGTGGCCCCCGCACGGCCCCCGCTTCCGGTTAGGTCGCGCTTGCCGCATGGAGTCGCCTGCCCGTGGGACAGGCCCTTAAAAGGCCTGTCTCACGGGTATGCGGTTACTGGCGGTTACTGGCAGTGAAGCAGGAAGTCGGGACCGCTCGTGGACCGCCAGAGACCGCGCATGGCTTGCGGGGTCGGTCCCACGCACACCGCCGGGACCGTGTTGTCCTACCGCACAGCCGCCGCCAGTGCGCCGCGAGCGGCACGAGCACCGCCACAGCGCCACCACAACGCCGCGAGCCGAATTGACGTCATCGCATAGCGCGTTGCGTTGCACGTTGCATTGCGCGATGACGTCATCGCGTAGCGTGTTGCGTTGCGCGATGACGTCTTCACCCGATGCCGCGCGACATCCATTCCAGTCGGCCCGCGGGACAGGCCGTGCGGTGACCACCCGGCATACGCGCGGCAACAGCTTCCGGTAAGGTTTAATTTTTTTTTACTTACCGCAAGATCGTGGGACCGGCCGTACGGAGATCACTCGGCCCCCGCGTGGCATCCGTGCGGCGCTCCCGCGGCATACGCGCGGCGCTCTTGCGGTAGCCGCGCGGTCCCCGCTTCCGACGACGCCGCGCTTCACCGCCAGTAACCGCCTGCCCGTGGGACAGGGCCATAACTCTTCTGTGAAGTGAAAGACAAAGTATCCATTTGAAACTTTGCATCTCTTGCACCTCCAAACAGAGGTTATCGTTTAGCCTCATAGACCACTTTCTCTTTTAATATTTTCTTTCTCTTTATATATTTGCAAATTATCTTAGAACTTTGTTGCTTTTAATGGGCCAATGGTAATTTTAATGCGCCCTCTTTACTTTTTCGATATCCTTGTTGAATTCACCATTGCACCCCAAACGCTCACTCAGCTTTTCTCCAATTTTGAACTCTGTTGTCAGTTTCCCTTCTTTGCCTTATCCCATATCCTATGCTCCTCAGCATTCTCTGAAGAATGGCTGTGGTTCTAGGTTTATGAGAGACTTTTTTTTCTTAAATTGCGTCTGAACTTTAATTATCTGCATCAAACAACGATTTGAAGTCCATTGCAACTTACTTACTTACTGCCTGGCATGTAGGGCAGCAACGAAGGTCCTCCACTCCTGTCTGTTCTGGGCTAGCTTCTGGACACTACCCCAGGTCAGGTCCATTGTTTTCATTTCCCCCTCCACAGTTCGACGCCAGGCAGTTTTGGGTCTCCCTCTTTACCCTTTCCCTTCCGGTGTCCAGTTCAGGGCTATTCTTGGGATGCTGTCTGGTTCTCTTCTCAGTATATGGCCAATCCAGTTCCAGCGCCTTCTCATGATGATGGTGTCCATGTTCTCTTGTTGGCATTGAGCAAGGAGATGTTTGGCATTTAGAACTTCCACCCTCCTGCCAGTGGCTTCCTTTCTGCTTTCACCATTGACATTCATCCTAGCATCTGTCGATAGCCCTGGAAGTCCATCATGCCCAGTAGTGTTGATTCCTTCAGTTGCTTTTTCCGTAACATATTTGTTTTACGAGACTGGGTTGTTAGCCCTGTGCTCAACCTCCAACCTGGAGGACCAGTGGATCGCTCTTCGTCTCGCCTCTACCCTTCGACCTGTCCAGCATGGGAGACCCTAACAGGAGACGAATCTCCCGCTGGCATAGCTCTAGGGGTCACTGAGACACACAAGCTCCCCGACCACGACAAGGATGCAATCCAACTGGGAGCATTGTAACTTAGCTAGATAAAATTTGCCTTGTATAATTTAAAAAAATTGTTTACTCCTGTCTCTCATCTTTCCAACTGCTATGCTACATGTAACTGAAATATGAAGGTGCCTCTAAAATGTTCTCCCCCTTCCTTGTAGTCCAGTACTCTTCTTTCTTATTGTGCTTGGTTGTACTTGGTTATCTCACTGTACTGAATGTTTTAAAGTTCTCAATTTCATTTTATGAAAGTTATATCTTCTGTACCTTTGATATTGCTGCTTTATCAGTTAAGGTTATAGTCACGCATTTAGTATCGTACTATTTTTGTTCCTTAGAAACTTGCCTTTCAGTATTTTATGTCCTTGTGACTTTTTAGGTGTCCTACAATGCTCCCAACAATATCACAATCCTTTATGTTTCTTTCTTCAACCATATGAATTAATTTATTGATATTCCTGGTATATGGCATCATCCCTTCTCACAGCTTTAGTTCTCTTCATCAATATTGCTGCAGCTCCTCATTTTTTATAATCCTCCTTTCTAATTTGTGGTGGTATTTCAGTAATAATGAGCAAATGTGTTTTGTGAGTAAATGACAAATCTCACTATGCAATTATTTGTTTTCATTTAAGTACATTAAGTTTGCATTATAAAAAAACAAATCAACTTTTAATGGCTTCAAAGCCCTGAAAGAATGTTCCTTGGGAACTGTAATATTATTATCCACTCAACATATTTGTTATTACAAAAACTTTTTGTTCTGGCTTTGACTTGTTCCAAATGGTTCATGGAATTAGAATCTTTTCGCCTTCATTCTTATGGTCCATGCTTCGTTACTTGATTCTATGATCGCAGGTTGTAGGAGCAGAATTAGGTCATTCGGCCTATCGAGTCCGCCATTGCATCAGGGCAGATCTATCTTTCCTTCACAACCCCATTCTCCTGTCTTCTTCCTGCAACCTTTGACACCCTTACTAATCAAGGACCTGTCAATCTCTGCTTTAAAAATACCCAAAGACTTGGCCTTCACAGCCGTCTGGGGCAATGTATTCCACAGATTCACCACCCTCTGGCTCAAGAAATTCCTCCTCAGCTCCTTTCTAAAGATACATCCTTTTATTCCAAGCCTATGCCCACAGGGGCAAGACTCTGCAACGAGTGGAAACATTCTCTATACACCCACTCTATCCAGGGCTTTCATTATTCGATAAGTTCCAATGAGATCCACCGCTCATCCTTCTAAACCCCAGCAAGTACAGGGCCAGAGCCGTCAAATGCTTACCATACGTTAACCCAATCATCCCCGGGATCATTCTCGTAAACCTCCTTTGGACCCTCTCCATATCCTTCCTCAGATATGGGGCCCAAAATTGCTCACTACACTCCAAATGGAGTCTGACCAGTGCCTTTGTAAAGCTTAGGCATTACATATCTGCCTTTATATTGTACTCCTCTCGAAATGAATGGCAACATTGCATTTGCCTTCCATATGACTGATTCAATCGATAAATTAACCTTTTGGGAATCTTGCACCAGCCCTCCCAAGTCCATTTGCACCTCCAATTTCTGAATCTTCTCCCCATTTACAAAATAGTCTAAGGCTTTATTCCTACCACCACAGTGCATGATCGCACACTTTCTTATGCTGTATTGCGGTGCCACTTCTTTACCCACTCTCTGTCCTTCTGCAGACTCCCTGCTTACTCTACGCTAGCTGTCCTCCACCTATCTTCAAATAATCCACAATCTTAACCACAAAGCCATCAATTCCATCATCCAAATCATTAATATACAATGTGAAAAGTAGCGGACCCAACACCGACTCCTGCAGAACACCATTACTCACCGGCAACCAACCAGAAAAATCCCCTTTTATTCACACTCTTGTTTTCTGCCATTAAACCTTTTATCCATGCTATTATATTCCCTGATACCATAGACCAAGGGTTCCCAACCTGGGGTAAATTTGTTGATTCTGGATTCAGTATTTTAAAATTTCCCCTTTGTCGGTTGCTTTATTGTGGTAGAAGTGTAAACTCAAATTACTGAACAAACCAGGGTGGGGGTAAATTTACTTTCGTAAAGTTGCCGGGGTAAACGGGATGAAAAAGGTTGGGAACCCCTGCCATAGGCTCTCATCTTGTCTGGAAGCCTCACGTGCGGCACTTTATCAAAGGGCTTCTGAAAATCGAAGTAAACAACATCCGCTGACTCTTTGTTCAGCCTGTTAATTACTTCCTCAAAGAATCCAACAGATTCCAAGCAAGATATCCCGTTCACAAAACCATGCTGATGTTGGCCTATTTTATCATGTGCTTCTAAGTACACAGTAACCATATCCTTAATAATGGACTAAAAGCTTATCAAACGGTGAAGTAAGATTTCACAGCTTTGTTTTTTTGTGTGTCTTTTCTACTTGAGTGTAAATTAATAATGAGTCTGGCATTCAAAGTTAAATTCTGTGCTATCTTTGTGTATACTAAGCCCAAGCAATCCAAATTGCATGCATAATATGTTTACATTATTTGTCCAGCATAATCTGCCATTTTCCCAGTCTTCCTGAGAGTTTTTTCACATTTCCCATTAGACTGAGATAACCATACATAGCTTTGGAAACTGGTATTTTTGCCACTGTTCATTTATTTCATGAAGGAATTCAAGATATTTTTATCATGGCATCATTAGTACTGTAGATAACAAAGCTTCACTAGTTATGAAAGAACATTTTCACCGCACTTTCTAAAGATCATTCTTCATAAATTAGGTTGTTTGATCTTTGAGAACTGAGAGGATCTGAAAGGGGTGCATGCTTTAGTTGGAAAATTAACTTTGATCTCCCTGAGATGGGCTGGGTCAGAAAAGGACTAAATCTAAGCAAGTAATAGATAATCCCACCTGCACGCTGAAAGATGATTAGCATTGTAAAGATGGAGAGAGTAAATATCAATGGAAAATTAAAATGTAGAGTAGACCGCAGGGTCCATTTGAAGAAGGACTTGGTGATCTACAGATAGCATGCTGAGCACATTAATACACAGTAGCACTAAAGGAAGCAAACAAAAGAGAGTCTGAAGAAGGGTATTGGCCCTAAAGTCACCCATTCCTTCTCTCCAAAGATGCTGCCTGTCCCGCTGTTCCTCCAGCATTTTGTCTATCAAAAGAGGTACAACATTGGTTTAAGACTAGTGAATTGATGTGTGCCTGATATTTTTATTTTTTCCTTTTGTAGAACAAATGTTTGGTTAAGAAATTGTTATGATTAAACGTTACAGCCAGATATAATAGCCATGGAGATATACAGCACAGCAAATGGGCCCTTCGGCAAAACATGTCCATGTCAACCAAGCTAGTCACATTTGGCTGCATTTTACCCATATTCCTCTAAACCATTATTATCCATGTACTTAACTAAATATCTTTTAAACATTGTAGTTGGACCTCCTCTACAGCTTTATCGAGTAACTCGTTCCATATACCCACCACCTTTTGAAAAAGTTACCCCTCCGGTCTCTGCTAACTCTTTCCCCTCTCACTTTAAATCTATGTCTTCTCATTTTGGACTCCCCTATCCTGGGGAAAAGATTGTGACCATGCCCCTCATAATTTTATGTACCTCTATAAGGTCACCCTATAGCTTCCTCTGCTCCAGGGAAAAGCGCCCCAACCTATTCAGCTTCTCCTTATAACTTATACACTCCAGTCCCAATAACATTCTTATGAATCTTTTCTGCACCCTTTCCCAATTTAATGACATCCTTCCTTTAGCTGGGCAACCAAAACGCAAAGATAATATTGTCAACAAGAGGCTGATCAGACTTATTTACATGGTGTTAATTTATGTTGAGCACAGTAAGTGGAATTTATTTTTAATGCTTCTCCTCTATTTGTTTGTTGTGTGTGATCTAAGGCAACTTGATGATATCTATCTGTTTTGGTCTCAAAAATGTGTTTTAGTCGGGTCTCAAGGATAGCCACGCTGTGACATGGATTATAATAGTACATATTTAAATTCTGTATCCTGCAGGCTCCTGGATAGGAGCAATTGAAGTAATCGTGAGCCTGACTAAGGCTGCTATACCTGAGAGAATAACTTAGTCAGATGCAAGCCTACAGCAAGATTATGCATTATTGACTGCCAGCACCAAAATATTAAGAACTCATTAGATTAAGCAGAGGATTTAAAATACTCAACTTGCTTTCATTGAACAGTCAGATGTGATTTTGAAATTATGGACAACTGTGTGATTAATCAGGCCTTGTTTTTTAGATGCTCATATTTGGGCATGACTGATAGGGGCCACATTTATTGTTCATCCATATTTGTCCATGGTGTAAGGGGGGGTAATAGAAACACCGTATGAAAGAGATGAGCTGTTCAAAGTGTAGCTAGTCTCCTTTTTTAACCCCCCAGTATAGTTTCTATGAAATGCATGAGTAATTATACTGCTTTGCTAATCTGGTTTTGCAGATTATTTTGCATAGAAATAATGATAGTTGGGTAACTTCACCGTGTATATCATGCCAAGTTTCTGTCCTCCAAGATGAAGGGATCATGTGATGGACATCCCACACGCTCTTAAGTAAGCATTATTACAATTGGTTAATTATTAGACTTGGTCTGTATCAACAATTACACACCAAAGATATAATGGGGTAGGTTTGCTGCCTATATGTTGCCTACACTCTCTGCTTAGCTGCTCTGTAGGTATAGATTTAGCAATCCACATCTTTTGATGTCTTGGTCCAAGGTAAGGCTCTTGTACAATGTAATGCTGTTAAATAGAATGGCCCAAACAAGCCATGAAATACAATTAAGTTTGACAGACTTCTAAGCCATGATTTAGAATGGTTTTAATGGCAATATATTCAGAATCCTTCAAAACTATTTAAAAAAATAAACTGCAACAAATTTAAAGGAATAAAACACTAAATTAAAAAATTGCTTCAGAAAATACACAAACCTGATTCATGAACTGACTGTTCTTGCACCCGGTCCAGAGAAAAATTCCCTGGAGTGACTTGCTGAGGAGCTGAATTAGGTAGTGGTCCATGAGGAGTGCAACACTGGAGAGCAGCCAGGGGGTTGCTATTGAAGGGCAGCCAGCAAGTTTGCATCAGTCCTATTTCTCGCCTAATTCCCTGTGGCCCTGCAACTTATTTTCTCTCAAGTTTACAAGATAATGTACAAAACGATTTAATATAACCAGCTGCATTAATGGAAGACATCATTTTTCAGAATAGGAAGTAGGAGAAGTTGTGGAAAATTGCTTCCTTTCAAAAAAAGCCTACACTTTCACATGGGAATCTCGAACCTGGTGGCTTACACTGAGAAATCCTAGCCGTTCCACATAGAACCGTTTCCAAGCAATTTTTTGCTCAATACATGAGCTTTGCTTTGCAATTATCTATCAATGACATATGATAGTGAATGGATAATAATTGTCATGAAATCAGATGATTTGTTTGCATGAAAAAAATATTTTAAAATGAGGCATATGCTGCACTAATTATTGAAACCCACAACAGCCAAAAGTATTGTCTCATTGCAGAACTATGTAGTCATCTTCACCAGATGAGATCATTATTTTGCAAGTTTTTTTAAAATGGAGATTATTTGCCAGTAAAATCTCCTGCTTCTTACTCTAAAAATTAAAAAACTGTTTCTATTTAGGCAGTTGATTAACTTAAACCTTTTTTTATACATTATTGTGCAAATGTGAAAGAAAATAAATTGCAAGCCTACCAGAAATTAAGAGAGAAATGGGACTGATGGGAGCCGGAATGGATTGGATAGGCTGAATGCTTCCCTACCCACTTCCTGGATCCTCATAAATAATAAATGTTTACTGAAGGGACTGTTGCTATTTATTGCTGTAAGCATTCGGAATGTTCATAGGCTTGATTGAAGTCAGAAGCTAGAGAGTAGATTTGTCCAGTTTATCATTTGATATTGGTGCATGCATGCAACAGGCCAAGAGTCTGAAGAAGAGTTCCGACCCAAAATGTTGCTTATCCATGTACACCAGGCATGCTGCTTGACTTGCTGAGTTACTCCAGCACTTTGTGTCCTTTTAGAGAAATGGGCCCCTGGGTCCATCTGGGCCCACCTGTCATCAAACGCCTTTTACACCAATTCCACGTTAATCCAATTTTTTCCTTTAATCCATAATTCCATAATCTCACCCACTGTATATTTACCACTTGTCTACACAATGGGGGCAATTCACAGGGACCAATTAATGACAAAGCCTATGTCCTTGGGATGTGGACGAGGAAATCAAAGTACCAAGAGGAAACCCATGCAACCACAGCTGAGGTCAGGATGGAACCCATGTGTCTGGTGTGTAGCAAGGCAGTAGCTCAAGCAGCTGTGCTGCCATCCAGTATACTGTCTGTCTTAGTCTGGTATCAGGTTAAATATCAAATTTAAGATTTGGTTAGGTATGTTGTCAGCCGGCAGGAACAGATATTTAGTGTTGAAACAAGATTTCTTGCAGTGTGATCCCTTGTTATGTGATGAATTCAGTTGTCTTAAGTTTAAATTCCATTTGTATTTGTATTCTTACAGATGGAGGGAAAGTGAATGAATAAATTATCATTGTGTAAACTGCAAGGGACAGTAATATTACTTGATTTATATTGTAAATCTCGAGCTGACTTTTTTTGGGGGGTGGATGGAATTTGTTCTGACCCACCCATGTGACAACATTATTGTTGAGGAGCTCACCATTTTGGTTTGGAATAATCCTTGGCAGTTTTTCACTTTCTCGTACTGCAGTGAGCAACAATGTCATGTTTATATCTTAAACTTGTCTTGCTTGAAATAGATCAGAATATACTAAATGACACCCATCACATTATGATTCACAATATAACAATTGTTTGGATACTGTTTCAAAGGCGCATTTTGTTTCGTCTGGTACATCAGGTGGAATGATTTCCTCATCTTTTGGTACCCTAATAACCATTAAAGAGTATTAATGATTGAATTGTGATTGTAATAATGGTTGAATTGTTTCTCTATTTGTTGCATCTATTGCAGTACTACTTGGATGAGGACTAATGAAAATTAAAATGTTTAAATTAATCCTTAAGGCTGCTTCTTTTGAGCAAGTGCAGCAATGTGACCAGAATGAAGCATTCTTTGAATTTGATATTATTGTTTAATTAAACGTAAGCTAACTTCTTGAAGCTAATTTTGGAAAAGTACATATGCATTTCTGTTGAAAGCACAGTTCAATACTATCTCCTGCAATTTTACATGTTTCACATATAACACAGTCTAACCTGCTTAGTGGTGAAGTTTTTGTTTCTTTTATCATCTTGTCCAGCAGAAGCTCTTACAGTGCCCTCCATAATGTTTGGGACAAAGACCCATCATTTATTTATTTGCCTCTGTACTCCACAATTTGAGATTTGTAATAGAAAACATCACACGTGGTTAAAGTGCACATCGTCAGATTTTATTTAAGGCTATTTTTATACATTTTGGTTTCACCATGTAGAAATTACAGCTGTGATAACACATAGTCCCCCCCCCCCCCACCCCCCACCCCCCATTTCCGGGCACCGCAGTGTTTGGGACACATGGCTTCTCAGGTGTGTTTAGTTGCCTCCTTAATTCAGGTACAAGAGAGCTCTCAGCACCTAGTCTTTCCTCCAGTCTTTCCATCACCTTTGGAAACTTTTATTGCTCTTTATCATCATTGGGGAACAAAAGTTGTGCCAATGAAAGTCAAATAAGCCATTATGAGACTGAGAAACAAGAATAAAACTATTAGAGATATCAGCCAAACCTTAGGCTTACCAAAATCAACTGTTTGGAACATCATTAAGAAGAAAGAGAGCACTGGTGAGCTTACTAATCACAAAAGGACTGGCAGACCAAGGAAGACCCCCACAGCTGATGACAGAATAATTCTCTCTATACAAAAGGAAAATACCCAAACACTTGTCCAACAGATCAGAAACACCCTTCAGGAGTCAGGTGTGGATTTGTCAATGACCACTGTCTGCAGAAAACTTCATGAACAGAAATACAGAGGCTACACTGCAAGATGCAAACCACTGGTTAGCCGCAAAAATAGAATGGCCAGGTTACAGTTTGCTAAGAAGTACTTAAAAGAGCAACCACAGTTCTGGAAAAAGGTCTTATGGACAGATGAGACAAAGATTAACATATCAGAGTGATTGCTTGAGCAAAGTATGGAGGAAAGAAGGAACTGCCCAAGATCCAAAGCGTACCACCTCGGTGGTGGGGGTGTGGTGGGGGTGTTATGACCTGGGCATGTATGGCTGCTGAAGGTACTGGCTCACTTATCTTCATTGATGATACAACTGCTGATGGTAGTAACATAATGAATTCTGAAGTGTATAGACGCATCCTATCTGCTCAAGTTCAAACAAATGCCTCAAAAATCATTGGCCAGCAGTTCATTCTACAGCAAGACAATGATCCCAAACATACTGCTAAAGCAACAAAGGAGTTTTTCAAAGTTAAAATATGGTTCATTCTTGAGTGGCCAACCCGATCTGAAGCTAATCACCCGATCTGAACCCAGAGAAAACTGAAGGGGACTAGCCCCCAAAACAAGCATAAGCTAAATATGGCTGCAATACATGCCTGGCAGAGCATCACCAGAGAAGACACCCAGCAACTGGTGATGTCCATGAATTGCAAACTTCAAGCAGTCATTGCATGCAAAGGATATGCAACAAAATACTAAACATGACTACTGTCATTTACATGACATTGCTGTGTCCCAAACACTATGGTGCCCTGAAATGGGGGGGGGGGGGGGGGGGGGACTATGTATAAACACTGCTGTCATTTCTACATGGTGAAACAAAAATGTATGAAAAATGGCCTTAGTTAAAATCTGACAATGTGTACTTTAACCACATGATTTTTTTTCTGTTACAAATCTCAAATTCTGGAGTACAGAGGCAAATAAATAAATGATGGGTCTTTGTCCCAAACATTATGGAGGGCACTGTAGTTTTTCAAATAAGCTATTGCAGGGGACAGCACAGCACACAGCAAGATTTATTGGAGACTGACAAAAGAATATTCCACTTCACTGTTTTTAAATGGGCACAATTTATTCTGTAAGATTGCAAAACCAAGTCACCTATAATTAATGATTTATATTTAGTATTGCACTGGGACAGAAAGAAACTAGTTCTCAGTTACAAGTTATGAATATACATTCCATGCAACTTTAAAGACACAGTGCCTCAGTCTTTAAACATGCCTCTCTTCTTAAACATTTTAATGAACTCATTCATTAGTTCTTTACCTCTATGATCTTGTCAGTTGTTTTAGTCCTTGCACTCTTGCTACACCATAAAATATGAACACACATGAACCATAGTTTTAACTAATTTATGCAATTGTTTTATCATTGATTGTGTTTCAACCATTAAACATGTAGCTCAAGGAAGCAATATTTTTTGATAGTTTATTATTTTTTGCAAATTTTATTTGTGTTCATTGTTTTTTTGGGGTGTATTCCGGTATCTTTGTAGAAGCAAAGCCCAAGACAGTCTTGGAATGCAGCTGGAACTGAGCGTTAGTATAATCATAAATGTGTATCATGACTCATCCTGAAATTTAATTTTTGCTGCCTTTTGGTGTCTTGTTCAAGCAGTCCTTCCTTTATTGTCAGCACAGGTTATTGATCTGTCAGGCTATTTAACCACAGGGTCACAGCAGCTGTCTGCGTTTCTGTTTTCGCCTAATGTGTACCACATGATTTTCAGCAGCAGGAACCCACGTTCTGAAAGCCTAGGGAGGTAGCCATGCCATTCAGAGCCAACTGTTCTGCACCAGGGATTAAACCTACACCATGAAAGAAAATATTTGTTCATTTCACAGCAACCCTGTTTTGAGTTTGCTTTAACCAGTGGCATCAGTTACAAAGAAGGGTTGCTTGCGTCTTGCTGTGACTATTGTGAACAGTATTTTTGGACAATGCAATTGACGCTGCTCAGTTGGTATACTTGTATATCAGTTTGAAGCTATTCAGCCAAGCAACCTTCACTCACCAACTTATTTTTAACTTGTGGTTGTTCTTTATTTGTAGTACAATGATGTGCCACTGATCCCTGAATCTTAATATCCCTGAGCACATAACTTGGTAAACATTAATTTAATCGTGGATCTGATATTGAAGTGATGCCATTTTTTTCCACCTGAAGTATCTTGAATGATATTTTACCAATCCAGGTAATTGTGAGAAATGAAGGTTATCTAAAATATGATGAGGTAGGAGAAAATAGAAGATAGGCAATAAATGGTGAACGGATGAGTTCATTGTCAACTGGTAAAGTTCACCCTTCTAAATAACAAATCTTAAGATGCATTAAAAAAAAAAATGTTTTGATATATGGCATTGTATTAGAAACATCACAATATACTAGTTTTCTCACGGTAAAATCCCAGAGTTAGCAAATGAATATGTGAGCTTCAAACTTCTGTGGGAGACAAAAATGCTGGAGAAACTCAGCGGGTGAGGCAGCATTTATGGAGCGAAGGAATAGGTGACGTTTTGGGTCGAGACCCTTCTTCAGCGTGTAAGGAATGACAAATCGACAACACAGTAGCAGGTATTCAACGCGTGATTAATGCCAGTGTTTTTCCTAATCATTTTTAACTCTTTAATCTCTTCTATCTTCTGCCTGTTTATCCCCACCCTCTTTTCTGTCATGTTGGCATTAACTCTTTGTATTGCTCTTTCAACCATTCCATGTGAAGATGATAGGTTCGTCCAATGCTTAACCTTATGGTAACTGTCTAATATTTGTGCCTCTTTGCCTGGACTCATCCACCAGTGGAAATTATTTATCCGTATCTACCTCCAAATTGCCTGATAGTTGTGAAAGTCCCCATAAGGACCCTTAATCTTTTTTTCAGAGAAGGAGCCATTTTCTGCTTAGTTTTGTTCAACCTTCTCAGTTCTAGTGATATCCTTACAAATGTTTAGTTTAGTAGTGTCTGCCTACTCCCTTTCCTGGATGTCACCTATCTATTTTCTGTCTGTATCTTAAGTGTCACAACTCTTATCTATGATGTTCTCATTCTCCCAGATGATACTGAGGATATCCAGCCTCAGCTTGAGTTCCCTCACACGGTCAGTCTGCAGCTGCAGCTTCTTCTCTTTGTGCGAATGAAACATAAACCAAAGGAATAGTTAGATATCAAGCCGGGTGTTGAGCAGCCAGGTTGTTGTCTCTACGTCAATGTCTGCCAGGCCCTGAGCTCCATTTGGTGGGTGGTAGAGCGGGCACCCAGAGATGACATGGTTGGCTGTCTGTTGTTCTACTCCGCATTCACAGGCTGAGCTCTGGCAGAGCCCCCATCTCCACATGCTGGCATTGAAACACCCAACTCCAGTACGAAGCCTGTTGAACTTCACCCATGCTCCTCTGGGGAGGTCAGACCCTGGACAGCTTTTATCTGGTGAAGAGATGTAGCTGTGTAATGGAGATAAGGTTGCCTTCCACTCCTGTGACCACTTGGTGGCTATCCAGTGTGCTTTTGCCACTCGGTGGCTATCCAGTGTGCTTTGGTGAACTATCCAGTTCAGCTGCAGCTGAACACACAGATAGAATCCAAGAATGCCCAGTTATTATTATCAACTTTATAAAGAATTGATGCCCTAGATCAGACATAAAATGAGAATCTGACATAGAATCTTATCCTCAGGGAACCCCGAATTCCTACATTCTGCAGGAGGAGCAAATAGGTACCCTCACTGCAATCTGTACTGTGCTCAGAATAAGGAAGTCATAAAAAGAAAAACAGATCTTTCCTTATCTTATCGTCATCCTCCACTCGGCCTCTTTGCGGAAGCCTCACAAGTTAAAGACTCTACACTTTGCCTCAAACACATCACTTGCACCTCAATACAAAGTCTCTCCCAGCATGGCCGCTCCGAATAGGTTCCGTGCTAGTGCTTGCCTTCCTTTTAAAACCGTGAGGAGCAGTCAATGCCAGACACGAATGGCTACTTTTTATATTGCCCATGCTGCTGCTCCTCTCCACTGCTCACTCACTGCTGAATTAAAGGGATATTTTCACACTAGGGTAACCAAATAAATTATTTAATTCACGTTTATAAATCATTTTTCTATTTATCCCCTGGCATGCAGTTGCAATTATGGTATTATAATTGAGAATGATTCAAGTCTATTCATTTTAAGTTGACATTTTTGATCATGTGTAATTTATACTTCAAACAAAATGTACTTGCTTCCTTGCAAGTGAAATCTTACTAAATCTAATGACTGCAATAAGCTATAAACACAGAGGTACTTTATAAATGATCACAGAGTAAAATTATTGAAAAACATCATATAATGATTATTTATAAATATTTTATACCTCACGTGGCTTAATCTTTACCAAATACGGATGTTTAGTTTTTCTTTAAAAAAAGGAATATTCCCACGTTTCAATTTGCTTTAGTTTCTTTTTTTTTCAGTTGCTATGCCATAGTGGAAGGTTGTTTTTCAGACTGGAGGCCTGTGACAAATTGTGTGCCTCGGAGATCAGAGCTGGGCCCATGGCTGTTTGTGGTATATATTAACGATTTTGATGAGAATGTACAAGGCATGATTAGTAAGTTTACAGATTGACACTGAAGTACGTGGTATCGTAGATAGTGAAGATGATTAGCAAAAATTACAGCAGGATCTCGATCAGCTGGGCAAGTGGGCTGAGGAACGGCCAATCGAGTTTCATGCAGATAAGTGCGTGGTGTTGCATTTTGGGAAGTCAAACCAGGGGGATATCTTCACAGTGAATGGCAGAGTGCCTGGAAGTGTTGTAGAGCAGAGGAATATAGGTATATAGTTCCCTGAAAGCTGTGTCACAGGTGGTTAGGGTGTTCACAAAGGCTTTTGGTACATTGGCTTTCCAGTAATTGTGGCAGGTACAGTAATATTTGAAAGAGATTTGGATAGTACATGGATAGGAAAGGTTTTGGAGGGATGTAGGCCAAACTAGGGCAAATGTAACTATCTTAGATGGGACATCTTTGTCAGCATGGACGAGTTGGGTCAAAGGGGCTGTTTCTGTGCTTTGAGATTCTAATTTTATGTCTGATGATCTAGGGCATCAACTCTTTATAAAGTGGATGATAATAACTGGGCATTTCCAGATTCTATACGCTTATTCCAATTTTTTTTGATAAGGATCACATTTTAATTATATGTTCACAAATTTATTTTATGTTTCATTTCATCAATAAGAGATAATTCATTATCCAGTATTTTTGGTCTGCAATCAAATTAGCCATTTATTTGATAATTGGTTGTTTAACACAAAACAGTCCAGGAATGCAGAGGGCAGAGAAAGTGAATAGCAGTAAAACATAGCTCATGAACTTAAAAGCTATTAATTTGTTTTGCTTGCTGTGGTACTGATGAAACCTCTTTTATTTGTTTTTCACGTATTGTTGCATATTTTCGGTTATTCAGTGCAATGAATGTATTTGGTTTTTGATTTTAAAACCTGATAAACATCAAGATTTTTCACCTTCAACATAATGCTTGATTATTGTTTCCAATTTCACATGATATTCTTTGCAATGCCTAGCAACTACTTAGAAAGTACACAAAAAGACTGAAGCAAACATATCAGCCTATTAAAACTTAAATATTGATTATTTTTCTGTAGAGATGCAAGAGGCATATCGATCAATTCAATGATAGCCCATGTAATCTTCCATGCCTTTAGAGATGTAGACAAATCAATTTTTGTCTTGCACTTGGATGGCTGTGAATGTTGCTAATCTATTGATTTCATCCATATTTGAGTCCACAGTATAAGACCCATCACTTTGAGAAATTGCTCCGTGAAGTGTCTCATATTGGTGCTATTACCTGTAGTTGCCAGAAATGAAAGTGTCTGTTCAATTAAATCATATTAATTTCATTTTTTATGGCAAGTCTTAGTTTTGTCAAGTTCTTCGCAATATCAAGCGAATGCAGTTGACATGGCAAATGCTGTTTATCAAACAAATTGTTTTTATGTAAATTGGATCACTGCTCGTATTACGCTGTTAAGAAGGACTACTTTATTCTGCCTATGTTTATTTGCATGTATATCTCTTTCTCTTTTTTACCAGTGACTGACATTGTTAAGACGGTATGATTTGGTAATGTGCAGCAATGTCTCTAATGTCCCCGTTGATGAAGACAGGATTGTATTTACCCTCTTGCTTCATTTGGTCAACAACCAACTCTTTCGTCTTGCTAATATAAATAATTTAGTTATTGTCTTCCCATTATCGTTGATCCGGTCGACAATAGTTGGCAAACTTAAAGATTGAGTTGGTGTTGCACTTGGCCACACAGCCATGGGTGTACAAGGAAAAGAACAAGGGCTTAGCACAGAAACCTGAGGAACACCAGTGTTTAGGGTGACGGTGGGAGAAATGTTTTTTTTTATTTTTTTTATTTTATTAGAAGTATTGTACATTACAGTAATCTGCAATAACGTAAGTTTATACTTTACTTGTACCACTTCTTATTTTAAACTTTAATAAGAGAAAGGGATAGAAAGAGTTAGTAAAGATAGTAAGAGAGTGATTGAAAGAGTGGTCCAGGAACCTAAACCACAAGAAATAGTTTTTTTTTAAATAAAAAAAAGAGAAAAACCAAAAGGAGGAAAAAGAAAAAAGAAAACATAAGATAAGATAGGACAATATGAAAGGGATGTACCTACTTCATATCTTTACTCACCCCTCGCCAGGTCCTGAAACCATTTATTATCAACATTTTGTTGCACCCTATGTTTGTAATAAGTCGATAAATGGAGACCAAATCTTTTAGAATTGGTCTGGTTTACCTGCTAAGAGGAATCTCATATCTTCTAGGTGTAGGGTGAAATATTATGACATTCTAACTGACTGAGGTCTGCCAATCTATAAATCCCACAACCAATTGCAGATGGAGGCACAAGGCCAAGATTCAGCAGTTCTGGCTTCTGTAAATTGGGTTTAGTATAGAACTAGTGTAGGAGTGATCACAGGTCGGTGCGGACTCAGTGGGCTCAGTAGGCTGAAGGGCCTGTTTCCATGCTGTATCTCTAAAACCAAAACAACTCATTCAGCGACTCCATCTCAGCTGTCAGCTTTCCAAGAGTTTATCTTCGTAAAAGCAAATTTGCTTTCTGCCACCAAGAAGTATGGGACAGAGCCTGTGGGGCATCGGGACTGTGCCGAGGTTTGCCAGTCAAAACAAGTGAAAAGGCACTGACCACATCCAATGGAGATGCATCCTTACCAGAGAGAACCCCCGATTTCAGCATGTAGCTCGTGATGGTATTCAGCTCCTGACATAGTCACTTGGCATCCGCTTGATTGAATCGAGCTTCCAGTTTGTTTGAATTGAACCTCTGTTTTTGTTTTTTTAGGAAGTTTCCCCTGGCATCCCTGAAAAATTTGCAGAGATCATACTTGCCTTCTTGTACAGTGTACATCTTGACATAGGCAACGCAAAGAATCATATAGTTTTAAAGCAGGCAGATGGTTTTATTCTAAATGTGGGCAAAGTCAGTGTGAATGTGGTGGACGGTGGAGTCATAGGTTATACAGCATGGAAACAGGTCCTTCAGCCTAACTCATCCATGCCAACCAAAAAGGCCCATTGCTGTTCAACTGTGACCCAAAAAGAAAGAATAGTTGAGAATAGAAACTCTAAATTTCCTTTATCGGAAGGTACATGATGATGGGTGGTATCAAATCTAATTTGAAAATACATGTATATAGTTCTACAATTTTTTTTATCGTGATCAATAATCTCAGTGGTCGGTGTTAATAGGAACAGTAATTAATTTTACATTGTAAACTAGTACTCTAATTTTGTATGGTTAAAGTTATTCCATTTAATTTAGTTGTTTAGGGCTTCACCTGCAGAATTCTACAAAATTGTATCAAAATGGTTTTAAAAAAATAAAGATGATCCCCATGTTACAGCTGTTCAGGTAACATAAATTCACCTTCTCAGAATTCCCAAATTACTACCTAATAATTTGAGATACGGAATAAACATTGTGAATAAATAACAAATTTTATTTTTCAAATGGATTTTCTTCAAGCTTTTATGGGCTTTGTGTTACGGAAAATGACGATGCAAACCTTTTTTTAGGAACGTAAACCCAACCTCTGTCTGTAATGTGGTTGTCACCTGAACCATGGTAAAATTCAAATAAAATGTTATTATTTGATGTACAATAATAATAATAATGGATGGGATTTATATAGCGCCTTTCTAATACTCAAGGCGCTTTACATCGCATTATTCATTCACTCCTCAGTCACACTCGGTGGTGGTAAGCTACTTCTGTAGCCACAGCTGCCCTGGGGCAGACTGACGGAAGCGTGGCTGCTAATCTGCGCCTACGGCCCCTCCGACCACCACCAATCACTCACACACATTCACACACATTCACACACATTCATACGCAGGCAAAGGTGGGTGAAGTGTCTTGCCCAAGGACACAACGACAGTATGCACTCCAAGCGGGATTCGAACTGGCTACCTTCCGGTTGCCAGCCGAACACTTAGCCCATTGCGCCATCTGTCGTCCTGCGCCATCTGTCGTACAGTACTATATGAATTACTTGGTTGCATGATAAAAGATCTTGAGGTCCAGTGAGTGTACTGGACTACTGAAATGACCCCTTAACAACAGGCCTGTAGTTTACTTTCATTTGAGGTAGACATAAAATGCTGGAGTAACTCAGTGGGACAGGCAGCATCTCTGGAGAGAAGGAATGGGAAAGGTTTTGGGTCGAGACCCTTCTTCGAGAAGTGTCTACCTTCGATTTAAACCAGCATCTGTAGTTCCATCCTACACGTTTACTTTTCATTTTCTGATGTTCCTCATACCACGTTTCTTTCTGCTGACCCTGACTTTAATCATGGGAAAGCACAATAGTCAGCAAAGAAAGCATTTAGTCACCTTTTAACTGGAAGATTTTGATAGATTGCAATAATTGATGCATTTTAGTAATGTTTAAATATATTTTGCACAGCGTGCAGTTTCTTAATTTATTAAATTATGATGATTACAAATCCCTCTGGCTTTTCCAGATGTTGGAATAATACTGAATAAGTGTTTCATAGGAGGAGTGAATTATCTCTCAATATTTCTCCCTTTCTGTGGTCATGTTATTGTATATCATTGTATGGTAGCTAATAATAACCCGGCCAAGGGTTTGCTGTCACAAAAATAAATCTTTAAGATCCTAGTATGTTGCTTCCACACTGAAGACATTGTCTTTTTTGAAACCCACTCAGCTAAATAGGGAATTTCACACAAAGTTGATGCATCCGTTGGGTCACTAAGTGTGACATCCACCAATGTAAAAAAAAAACTAGCAATTTGAGTTTGTGGAAATAATGGCCATGTTTTTTAGTTTTGATAGATTCAGTTTGGCATATTTTTTGATGGATGACTTGGGCTACTGTGACATGTAGAGCAGTTTTCACTGAGAGGATGATTCTGTCTTCTCTGGATAAATGATCTTGGGATTGAAGGAGCCAATCCTTATAGAACATTAATGTTAATGCATTTCAGTAGGTTTGACTAACTTCTGACATCGGTTATGCTGATGTTAAATCATGCTAAATTAGCTATAAATTTTGAAAAATCCTTCATGGGAGAGGACATTAATGGTTTTATACTTGATTTTATAGTGTTAAAAGTCATTTTATAAAAACCGAAAATGTTAGAACTACTGCTATTCTGATGAAGGGTCTCATCGCTCTAACATTAATTCTGTTTCTCATTCCTGACTTGTTGAATGCTCTGTTTTTTATTTCAGATTTCCAACATCTCCATTTTTTGGAATTAAATCAATTATAATTCAAAGTTGTATCAGCTACATTTATAGTGCCTGTATATATTACACTCATAAGAATAAGAACCCAAGTATTTTAAGATAACTAATTTAAAATACCAAACACTTTACAGGACGCGAAGATTCCTTTTACTATAAGGAACTCAACAGTCTGTTGATTTGATCATGCAGCTAGTTATGGCAGAGAAAAGGGCATTATAATTAAATAATAAAGTGACAATGTCAATTCTAGTTTTCATCATAAGGCATTACCCCATTTTATTACCTTTTAAAGCAAAAATAATCATCTAATTTCTGTTATTTGCATTTTTGATTGTTGGCTATTTACTCAAGTGTGAAATTGTCAAACTGTGTCACTTTTTTGAAGTTATTTATAATGGAATAATTTTGCACATATTTTGCTCCACATCAAGCATTCTCATGTCAGATCTAATTTGATCATCTTGAGGCTAAAGCTGCATTTAATCTGCACCTGCATTATCCTTTAGCCTAAACCTTCAGCATACCCGTCTCACTGCCTGAGTGAGATTGGTAACTCAATGTATTGGTCTAAATTAATGAATAGTTTTGTACAGGAACTCAGAAATTAACAAAGACTACCAAGTTATTTGAATTTGAAAAACTACTGAAATCCACTGTCAGTCTGTTTTAGGACTTGTCAAATTTTTGAAAAGTTCAAGGAAAGTATGCATACACACTCGGCCATCCTGATTATAAAGTCATACAGCACAGAAATGGGATCTTCAGCCCAACTTGTTCCCGCTAACCAAGATGCCCCATTAAGCTAGTCTCACTTGCCTACCTTTGGCCAATATCCCTTATTTTTTTCCTATTCATGTACCTATCCAAGTGTCTTTTAAATGCTGTTGTAGTATCTGCCTCAACTACCTCCTCTGCAGCTGGTTCCATATGCTTCAATTTCAGTGGACACTGCAAGACAATGAACATAACAGTTTCAATAGAAACTCATAAGTACAGAGATGGCGAACGTGATATAGAGTGGGTGTGTTCATTAAAAACTTACAACTCACATTCGGTCTCCTTGTCTTTTACTATGTCCAATTCAAATTTTATTTAAAAACATCTGATTCGGCAGGACTGTAAATGACATGTACATTAGCTTTTTGTAGCAATTCCTACCTGTTGCAAGAATACTTGTTTAAGAGCTGCCTATCCTGGCATTATTACATGGGATTTCCCATTGAAATACAGAGACCTAATTGCATGGAAGAATTTGAAAGCCATTTAAAAATCAAGACATATTTAATCCAGAGTAGGCCAGTGTGTGTTAATTTTGGCAACATACTGGGTATAGACACAAAGTTCTGGAGTAACTCAGGCAGCATCTCTGGAGTAAAAGGATGGGCCAGGATCCTTCTTTGAACAAAGGTACACAAAAATGCTGGAGAAACTCAGCGGGTGCAGCAGCATCTTTGGAGCGAAGGAAATAGGCAACGTTTCGGGCCGAAACCCTTCTTCAGACTGATAGGGGGTGGGGAGAAGAAAGGACAAAAGGAAAAAAGGCGGAGGAGGAGCCCAAGGGCTGGGGGAGGGGAGGAGACAACCAGAGGGCTGATGAAGGGGAGGGGACAGCGAGGGCTAGCAGAATTGGGAGAATTCAATGTTCAAGCCCCCAGGATGTAGACTGCCCAAGCGGAATATGAGGTGCATTTCCTCCAATTTACGGTGTTGCTCGCTGTGGCCATGGAGGAGACCCAGGACAGAGAGGTCAGATACGGAATGGGAGGGGGAGTTGAAGTGCTGAGCCACCGGGAGGTCAGGTTGGTTATTGCGGACCGACCGGAGGTGTTCGGCGAAACGATCGCCAAGCCTCCGCTTGGTCTCACCGATGTAGATCAGCTGGCATCTAGAGCAGCGGATGCAATAGATGAGGTTGGAGGAGATGCAGGTGAACCTCTGTCGCATCTGGAACGACTGCTTGGGTCCTTGAATGGAGTCGAGGGGGGAGGTGAAGGGACAAGTGTTGCATCTCTTGCGGTTGCAAGGGAAGGTACCCGGGGAGGGGGTGGTACGGGAGGGAAGGGAAGAATTGACAAGGGAGTTACGGAGGGAGCGGTCTTTGCGGAAGCCAGACATGGGGGGAGATGGGAAGATGTGGCGAGTGGTGGGGTCACGTTGGAGGTGGCGTAACTGACGGAGGATCACTTGTTGTATGTGACGGCTGGTGGGGTGAAAGGTGAGGACTAGGGGGACTCTGCCCTTGTTGTGAGTGGGGGGATGGGGAGAGAGAGCAGTGTTGCGGGGTATGGCAGAGACCCTGGTGCAAGCCTCATCTATGGTGGAGGAGGGGAACCCCCGTTCCCTGAAGAATTAGGACATTTCAGATGCCCTGGTGTGGAACGCCTCATCCCGGCGTAGACGGAGGAATTGGGAGTGGGGGATGGAGTCCTTACAGGAAGCAGGGTGGGAAGAAGTGTAGTCCAGATAGCCAGGGTGGGAAGAAGTGTAGTCCTTCTTTGAACAGTCTGAAGAAGGGCCTCAACCTGAAACATCACCCATCCTTTTTCTCCAGAGATGTTGCCTGACACGCTGAATTACACCAGCACTTTGTGTCTATCTCCGATATATACCAGCATCTACAGTTCCTTTCTACACAACACGCTGAGAGTGTGGGCAAAATGAACAGATGTATCCCATTCCCCTTCCTCTCTGCCACATTGCAAACTGCTATTGTGTCATTTTCAGTTCCAAGAGTGATCTCTGACTTGAAATGTTGATAATGTTTTCAAATCATCAGATGTGGCCTGACCCGAGTATTTCCAGCATTTATTGTTTTTGTTATGGATTAAGATAAGCGTTCTTGTGTTATGCTGTTAGCTGGGACATGTTTTACTGTGTATGCCTGAATTGTAACTTAATATGAGCCAGTTTTTGGAATGATGCATTACATTATGAGGAAGGATTGAGTAAAGTAGGCCTACATTTTCTGGAGTTTGAAAAGCACTGAAACATATTGGGTTCTGAGGGAACTTGACAGGGTACGTGTAGAGATGATGTTTTCTTTGGCATGTTATCAAATTGAGATTCTAAAGTTGGTTTTCCTTTTGCTCATGGTGCACTATGGACAGCTTACTGCATGGGGACAGCTACAACCATTGTGGTCTGTAGAATATAGCCTTTTACCTCACTTTCTCAATGTCAATGAGAGGTATTCCCTTCAAAATGGAACACAAATTTACCAGTTTGGATAGTTGGAGATAACATGGGGTGATATTAATGAATAGTAAAAGCTACAATGACATTATTTTTATTTTACAGTGGTGGGATGTGAATACTGGCGAATCTCTGCAGACATTCTACACCAATGGGACAAACTTGAAGTCCATTCATGTTTCATCTGACTTCAAGACCTTTGTGACTATTGACAATATTGGAATCCTCTATATCTTGAAAATGATAAACTGAAACTCCTTGCTGTGAAGAAACAAGAAAAAGCTTTTGCAGTTTCTGCTGGGAGTGGTTACATCTATTGCACTTAAAATTGCTTTCTTTGAACCTTTGGACAAAGCAAGCTATGGAATGTGAGCCATTATGCAACTTTTCTAATTTTTTCTTACACAAAAATTGTTACTGAGCCATTGAAATTTAATAGCGATTTCACCAACACATGAACTGAGTGCCACATGCCAGAATAGTGTGTGATAATATTTTCTGTTATTCACACCTCCTGCAACCAGTGACGCCACTGCTGGTATTTTATTGCTTTGAGACATTGTGGCTGAACGCATTAAGATTTGAAGCACAGTGAGCAGTTTACAGAGGCTTAAAGTACGTGACCAGGTTATAAAGATCTAGACTACCTGATCCGTTTGCAATATGTACTCGGTGCTGTTCAAATTGCAGATTTTCATTTGATAAGAAAAGATGTTCTATTTGATATCTTAAGGTTTTTTTTTATGAAGATTTCAGGAACAGTGTTCAGATCAGACATGTTATGAGTTATGACCAGACATGATCAAAATTCTGAGTTGAAGAATTATGATTGTAAAAATGTTCAAGTACAGTTTCTGTTTTCTTCTACTATTTCTTAGTTTCATACTTCATGCAATTAAAATTTTCATGATTATTTAAAATATTTGTTTTCTGTATTTGTGAAAATATTATAGAGAACACTTTATTATGCTTTTATTTTAGTCTAGATTAATGCTGGAGATCAGCATTGTTTTAGCTGGATAGTACTTTTGTGCTTTGGTATATTGAATCATATGATGATGCGAAGTGTCTTCCCAATCTAGTGTTTTCCCAAATGATAGATTCTGGGTGAAAGGGACATTACAGTCTAAGTCTATAACCCCACACACCTGGCTTGCAAACATTTCAGTTTACCAGTTACAGCATAATAATTGGCAAAATGGAGCTGTCAAATTAGAGATTAACATGGATTACTGGTGAGTTTGGGAGAATTGACCACATGTACTGTCTGAGGGGAACCTCATCCATTGTGGCAGTCTAATGTTTTACAGTACTTAATGGGAAAAGCTTATTGTACAGGAGAATTCAGGATACCTTGAAACTTGGGAATTAACATAGATTTCTGGAAACTATCAGTTTATCAGGGACAATGGACTGACTCTGGATCACTCATGTCATAAAGACTGGACACCTTCCCACCATTGTCCCATGGAAGCTTGTGAATGGTGGGTCACCGCAGACATAAACGCTCAAAACATTCCAGAAACCGCCTCCCCTTGCTTCCCAAACAACTGCATATAAAATGTTATGGCTGAACATACAGCATTGAAATCAGCAGCATGAAACACAGATTCCCCGCGTGCAGATAAACAAGGAAGAAACTGATTCTGCAGTTGGTATTTCTGATATGGCCTCTTTTTAAACAAATTAATCATGCACAAGGTTCAATTCAGGGGTATTTATATGGCAATTTTGGTATATACACCAAGCGTGTGTGGGAGGGAAAAGATGCAATTGGAACGTGAGGGGCAGCATTTTTACAAACAGGTTGGTAGGTACATAGATACATAGACGGAGGTCATCGAGCTGCTGCAGGTATACAGAATGAGCTGCTTGAGGAAGGTTCTACCACAACATTAAAAAAACATTTGGTCAGATACCTAGATAGGATAGGTTTAGAGGATACTAGACCAAGGGGTACCCGTTGGGTCCCATCCCCTCAATGCGCGGTTGCTGGTGGGGGGGAGGCCTTCGGCCACACACACACACACACACTCTCTCGTTCTTTCTGCGCCTTTTGAAGAACGGGGGGGTGCGTGGTAACGTACCTCGTGGAAAACTGCGCATGTGCGTTGACAGCAGCTGCATTAATCCACAGCGGGGGGGGGTGGGCCAGGAGGAAGGTGGGCCTCGATTGGTGGGCATGTGGGCATTGTGACGTCAGCAGCTGGCAAGCGGCGGTTATTTTTTTTTAAGTGAGTTTTGTAAACAATTTTATTCAAAATCTGGGGAAATAATTGACCGAATTTAGAGAGGAGTGGATTTCTGAAATCATAAGTTAAATTCCTACCGAAATATGTAAAAAATCTCCGCGTTTTTGCATCTAGTTTTAGAGGAGATACGTTTTAATAGATATATGATAGATAGATATGATAGATAGATGGGCCAAACACAGGCAGGTGAGATTAGTAGATGGGCATGTTGGTCAGCATGGGCAAGTTGGGCTGAAGGGCCTGTTCCACGCTGTATGACTAAGAGGCATTTAAATTGGCTCAACTCAAAAATAAGTTTTAGGATCAGCAGGGGCAATGTCTGAAGAAAGGGTTCGGCCCAAAACATTGCCTATCTCCTTCGCTCCATAGATGCTGCTGCACCCGCTGAGTTTTTCCAGCATTTTTGTGTACCTAGGGGCAATGACCTTATAGTATTTGGCTTTAACATTACATGGAATGGTGTCATACCTATCTTTCAAACCTTGTGAAAGATCCTACAAGATTGGTTGAGTTCTTTTGCAGAGATTTCTTCAGAGCTGCTCGCTTCCCAACTACGCACTAACCCCGTATTTGCCTAGGTTCCCCGGCAAGAACGTCCTCAAGGAAGCACAAGGGGACCCAATCAGCAAATTGGATACATAAAGGAAATTCAAATATAGAAGCCCATCTTACACATAATTACTTCCACCAGTCTTAACTTTGTAACTCATTATTTTAATGAACAGTTTGGATATTATGTACGCTCATCATTTTTCAAATATAATGTCAAATAGGCCTGCTGGTAAACCTACAGAAAGAACCACCCAGGAAATCAACTCTGCTGAAGAGGAATAATTCCAGGCTCTCTAGGCACGAGTTTATCTGCTAGGATTATTGTACAACAGAAACAAAATACATTTAAAACACATATTTTATGTTGCTAATCAGTCAAACAACAAACAGTTTAGGGCACCATGGAGTGCTCAAGAAAGACAAATGAAATGCTAAATTGTTGAGTACATGGAACCATTAAAGAGGGTTTTTATCTCAATTGCCCAAATTTATTATGTGTTCACATTCACTTCTGTGATCATTTTTGTTTCTTCATTTAAGGCTGTACATGTTATGGAATTATTTGAATCAACTGTAAAATTATTTCTTCAAGGTTTGTCGTTCTTAATATTATTATTTTACTCTTTTTTGATCTCTTAAAAGCTGCCAAGGTTACCGTACTGCTCAGAACTTCATTCCAAATTCACAAAAAAATTATACCTCATTGATGGAGGCCTGTTGGTCCATCGTGATTGTGCTGGCTTTTTCAAAGAGTTCTCTAATTGTAACATTTTACCTTTTACATAGAAACATAGAAAATAGGTGCAGGAGTAGGCCATTCGGCCCTTCGAGCCTGCACCGCCATTCAATATGATCACGGCTGATCATCCAACTCAGTATCCTGTACCTGCCTTCTCTCCATACCCCCTGATCCCTTTAGCCACAAGGGCCATTTTAGTTCATTACCTTGCAGCTATCTCTGTTGTTGCTCAACATATTCTTATCAGGAGGTCCCTTAGGATCTATTATAACTTGCTTTCACCCCATTTCTGTGGGTTTTGATGTGAGCATTGTGGCCAGTGGAGCTGAATGAGTGTAATTTGGAGCTTTGTTGCCTGGGGAGAGGGCACTGACATTGGAGCGCAATTTTGCAATGCAACATTTTGTGGTAGTTTTGAAACTTGGTGCCATATCAAGAGCACTCGCAATTCTATGGTCAATCAAGAAGCAGTCATAATCATATAATTGTGTGAAGAATTCACAAATAACCAACAAATTTGGGGGGGACTAATAGCTAACATTTTCCAACTTACTGACTCTTGAGGAATTCATTTGAATTACATAATTCAATAGTATTATCAATTCATTATCTATGATATACATCAACGTGGGTTATTTTAAAACTGCAATATCAATGAAATAAGTTGGCAAGTTATTTGTACAGCATTGTATGAGTTCATCACTTTATGTTCAGGAAAGGCTAAGAGATATTTTGAAACATTTCTGTTACATGCAGCCTCCCTCTGAACATGTAACCTTAAAATTAATCTTCATTAATTGCCTTCCGATATCCCGCACCAGATTATTTCACTAATGATCATGCAGGGAATGAACATTCCATTGCCCCATGCTTTAATCATCTATAACTGTCTTCACATAACAGTTTGATTATATATTGTGGAGGTTGATTACAATTTAATGAAGGCTGCAAAGCAGTTACTTCAACTCAGACTCGGTTATTTTTTAACAACATAAATTATTCAATTTTTATGTTGTTTTCAGCCCCTTTGGTTACTTTTAGTGTTAAATGTAAATGCATGATGTATTTTAGATTAAACTAGACCAAGTGCAGACCCGTTGCGTCTGCTCCCCCAACGCAAGATTCCACCACTCACTCGTTCCCCCAACGCAAGCCATTCCCCAACACAATATTGCACCACTCACGCATAGCCCCCAACTGCGCGGCTCATTTCTCCTCATCCCCCAGCACTACCCTTCCTCCATCTTCAATCCGCAGAGAGGGAGGGGGGGTGTAGAAAGGGAGCGGGTTAGAGAGGAGGGGGTGGGGAGGGAGGGGAGAGGGAGGATAGAGGGAGGGGGGTAGAGGGAGAGGAAGGGGGATAGATGGAGGGTGGTAGAGAGAGAGGGGGGTAGAGAGGGTGGGAGTGAGGGTAGATAGGGAGGGGGCATCTCCCTCCTACACCCCTCCCCATCCTCCTCCTCCACACCCCAACCCCCCCCCCCCATCTCCCTCTACCACCCCACTCCCCACCCCATCTCCCTCCTCATTTCCCTCATCCTCCTCTCCTCCCATTCCCTGCCCCAGGACCTACCCAGGTCATAGAGCAGGGCCTGGTTCTCGTACTCGGCCCGGCCCGACCCTGGCTGTAGACTCTAGCCGTCAGCTCGGCTGCTGCCTGGGCTCCAGTCCAGGCCCCGACTTAATCTCTTGGCATTTCCCTGACCCCGGACCCAGGCTCATCCTTGGTTCCAGCGGCGGCTTCTTTCTAGGCCGCTGGAACCAAGGACAAGTCCCCATCCCAAGCCCCGGGCTCAGCCCTCACTCCAGCTCCATCACCACCTTCACCACCAGGCGTCGGCAGCCGCCGCCATTCCTCGTTCACCGTGAGCACTGGAGAGCCCCTCACTCCCGGAGTGTCCCGTCCACCCACACACACACTCACCCACTCACCCACTCACATAGCCACTCACACTGCCACAGCCACAAACAAGATGAAGACAAAGACTTTTAGTATTATAGAGATACTTCTACCATCCGAGTTCATTATCCATGAATTATTACAGCTGTGAACACTTTGAAGAGTTTACCTTGAAGCCTACAGCACTGAAATAACCCTTAAAGCCAATAAACAGGTACAGAATATGATGCCAGAGAGTGCCGATGTTTGCAGATATCATGCAAAAGGATACCTGTCTATTCACGTTCTGACCTCATAAGATGGAATCAGCAGCCAGAAGTACCACAGTAGCAAATGGACTTTAAAGCCATTTACGGTACTAATTGCACTATCCCCCTGAATGCAAGCTCAGCACCTGGAAGCATAGGGAAGCCTCCATTTTGCTAGACAATGTAGTCCCCAGGTAGGTCTACAAGTAAGACTGAAGCATAGGGACATGTGACCTCTCCTCCCTAGCATCCTTCTTGCCAATCGTTGGAGACAAGATGGAAGACCTAAGAGCAAGAATGCTCTATCAGTGGGACACCCCCAAATCTCTGGACGTGGCACTGCAGTCTGAGTATTTTTCCATCTATCGCATGGACTCGACAGTATTTCAGATGCCGTCAGCTTAAGGGTAAATTTGTCGTGGTGCTCCAACATGCCACATTCGGCCCATTCCTGCTCACTGACCTCAACATTTCATGGTAAACGCTCAGCATTCTATCTACCCAGGGAATTCCCCACCATCATCCTGACAAGTCTAGATCCCACCTCATGCAGACGTCAAGTTAGCACGAAGAATTGAGCACCACGATCAAGAAGCATGAAATGGCATATCCCCCTGCCTTTCTCATCATTGCTGGGGACTGCAACCCCAGCATAAAGTATCTGTAAATTGGCATCAACCAATCTCCATTAACACCAGAGGACCTAAACTCGACCAATGTCAAACCACCAAAAGGGTCCAACACTCTATCTCTCACTCATACTTGGGCTTGTATACCTCCCTTTGCAACCAGATCCTTGATTTCCTCATCAGCAAACCTCAATCAATGCTAATTGGTGACAACATATCCTCCTCTAACCACCAGCACAGGTGCATCTAAAGCCGTGCTTAAGTTCTTGCTCTTCTTAATTTATACCCATGTCTGTGTGGCTAAACAGAGGTCAAACCATCTACAAATTTTCCAGTGAGACCGCCGTTTTTGACCGAATCACAGATGGCGATGAATCGGCGCACAGGAGAGAGATTGAACACCTATTTGAGTGATGCCGCAACAACAACCTCTCGCTCGGCATCAAGAAAACCAAGGAACTAATCTTTGACTTCAAAAAGGGGAAGTCAGGAAATCATGTGGACGTTTTTTTATTGGAGAGAGTACGTACGCAGCTTATGCATATTACAATAAACTCAATTTAACTATCAACTTGACTATCTCATTTACAACTCACCCAATGGGTCAATAATGGATCCCGCAATGTTGCTATGAATTGTGAGTTTTAGTGATGTGCCCGAGTTCTGGAGAGGACACAAAACACTACTCCTCCTTTTGCTCCACCTTACACATCACACTGCTAATAGATGAACCAACGAGTTTCACCTTTTTTGGAATTCAAATGAAAAATTATTTTTTAAGTTACTATATGTTTTTTTAATTAATTATCGCACAAAACTGGCACTAGCCTATAATTACTAATGTGAACAAGTTCCATACAGAGATGCATTTACAAAGGAACTAGTCGAAATTAGTCAGGACTCAGATTTTTCATGACATATTCCAAGAATGGACAATTTCTTCACATAGCTGCCACCAACACATCAAATATAATTGTGTGATGCCAGTTCAGATGTTTTAAAGTGATATGTACAAGAAAAAAAGAGCAAGTTTTCAAGAGTAACAAATTAACGTACCTCATTAACACCTTGTTAACTATTTTGACAGTCATGCATTGGATGAAAAGAGGATGGGAGAGGATTGCCTCGAAGTCAAATAGGTCTGTTCAATTTCTCACACTTCAAAACAAGTTCCTGAGGGAAAAAATGACACAATCAATAGGTGTGAAAATTTAATTTCTTATCTTCTCCACCACACTTGGAACTATCTAGAGAGTATTCTGAGGGATAGGTTATACAGGCATTTGGATGGGCAAAGGCTGATTGTGGATAATCAGCATGGTTTTGTACGTGAGAGGTCGTGTCTCACAAATATGAGTGATTTTTTTGAAGACGTGACCAAAAAGGTCAATGAGGGCAGAGTTGTAGATGTTGTGTACATGGTTTTCAGTAAGGCATCAACAAGGTTCTGTATGGTCGGCTGCTCTGGAAGGTTAGATCGCAAGGAGAGATAGCTGAATGGATAGCAAATTGGCTCCATGGAAGGGAGCAGAGGGTGATGGAGGAAGGTTGGAGGCCTGTGACTAGTGGTGTGCCTCAGGGTTCGGTGCTGGGCCCGTTACTGTTTGTCATCTACATCAATGTTTTGGATGAGAACATACAGGGCAAGATTAGCAAGTTTGCTGATGATACAAAGTTGGTGGTTTTGCAGATAGTGAAGATGGTTGTGAAAGATTGCAGCAGGATCTGGATCGATTGGCCAGGTGGGCGGAGGAATGGTTGATGGAATTTAATATAGAGAAGTGTGAGGTGTTGCATATTGGGATGTTGAACAAGGGCAGGACCTACACAATAAATGGTAGGCTTCTGGGTAGTGTTGCAGAGCAGAGGGATCTAGGAGTACAGGTGCATGGTTCCTTGAAGGCTGAGTCGCAGGAAGATAGAGTGGTCAAAAAGGCTTCTGGCACTTTGGCCTTCATCAGAAAGAGTATTGAGTATAGAAGTTGGAAGGCCATGTTGCAGTTGTATAAGACATTGATGAGACAGTATTTAGACTATTGTGATCAGATCTGGGCATCATGTTATAGGAAAGTTATTGTCAAGCTTGAAAGGGTTCAGAAAAGATTTACGAGGATGTTGCCAGGACCAGAGGGTGTGAGCTATAGGGAGAGGTTGAATAGGCTGGGTCTCTATTCCATGGAGCACAGGAAGATGAGGGGGAATCTTATAGAGGTGTACAAAATCACGAGAGGAATAGATCGGGTAGATGCACAGATGAAGGTGAAGGGGAAAAGATTTAATAGGAATCTGAGGGGTAAATTTTTCACACAAAGGGTGGTGGGTGTATGGAACAAGCTGCCGGATGTGGACCAAGCGCAGGCAAGTGGGACTAGTTTAGGTGGGACATTGTTGACTGGTGTGGGCAAGTTGGGCCGAAGGGACTGTTTCCACACTGTATCACTCTATGACTCTATCAGTCAAAACAAAATAAGCAGTGGCCTCTTGCAGAAGCAAGAAACAGCAAATGCTGGGTTACACAATGGGACACAAAGTGCTGGAGTAACTCAGCGGGCCAGCCTGCATCTCTGGAGAACATGGATAGGTCGCATTTCGGGTTCAGACACTTCTTCAGACCGATTGCAGGTAGGGAGGGCTGGGGAGTAAGAAAGCTGGGAGATAGAAGAGACAGGACAGAGAGCGCTATGTAATAGATTGGCACAGGCAAGGGGGGGGGGGGGAGATGGTTCGAACAAAGGCCAGAGAACAAAGCACAAGGTATGAGACAGAAGGATTGAAGAGTTGCAAATTGTAAAGCCAGAGGAAGGAATGTAGGGGGATGGAGGAAATAGATGTCTGTCCAGGGCAGGGGAGGTGGGGGGAGAAGGGGGGAGGGGAAGGGGAGTTAAAATGGTTAGGAACCAGGAGATCCAGTACACCTTTGCGGACCACCACAAGTATTCAACAAAAAAGTTGCCAAGTCAATGCTTGGACTCGCCGATGTACAGGAGACCACATCGGGAACAACAGATCCAGTAGATGTGTTCAAAGGAAGTTCACGTGCACCTTCTGCTTTAATCTGTGACCTTTGTTCCAAACATCTGCCTATCCAAAACCCCCCTCGTGTGTGCCCGCCTATTAATTGCCATGCTTTGTCCTGCCTCTTCTCTCTCCCAGCTTTTTTACACTGCCCCCCGCCCCCATGCCCCCACTCCTCCTGCAATAAATTTGAAGGGTTCTGACCCGAAATATCACCTATCAATGTTCTCCAGAGATACTGCCTGACTCACTGAGTTACTCCACCACTTAGTGTCCAAGGGGGTGGGAGATTGCTTTATAACATCTCAACCTTCACGTTTCATCGAATGCAATCAACCTGGCGTGCACAATTAAATAAGATCAAATAGAACAAGTTGTCCTACAACTTTAGGCTGTGTACGCCATACGCAAGAAGAAGAAAAAGAAGTGTCCAAGCAGTGGCCTCTTTATTGAATTGCCATTGGTAATTTGACCACAAGGCCCTCTTGGAGAAGCTACTTTAAAAATAGGAATAGGTAGGCGATTGTATGCTGTAAATACAGATAAACTATAGTTCAGCAGATTTGAAAGGCTGCCAGGATGGGTACTCTGTTCAGTAAACCATACCCCATAAGAAAAATAAAATGTTTCATGTACTAATAATGCTCTACAAAATACAAACTGAAAGGCACCAATGGAGGCAAGTGAAATGTTTTAAGTTAAAGGTCTAATGCATTTTTACTTCTGAATTCAGGGTGAACATTATCAGTCAGATTTGGGGGACCAGAAACAGGGGCAGAACGCTCAGGAAGGGATAGGAGAGTAAGGCCAAGTGAAATAGGAATCGATGTGAAGGGTGAGGGGAGTAATGGATTAAAAGTATATAAGAATGCACGAAGTATAAGCAATAAAGTAGATGAGCTTGAGGCTCAGATAGAAATTGGCAAGTATGATATTGTGGGAATTACAGAGACATGGCTGCAAGAGGGCCGGAGCTGGGAACTGAATATTCAAGGGTATACATCCTATCAAAAGGCAGACAGGTGGGCAGAGGGGGTGGGGTAGCTCTGTTGGTGAGGAATGAAATTCAGTCCCTTGCGAGGGGTGACATAGAATCAGGAGATGTAGAGTGAGCATGGATAGAACTGAGAAATTGTAAGGGTAAAAAGACACAAATGGTTATCTACAGGCCCCCAAACAGTAGCCTGGATATAGGGTGCAAGTTGAATCAAGAGTTAAAATTGGCATGTTGCAAAGGTAATGCTACAGTTGTTATGGGAGATTTCAACATGCAGGTAGACTGGGAAAATCAGGTTGGTACTGGACCCCAAGAAAGGGAGTTTGTGGAGTGCGTCCGTGATGGATTCTTAGAGCAGCTTTTACTGGAGCCAACCAGGGAGAAGGCAATTCTGGATTTAGTGTTGTGTAATGAACCGGATTTGATAAGGGAACTCAAGGTAAAGGAGCCATTAAAAGATAGTGATCATAATTTGATGAGTTTTAATCTACAATTTGAGAGGGAGAAGGGAAAATCGGAAGTGTCAGTATTGCAGTTGAACAAAGGGGACTATGGAGCCATGAGGGAGGAGCTGGCCAAAGTTGACTGGAAAGATACCCTAGCAGGGATCACAGTGGAACAACAATGGCAGGTATTTCTGGGAATAATACAGAAGGTGTAGGATCAGTTCATTCCAAAGAGGAAGAAAGATTCCAAGGGGAGTAAGGGGTGACCGTGGCTGACAAATGAAGTCAAGGACAGTATAAAAATAAAAGAGACGTATAACATAGCAAAGATGAGCGGGAAGCAAGAGGATTGGGTAACTTTTAAAGAGCAACTGAAGATAGCTAAAAAGGTAATACGTGGAGAAAAGATGATGTACAAAGGTAAGCTAGCCAAGAATATAAAGGAAGATAGTAAAAGCTTCTTTAGGTATGTGAAGAGGAAAAAATTAGTTAAGACAAATGTGGGTCCCTTGAAGACAGAAACAAGTGAATTTATTATGGGGAACAAGGAAATGGCAGACGAGTTGAACAGGTACTTTAGATCTGTCTTCACTAAGGAAGACAAACAATTTCCTTGATGTACTACTGGCCAGAGGATCTAAAGTGACAGAGGAACTGCAGGAAATTCACATTAGGCAGGAAATGGTGTTAGGTAGACTGATGGGACTGAAGGCTGGTAAATCCACAGGGCCTGATGGTCTGCATCCCAGGGTACATAAGGAAGTGGCCCTAGAAATCATGGACACATTGGTGATAATTTTCCAATGTTCTATCGATTCAGGATTAGCTCCTGTGGATTGGAGGGTAGCTAATGTTATCCCACTTCACTGGCTCGAAGGGGCGAATGGCCTACTCCTGCACTTATTGTCTATTGTCTATTGTCACCCAATACTGTACAGAGGTGGAAGAGGTGAAGCTGGTGGCAGCTGTACATTGGTTTGTGATTGGGAGTGTCACCTAGGAGCTGACAAATGTCAGTTGTTATGCATCATAGCAAGGTTTGGTAACAGCTACATCTAAATTCCTAAGAAATTGCAGAGAATTGAGGACATGGCCCAGACCATCACACAGACTAACCTCCCTTCCATTGATACAATTTACACCTCACAGTGCCTCGGCAAGGTCACCAGTATAATCAAGGACGAGTTGCTCCCCAGCCACTCCCTCTCCTCCACACTCCCATCAGGCAAGAGGTACAGAAGTGTGAAAAACACAAACCTCCAGATTCAGGGATAGTGTTTTCCCAGCTGTTATCAGGGAACTGAACCATCCGACCAACAACAAGAGAGCAGTCGTGAGCTACTATCTACTTCAATGGAGACCTTCAGACAATCCTTGATCAGACTTTACTGGACTTGCACTAAATGTTATTCACGTTAAATCCTTATCTTGTATCTGTACACTGTGGATTGTTCGATTGTAATCATATACTGTCTTTCCGCTGACTGGTTAGTACGTAACAAAACCTTTTCACTGTACCTCGCTACATGTGACAATAAACTAAATTCAAACTCAAACTCAGATTTTTCTAATGCATTAACCAAGTGATCGATCCAGCATCAATTACACTAATTGCCTGGAAGAATTTAGAATGATCCACTCATGTTATGAGCTTTCTTCTGGAAACCTTTTGATGTTGTTGTTAGAATCAATCGTGCCATGTACATGAGATCAACCACCATCCTTGGAAAACAATGCACTATCCTGTACAGCTGCTGCTCTATCCTGATATTAAACAATGTGATGCAGGCTCATGTCATAAACAGTTCCCTGCATGCCTGTGAATACAGCCGGGGTACCAGATAACCACCCAATACTGCACAGAGGTGAAGCAGGTGTCAGCTATACATTGCTTTGTTATTGGGAGTGTCATCTAGGAGCTGACAAATGTCAGTGGTTATGTATCAAAGTAGAGCCTCCGTACACTTTTTTGGTTGAGATGTTGATGAAGTACATGCAAATGTTTCTGCTGGTCTGGGGCCAATGCGCGTTCCTCCTCTTGCCGAGGGAGCAGCATGGGGTGACTTTATCCAGCATGGGTTTAAATAATTTGCAGTGCGAACAAACTTCTTAAGGGAAACTTAAAATAGGTTTACCAGGCAAGCATTAATGGTCTAAACAGATCAGATCTATCTGAATACCAAGTGGCAGTATCTGCAGGTCTCCTAAGATTTCTCCTTAACTGTCGTGACTCTTTCAACGTTCAATGTGATCCTCTGCCATTCACCTCTCTCTTAAGTGGAAACATTTATAGTGCCCAAGGCTGGACCTAGGAAAGACTTCTTTTAATCTATCCACTTCCTATCTTTTTAATTATAGACTATCAGAATGTTTGATGCTTTGAAATTCATGTGTGCCATGAATTACAAGATTGTTATTAATTCTTGATAATTCCTGATTTTAGTTCATCCTTTCTTTGCATCCCACACAAACTATACAATTATTTAATATTCCTAATCAGCATCTCTTGAACATTGCTGAACACGTCTAACACCCACTACATTTTATGGTCTCTGAATTTTTTCAGGGACCAACTTCTTTCCTCTTCTTATCTATTATTTTTACTTTGGTTTAGATGGGATTGATTGACATTTTTTTTACCACCCCATACTGCATAAGAGAAGAAATTTACATCTTCCATTCAGATCATGTTATTGGAACAGCAGAACCTCTTCCTCTGCAATTTAGATGTGCTACGTAATGTTATATACTATTTTTGTTAGCTTTAATGCTTGAAGTTTCTGTACTTTAAAAAGCAATTTTCTGTCTGCCTGGTAATCTTCTCCCACGACAGAGATTAGAATAGTCAATGTAGCCAACTGAGAGGAATTAGGGCCTCGATGCTGGTGATGATGTGAGGGTTTTGCAGAGAATATATTTTTACAGTGCCTTATAATGGTTCCTGTAGGTGGTCAATGTCTCAGGAGCATATTGGAGGGCAAGGATAACTACTGCCCATTGGACATGAGTTTTGTGCAGTTGAGTTCAGAGTCATTCAGAGTCAACCAGGCCCTCTGGCCCTACTTGTCCACGCCACACAAGATCTCCATCTAAGCTAGTCCCATTTGCCCACGTTTGGTCCATATCCCTCTAAAACTTTCCTATCAATATATGTCAAATGTCTTTTAAATGCTGTCATAGTACTTGCCTCAATTACCTCCTCTGGCAGCTTGTTCAATATACCCATCACCGTCTAAGTCAAAAAACTGCCTCTCAGGTTTATGTTAAATCTTGACCCGCTCACCTTAAACATGTACTTTGGTTCTTGATTTCCCTGCCCTGGATAAAAGTTCACCCTATCTACTCCCCTCATGATTTTATGCATCTCTAAAGATCACCATTCACTACTGTGCTCCAAGGAATAAAATTCTAGCCTGCCCAACTCTCCCTGTAGCTCAGCCCCTCAAGTCCTGGCAACATCCTCATAAATTGTCTCTGCACTCTTCCCAGCTTAATGATATTTTTCTTAAAGCAGGGAGACCTAAACTGAACAAGATACTCCAACTCTGTTGCCTGAATCTTCAAATTTATTTTGCTCAATTAGCCAAAGGCTGAACAATATATTGCCAGCTCAACCATTCTACAACAAAATGAGCACCTACAGTACTGAGTTTATTGACCTTCTCTGGGCAAGATGCACGATTGCCTCATATTCTTTTTATCATTGCTAGTTCCCTGTGGTGTTTCAGTACTAGTTTCAATTTAGAGGAATTAATGCAACATTGGGATGAAGTAAATCAGCACACTTCATAGTAATTGCTGATTTGTGAGCAGTCAACAGACAAAGAAAAACATAAGAGCTCAGTATACGTTAGAAATTTGAAGAATTTAGACAATAAAAAGTTAATGATCATTCCATTAACACAATCACAGAAAATACCAGTAATGCTGCAATGGTCATCAAATCACAAGTAGGCTGGGATAGAACATAGAGAGTGCAGAAGGGATTTAATTGTATATTATCTGGTTATAGGCGCTCTAGTAATGGGGAGAGATTGGCTATGTTGGTGTTATTTTCTTCAGGGCAGTTGAAGCTGAGGGGAGATTTAATGGGACATAAAATATTAAGAGTGGGATAGATAGGATATGCCTCAGCATAGTGGTCAATAACTAGTGGATACCATTACCTAAATGGTGGGATTTGAAACTCATTCAAAAGCCTTTAAAAGATAATTATTTGTTCTCTTGAAATGCCAACCCTGCAATTCCATGGGCCAGAGCTAATGCTCAGGTCGGGGGGAGATCCCACCGCCACGGGTACCATGTAATCCCGTGCTACCTGCTCCATGGTCGGATAGTCGGTGACAAAACTGTCTTCCCCACCTGGTTTGCCAGGTGAGGAGGGGGCTGTGGACCCCCAGCAGGAGCAAAAACAAGACCTGTCAAAGGGCAGATGAGCTCCTAGCAAGCCAACGGCCATCCACACTTCGGTAGAAGTTGCAGGAAGACAAAAAATGCTGGAGAAACTCAACAGGTGAGGCAGCATCTATGGAGAGAAAGATAGGCTGCGTTTCAGGTCGAGACCTTTCTTTGCGATCACTGTCGTACATAGCATTTTAAGGCACCGTGCCCGTTGATGTTTTCAACGATGATGATGATGAGAGCTGAAAGGAGCTGTTAGTTTCAATCGCTCTTTTTTGACTGACATGAAAACAATAGCCTATACCCCTTTATGCCATAAACACCTACGATTTCCCAAAACTACTATATATTAATTGAACATGGAAAGGAATGGCTATTATAAAGCATCCAATAGCCATGTTATCAGATCTGATCCAATTAAATGAAGATTAACATCCCAAACACCCAGAAGTAATCCAGGCTCTATTGTGTGCATTTTTCAGCCTTCACACACCAAGAGCAAAATATAAATGTATTGAATTCATTATTGCAGGGGTTTATTGGCAAAAATTGTGCAGGAAATGTGAATGGAGAAAAATGCAAATGAACTAAGCCATGCATAGACAGCATGGATAGCCGATCGTATCTACTGACAAATGTGACAGCTCATGGAAATTCTCAATTTACCGAGGCACGGTTTATTTTACAAGGAACCTAAGCTCTTTAACCCTGTACCATTCTGATTAGTCAGCAACATTTCTAAATAATTTCACATTTCAGCTTCCATCATACTTATTCTAATTTTTCAGTTCAGATTGAAATATATAATATATATATTAATTGTTTTAGCTGAGAATTTCATACAACCTCTGGCAATTTTGCAGCCCTTAGTAACAGAATTTAACTTTAAGTATCTATTTTTTGTTTAAAATAACTTATTTATGAAGATGTGACAGCATCCTGGTATAAATGTAATTTGTTCCTGTATAAACAGCTTGCTATAATACATTATTCACAACACAAATGTAAATTTATTTTCTTGAGAAATAGTAAGTCAGAAACCTGAGCATCATCTTCAGAACACCTAATCAAAAATGTACATACGTCATTATTCAATATTATTAACATAGCAACTGTCCATTATTTTATGAAGTACACTGTACAAATGTTCATAATATTTTCATCTATACTTGTTATTACTGCCTCTTCTTATCTCTGTGTAATTGCCTCAGGAAATGTGATCTTGTCTGGAAACGTGAGTCAAAGAGTTCCTTACATAACGTTTGAATTTAAGCAATGTCATGGTAAATGAATTGCAGGGATTTTCTGAGTTTCCAGTTGGAGCTGAATGATTGTCATTGTATGCAAATTTTCTTCAGAGAATTTTCAAATCGCAATTCACATTTCCAAAACCCAGATATCAAGAGGCACTGTTTCATCTGCAATTTGTATTAATAACGTGAACTGCCTGGAATATTTTCTATAGCGTACAGTTTAATATATATCTAAATAGTGTGTAATAAAATATATGAACATTTTCAGACCTCCCTCACCTCCAGTAGGGTGCAAAAAAATGAAGATAAGAAGTTCCAAAGGGGTTATACTTTCTGCCAATCTGCTGCTGATAATTAAACAGTTAATATATATTTTTATATATGAACATGACAGTAGGGGCAGTTCATTTGGCCCTGCAAGTTCCAAAATTTGCTGAAATTATAGATGATCGTTGATTTTCTCCCATCTTTTTTTTCCAGTCCCTTTGTCCCCCTTTGTCACATGAACAAATTTCTCACTTTTTCCATGAGCAATCATCACACAGAAAACTGCTCAATGTTAATCTGAAATCTTGGTGGTCATTTTGTATTTTTCCCCTGTGAGTACATCGAAATCAATCATATTAGTCACAATTTATTAAATTTTCATGCACCATTAGCCTGTTTATTAAATCTGGCTCATTGGGAAATTTAATATGCTCTCCACCTTTGTTGGTTCTGTGATCAATTAATACAAAATGTAATATGAATGCCCTCGTGAAATTTATTGCCTTATCCCAATCTACGTGAAAAATTAATTCCCTGATTAAATCTACTCTCTCTTTGGAACATATCTCTCTCCAGCCTGCAGCTGCCACCAGAGATCTGTATACATTTCTGAATCTGCCTGGTAAATGCAGACCATTCCAGGTGGAACTGCCAACAATTACATCCCAAACCACACAGAAGTTTAGGATTCATGAGCAACTACGAATGGGTCAAAAATCCACTGCCAATCACTGGCCACATCCAAATTCCACTCTGACTTTGGACTCCTCTGATAATCCAACAATGGCCTTCATACATCTGTAGTTATTTTGTGTACACCAAGACATCTGACTTGTGAGCCCATCAGCTTGGAGGAGAAGAATGGCTGTCAACAGCATGAAATAATTCACTTCTTATTTATTTGTCTGTGATTAATGAGTTTAACTGTTTAAAATATTTTATAGCTTTTCTGACAAATTTTGAGGCATGACTTTGGCAGCTATTAAAGATGTTTCCGCTGCTTCATAAGCAATGTTCGTTTTAGTATGTCCACATTAAATTACATTTTTAAAGTTTAATTTAGTTTATTGTCACATTAGACTTCAGAGATACAACATGGAAACAGGCCCTATTAACCTACAAACCTGTACGCCTTAGGAGTATGGGAGCTAACCAGAGAAAACCCACGCGGTCACACGGAGAACGTACAAACTCTTGTGGACATCAACTGTAATCAGGGTTGAACCTGGGTCTCTGGCACTGTAAGGCAGCAACTCTACCGCTATGCCACTGTGCCAACTCACTCTAAACACTGTCATTTACCTATCAACCAGATGGCTTTATCAACATTTTAACATTATGACCACCCTGGCCCCACCTATTGGAGATATTCCATGTCCTATCCATCCCCTCTCCAATTTAATACTTATTTTCACTTTCCCAGTTCTGATAAAGAGTCTTCAATCTGATATAATCTGACATTAACTCAGTTTATCTTTTCATGGATATACTGAAAGCTTCCAGTATATTGTTTTTGTTTCAGATGTCCAGTATCCACAATTTAGTTTTCATTTACTGTTACCACTGAATCTGCTTTTATCACCTTTAAGGCACAGCATTCCAGATTAATCGACAGTAATATATAGCAAATGGCCAAACATTCGAGGGGAAGGGGTGGACTGCCCCTACAAATGACAAGTACTTCAATGGAGATTCAACAGGCAATCCTCAATTAACAGCAGTGGCTGAGAGCGATAATTACAGTGAGGCTACAAGCAAACTGGAGGAACATAATCTAATATTCTGCTTGGGTAGCTTACAAACCAGCGGTATGACAATTGAATTCTCCAATTTTAGGTAACCTCTAACAATTCTCCCTCCCCTCCCATTTCTCACCCAACACCGCTCTTCCTTGTGCCCCCCTGAACTCGCACCAATTTCTCCCGTCCCACTACATATCTTCCGCTGGCTTCCCAAGTCGCAACTCTTCAATCGTCTTCTCACACCGTCTGTTTTTTTCATCTCTGGCCTCTGTCTAAACCATCTGCCGATCAAACACCTGCCACACTTTGTCCTGCCCCTCCTTTCTTTCAGTTTCCTTCCCGCGCCAAATCGGTCTGAAGAAAGGTCACGAGCCGATATGTCAAACTATCCATGTTCTCCAGGGATGCTGCCTGACCCGATGAGTTACTCTTTCATTGCCTGACAATATTCAGTTAAAGGTCCGTTTATATCAGGCAGGGTTTTTTTCCTCATGTCCACCCCATTCTGTACCCAGTATCTAGTTATCCACAGCCCCACTCGCCCTGAACCTGAATAGTATTAATGACAGGACAATTCAGGTGAATGTTTAGAATGTGTTTTTTATCAGAGTTTCATAGAAGTAAACTGGATTGTATTGATTTTACAATTGAGTAATCGTAAGATGTTTGCCTGATATTGACTGGATAATTTAAGTGAATGATCAATAATCACAGCCAATTACTTCAGTCCAAGGGCAATCATTGATTGGCTAGCCTCGTTTCACATTTTTTTGGCACTGTGCAATACAATATATCAAAAGACCAAATAGTCACTGATTATTACTGACGAGAGAGCAATTACCAGACCCAGACTCGGTGAAAATAGATTCTTACCAACTCACAATTAATATGCAACACCTCATTCATCGAAATGTTATCTGAATTCAACACCATGTGTATGGATTCCTACCACTTATTTTTCGCTCTCCACACTGCTGCACTCCAAGCACAGTCACATTATCACAAGGAAAAGCTACAGGGATAGGCAGGAAAGAAATGAATCACAAGTTATTGGCTGGTTATTACCACGTGCTGTCTGCCCCCTAGCAACTGGTTCAGAGGAGCACAGAGAGAGCACTGAAGAGTTCGGAGGGAAGAAAATGGGGGAATTGATCAAACCTCAATAGTTTGTTGTTTAATGTTTCAGGTTCAGTGATTATCCTTGATTCTTTGACACTACATCGGGCCGTCCGTAGTGGCGACTACGGAGGGTCAAGGACCCAAACACGGGTGAACAAAAGGAGGAAGACTGGCTGAACTTTACTGCCTTCCATCACAGTGATCACTGTGGTGGATGTTTATATTAAGTTCTATCGTTCTTTTTAATTGTGTTGTGTTCTTTTAATTGTATGGTTGCATGGTAACTCAAATATCACTGTACTTTAATTAGTGCATGTGACAATAATTGTGAATCTGAATCTGAATCTATGACACTGGCAACCAGGTTTGCTAGTGCTACATGGGTGGGTTTAAACTGAATAGCGGGGGGAGGAGTTGACTATTTGGGAGTATAAGGATGGAGTTAAAGGGGAAGAGAGTACAGGAAAAGTTACAAAGGACACCCAAATTAATGGGACGGAAATTCAAGAAGGGATAAGAGAGTAAGGTAGGTGAAATAGGAACTGGTGTGAGAGGGGGGGGTGAATACCAAATTAAAAGTGTTATATATGAATGCACGAAGTATAAGAAATAAAGTGGATGAGCTGAGGCTCAGTTAGAGATTGGTAAGTATGATGTTGTGGGAATTACAGAGACATGGCTGAAAGAGGATCGGAGCAGGGAACTGAATATTCAGGGGGTATACGTCCTATCGAAAAGACAGGTGGGCAGAGGAGGTGGGGTGGCTCTGTTGGTGAGGAATGAAATTCAGTCCCTTGCGAGGGGTGACATAGATGTAGAGTCATTGTGGATAGAACTGAGACATTGTAAGGGTAAAAAGACCCTAATGGGAGTTATCTACAGGCCCCCAAACAGTAGCCTGGAGATAGGGTGCAAGGAGTTAAAATTAGCATGTAACAAAGGTAATGCTACGGTGGTTATGGGAGATTTCAACATGCAGGTAGACTGGGAAAATCAGATTGGTACTGGACCCCAAGAAAGGGAGTTGTAGAGTTCCTCTGAGATGGATTCATAGAGCAGCTTGTACTGGAGCCTACCAGGGAGAAGGCAATTCTGGATTTAGTGTTGTGTAATGAACCGGATTTGATAAAGGAACTCAAGGTAAAGGAACCATGAGGAGGTAGTGACCATAACATGATACGTTTTAATCTGCAATTTGAGAGGGAGAAGGTAAAATTGGAAGTATCAGTATTGCAGTTGGACAAAGGGGACTATGTTGGCATGAGGGAGGAGCTGGCCAAAGTTGACTGGAAAGGGACCCTAGCAGCGATGACGGGGGAACAGCAAAGGCAGGTGTTTCTGGGAACGATCCAGAAGATGCATGGTCATTTCATTTCAAAGAGGTAGAAAGATTTTAAAGGAAGTAAAAAGCGACCGTGGCTAACAGGGGAAGTCAAGGACAGTATAAAAATAAAAGAGAAGATGTATAACATAACAAAGATGAGCGGGAAGCCAGAGGATTGGGCAACTTTTAAAGATCAACAGAAAGTAACTAAAAAGACAATATGGGGAGAAAAGAAGAAGTATGAAGGTAAGCTAGCCAAGAATATAAAGGAGGATAGAAAGAGCTTCTTTTGGTATGTGAAGAGGAAAAAATTAGTTACGACAAATGTGTGACCCTTGAAGACAGAAACAGGTGAATTTATTATGGGGAACAAGGAAATGGCAGACGAGTTGAACAGGTACTTTGGTTCTGTTTTGCCTAAGGAAGACACAAACAATCTCCCAGATGTACTAGGGGACAGAGGACCTAGGGTGACGGAGGAACTGTAGGAAATTCGCATTAGTCAGGAAATGGTGTTGGGTAGACTGATGGGACTGAAGGCTGATAAATCCCCAGGGCCTGATGGTCTGCATCCCAGGGTACTCAAGGAGGTGGCTCTAGAAATTGTGGACGTATTGGTAATCATTTTCCAATGTTCTATAGATTCTGGATCAGTTCCTGTGGATTAGAGGGTAGCTAATGTTATCCCACATTTCAAAAAAGAAGGGAGAGAGAAAGCAGGGAATTATAGACCAGTTAGCCTGACATCGGTGGTGGGGAAGATGCTGGAGTCGATTATCAAAGATGTAATAGCAGCGCATGTGGATAGCAGTAACAGGATCGGTCCAAGTCAGCATGGATTTACGAAGGGGAAACCATGCTTGACAAATCCTCTGGAATTTTTTGAGAATGTAACAAGTAAAATGGACAAGGGAGAGCCACTGGATGTAGTGTAGTTTCAGAAAGCCTTTGATAAGGTCCCACACAGGAGATTAGTGGGCAAAATTAGAGCACATGGTATTGGGGAAGGGTATTGACATGGATAGAAAATTGGTTGGCGGACAGGAAACAAAGAGTAGGAATTAACGGGTCCCTTTCAGAATGGCAGGCAGTGACTAGTGGGGTGCTGCAAGGCTCGGTGCTGCGACCACAGCTATTTACAATATGCATTAATGATTTAGATGAAGGAATTAAAAGTAACATTGGCAAATTTGCAAACGACACAAAGCTGGCAAAGCTCGCCAAAAACATTGACTTCTCTAAATTCTGGTAGCCCTGCTTTCTCCTTCTTTCCCCTCCCCAACTCTCCCACAGCCCACTGTCTCCGCCTCTTCCTTTCTTCTACCCGCCCCTCCCCCCACCCTCACATCATTCTGAAGAAGGGTCTCGACCCGAAACGTGGCCTATTCCACTCCATAGATGCTGCCTCACCTGCTGAGTTTCTCCAGCATTTTTGTCGACCTTAAATTTAGTTGCGTCTGGTTGGGTGAATATGGTAGGTTGAAGATTATTCCATGCTTTAATTGTGCGGGGGAACTCCATGGAGCAGCCAGCAACTCAGGATAGAATAAATTGGGTGACATTTCGGGGAGAGACCCTTCTTTAGACTCCCTCTGGTTTTAGTGTTTTTAGTTTAATTTAAAGATACAGAGCGGAAACAGGCCCTTCGGCCCACCGAGTCCCCGCCAACCACCGATCACCCGTACACTACTTCTATCCGACACATTAGCGACGTAAGTCAAGTCAAGAGTGTTTTATTCTCTCACGTTCCAGTTAGAACAATGAAATCCTTACTTGCAGCAGCACAACAGAATATGTAAACATAGTACTCTGTAAACAATGTTGTAAACGAGAAAACAAAACAGTGTATATTTATATATGAATATATAACTATATAAGTGTGTGTGTGTGTGTGTGTGTGTGTGTGTGTGTGTGTGTGTGTGTGTGTGTGTGTGTGTGTGTGTGTGTGTGTGTGTGTGTGTGTGTGTGTGTGTGTGCGTGTGCGTGTGCGTGTGCGCGTGTGCGCGCGTGGGTGCGCGCGTGCGTGCGTGCGTGCGTGCGTGTGTGTGTGTGATAGATATATATACCCACACAGACACAATTTCCCTCCTGGGATTAATAAAGTTCTATCGTATAGTATCGTGTGTGTAGGAAGATACTGGTTTAAACTGAAGATAGACACAAAAAGCTGGAGTAACTCAACAGGTCAGACAGAATCTCTGGACAAAAGGAAAATATTACGTTTTGGGTTGGGTCTGAAAAAGGTTCCTGCACACCTTTGGAATGTGGAAGGAAACAAGAGCACCCGGAAAAACCCCATCCAATCAAAGGGAAAAGGAGCAAACTCCATACAGACAGCACCCATATTCAGGATCAATTCCGGGTCTCTGGCACTTTTAGGCAGCAACTTTATGGCCAATGTACTGCCCCATAGTCTTAAACTGAATTAAAACATACAGTGGCTGTAATGGGGGACATGGCGTGACTTTGAGATTTAAGACTGAAAATGGATAGTTTATTTTTTTTAGTAACCAAAGTTATCAACATATAATTTTTTGTATGTTGGAAAACAAAATATAGTGGCACAGCTGGTAGACTTGCTGCCTCACACGCCAGAGATCTGTGTTCGATCCTGTCCTCGGGCACTGTGTGAATGCTTCATTGAGCATAATTCTGACTGGTAACTATGTACTTCGTCCGAGCACATTATCGCATGCGTCATGCAAGCCGTCTTAAATGACCACCTAAACTGTCATTTGGCAACCTAAAAAGCTGCCTAGGTTGCCCGGCTGGCATCAGAGAAAAAAAGTTAAATGAGAGCCCTGTTGAATGACTACTTCCAAAAACATGGAAAAATTGCAGGGCAATAAGATACGACCAGAGTAAATTATTTGATGCTTATATTATTAATTTCATTTATTAACACTGCACATGCATTGCCTTCATTGCCAGGCGAGATGTTTAGGCACCATCTCAGTAGATTGCCTTGATTAAATACACATTTAAAATAGCCATTAATGAATGGATCCTCATGTTGCAACCCTGCTCAGTAAAAATATCCACCAGAATCCATGGTTGACAAATGATGCATTTCATTAGGATCATGAGAATTATGGAAAATCAAATATGTATAAGACTAAAACAAGATTTATTTAAAAGGGAATGATATGATTGGCACATTATATCCATTTCAAAGCCAGGTAATAGGCACATTTTATAATGTTTAACAATAAAACAAAAAATCAATGTAACTTTGCTGACTGAAGATCATTCTGCACCAGACTCAAACACAGACACCACATTACAAAGCATCCAACTGGCACATAATTGCAATCACATGGTCTTGCAAACAAAGGAGACAATAAGCTATTACATAATAATAACTGTTCTAGATGGGAACAAAGAATTGCAGATGCTGGTTTCCATAACAAGACACAGAATACAAAGGAAAAGCAAGGAAAAGCCTGGGAACTATAGACCAGTAGATCCAACATTTGTAGTCGGAAAGTTACTAGAGAAAATTCTGAGGTACAAGATGTACATGCAAGAGCTGATTAGGGATAGTCAGCATGGTTTTGCAAGCGAGTGATCATGCCTCACGAATCTGATTGAGTTTTTTTGAAGATGAGGGCTATATATGTGTAGGAAGGAACTGCAGATGCTGGTTTAAATCGAAGATAGACACAAAATGCTGGAGTAACTCAGCGGGACAGACAGCTTCTCTGGAGAGAGGGTGCAAGTGAACCTCTGCCTCCGCTGAAAAGACTGTCGGGGTCCTTGGACGGAGTCGAGGGGGGACGTATAAGGACAGGTGTTGCATCTCCTGCGGTTGCAAGGGAAAGTACCTGGGGAGGGGGTGGTTTGGGTGGGAAGCGACGAGTTGACCAGGGAGTTGCGGAGGGAATGGTCTCTGTGGAAAGCAGAAAGGGGTGGAGATGGGAAGATGTGGATTCCCACTCCCCTGACATCAATCTGAAGAAGGGTCTCGACCTGAACCATCACCCATTTGTTCGCTCCAGAGAAGCTGTTTGTCCCGCTGAGTTACTCCAGCATTTTGTGTCTATCTAGGGCTATACATGTTGTCTATATGGATTTCAGCAAAGCATTTGTCAAGATTCCACATGGTAGGCTGCTCTAGAAGGTTAGATCACATGAGAGCCTGGGAGAGCTAGCCGACTGAAAATTGCCTCATTGGTCGAGATGCTGCCTTACAGAGCCAGAAACCTGGGTTTGATCCTGACTGCGGGTGCTGTCTGTACAGAGTTTGTAGGTTCTCCCTGTCACCGCATGGATTTTCTCTGGGTGCTCCGGTTTCCTCCCACATTCCAAAAACATACAGGTTTGTAGGTTAATTGCCTTCTGTAAATTGTAATTTGTCCCTCGTGTGTTGAATAGTGCTAGTGTACGGGGTGATCGCTGGTCTGCGTGAAGGGGCAACCTTTTGCACAGATGGTAGTAGGTATATGGAACAAGCTGCCAGTGGAAGACGATGAGAGAGGTAGCAAAACAACATTTAAAAGACATTTGGACAGATATATGAATAGGAAAAGGATAGAGGGAAACAAACCAAATGCAGACAAATGGGACTAGGTTTGTTGGGGCATCTTAGTCGGCATGGACGATTGGACCGAAGCTGACAAGTTGGATCCTGTTTCCGATGCTGTATGACTCTGGGCCAAGTAATTGCTTTCTGAACTAAAACATGGAGATATTCACCAGAGATAGAAAGGGTGTGAGTGTGGTCAAAAATTACTCCAAAAAATGAAGTTGTCTAAGATTCTGGAGGTACTGTCAAACTTCACTGCCTTGTTATTAATTTTTGATTGATTTTCTATTTAATTGCTTCAGTTTAATCTTGGGCCAAAGTACTAAAGGGAATATGATTGCATTTTAAATAAATCAAAGCACGAAGCTGTTTTGCAAAGGAGTGTGGTTAAAATGTATGATCAAAAACCAGCAGTGGGTAATTACTATAAATTTACTAATTTGTTTGAACAAACTTCGCCAAAGGTAGCCTTGTTTCCTAAAGTGGATGGCTAAGAATACTCAATGACACCAAACATTTCACTGGGGGTTCAAATCAAACGGAAACACCAACAGCTCAACTTCACAATTAAAAAAAATCTGAAAGTTTCCAAATACTGCAAGATATAATGACAAACTATTAAATAAATAAAAGCTTAATTGAGCCATTCAGCAACATGTGCCTACTCTACCATCCAACTCCTTGGCTGATATTTTTCCCTGGTGCCATTTTCCTTTGCTAATCCACATCTCTTGCCTCCCTTCATCACTGGATATCCCAAACAGGGAAAACATTATTTCTGTTCTATCCTGTCAAACACAGTAAGAACTTTGTTTTTCCAATGAGATCACCTATTATACTTCTAAACTCAAGACAGTGTCGACCCTTTCTGAAGATTATCCCCTCGTAGCAAAGCTACCATCCCACAAATTAATCTGGTGAGCCTCTGTTGCACTTTCTTTACTTCCTTGAGCTGGAATCCCAAACCTGCGCACAATATTCCAGATGCAGTCTCACCTCTATGTAATTGGGGCAAAACATCTTTACTCATACTCAAATCTTCTTGAAATAAGGCTCAAAATATCATTTGACTTCCCAAATACTTGCTCTACCTAATGCAAACGTTGTGATTTGGATATCAATAACGTCGAATTCCTCGTTATTTTAAAATTAGTCAGATTTTCGATTTTTTTCTACCAATGTGGATGACCTCACATTTTCCCCTTCATGTTCCATCTGCCATCAAAACCAACATTACCACCCAACATCAGCAGCAACTTTGGATGAATTACAAGCAATCATCTCATCCAAATCATTGCTGTGGATTGTTGGCAGCTGGGGCCCCAACAGTAATACCTGCAGCATTCCACTAGTCTCAGTCTCCCAAACAAACCCTATCTATGTTTTCTCTCTGGTAAACAACCTTTAATCTATGTCAGTATACAACCCCAATCCTACATGCTCTAATTTGTTTCTAATACTCTGCCCTGTTGATGACCTCCATCACCGTTTTTGCTGCCAAGAGCAGAATGAAATTACCATGTAAAATTATCACATCAACAGACTAAAAAAAAGACACAATATTACAGGTGTAACTCATCCGGTCACGCAGCATTTCTGGAGGAAAACTAGCAGCATTTAAAGAAATAACTTAATTAACATATGTTTACAAGCTCATCTCCTCCTCAGGTTAAGGCAGGGTTGTGTTCCTGAGAACTGTTCGTATTTCAAGTTGGAAATGTAGATACAAGGAACTGCAGATTCTGGTTTACAAAAAAAAGGCACAAAGTGCTGGAGTAATGCACCACGGTGGTCAGGCAGCATCTCTGGATAACATGGATAGGTTCTCCTGAGAAGGTTCCCGACCCTATTCCAAGTTGGTAATGCGGCTGTGAACCATGTTCCCACATGTCAGAAATTGCCTGCAGAGGTGGGTTGTCCCATAGGATTAGACAGTCTGGAGAAGCATTTTAAATCTTGTTTTGCCATTCTTTTTAAAGTTATACAGTTGGCATCAACAAATTTAGCCTGAGCCCAATTTTGACCAAATAATGATACTCTTTTAAAAGATTTTACTGCAGACAATGTTTGAAATGCTATTGATAGGTTTAAAAGGGATACTGCCATTGGCCCAGATGGAACATCTTTGGACAGGATTTGCAAAATGGACAGCAATTTCCACAGGTCTCACAAAACTCATTTGTATGTATGGGTATACATACGTTGGACATTCATAAGCTGAGGAGGATTTATAGTTCACATTGATTCAACTGGAATTGCTGTACACATAAGGGAGTGGGGCAATCTGCAGGGGTCTGTACTACTCCATAAAGGAGTCTCCTGGCACAGTATAAGTATGCTGCACATGGCGTCATTGATGGCTGTAATTTAGCCTGTACATCTGCCCACATAAATGATCTGCCCTGATTCTGCATGGGAGAATCTCAGGATGACCTCAGATTGTCCTAAAGTGTTTCACAAGCAAATAATTACTTTTTGAAGTACGATTGCCATTGGAGTTTGGGAAATTGTCCAGCCAATGCACGTGGAGTGCACACAGTCAGATAAATATCATTTTGGATGACTCAGGAATAAATGTCAGTCTAAAATAAGGGAGACCTCCTCAAAACTTTATCAAAATGTACAATGGAATTCTTTATAACCACTCTAGATCATAGGTAAGTCTTCAGTTTAACGTTCATTTCAACAGGCAGCATTTCTTATAGTTGAATACTTCTCTCAATATTGTAACAATGATTACAAGGTCACATACTAATTTCTCTAGAGTGTGGCTTTAGCAATTTATTGGTGACTTGATAATGCTTGTGTGTACTATAAAATGGATTCATTTTGTTGGTCATCTCTGAATTAACCAAGAAGAAGCTTCATTGCATTACTGCTTTGACAGTGTTAAAAATGTCATTGCAATAAGCCAAATTACTATTCATTCCTAATGTAGGAGGAACTGCAGATGCTGGTTTAAATGGAAGATAGATACAAAAAGCTGGAGTAACAGCGGACCAGGCAGCATCTCTGGAGAGAAGGTATGGGTGATGTTTTGGGCCGAGACCCTTCTTCAGACTCTGAAGAAGTCTGAAGAAGGTTCGCGACCCGAAATGTCACCCATTCCTTCTCTCCAGAGATGCTGCCTGTCCTGTTGAGTTACTCCAGCTTTTTAATGCCTACTATTGATTCCTAACTGCACTCTGGCCAGTTGATGCAGTGGAGCCTTGTGCACGAACCAACACTCCAACTGTGTGGGTAGCTAGTGTACAACCTGCTTGGGTAGCTAGTGTACAACCTGCTTGGGTAGCTAGTGTACATATCTGCTTGGGTAGCTAGTGTACACACCTGCTTGGGTAGCTAGTGTACACACCTGCTTGGGTAGCTAGTGTACAACCTGCTTGGGTAGCTAGTGTACAACCTGCTTGGGTAGCTAGTGTACATATCTGCTTGGGTAGCTAGTGTACACACCTGCTTGGGTAGCTAGTGTAAAACTGGCATCATCTTCTTTCTCTTCCATAAAACCAAGCAGAGATGATTACCCAAAGAAATTCCCAGCATCTTAATAGTTATGACAAAAAACATTTTGTTTAAAATGATCATCTCTAAAGCAACATCAAACCTCAGCAATTGCTAGTATCTGCACTCTCAAAGGAAAATGTCAGTAATAAAAAATGTGATATTAAAGGCAGCATGTAACTCATTACATGGCTTGCGCATAGACTATATTGTTCTCATAATTTGCATCTCTGCAAGGTCATCTTCCCTTTGCCAGGGCAATGCTGTAGAGAGCTATTACTGATACAAGCAGTCAACTGAATTCCCTATCAAGCCATAGATAAGTTCTTCCTTAGTCTTTGCGTAGCTCTCCCCAGATTCTGTTATGTGCTTTTGTGCAGATTACAAGTTTATTTATTGAAAATAACCTGATCCTCTCAATTGAGCTGCACTCTTATCTCTTAACATGACCAAATGAACTGAAATATCAGAATACATACACTGTGACTGCAGTTCTAAGAACACGATTAATTTGATTAATTAACTTTTCATTGCTATTCCCTTGATTTTGAGAAAAGGTGAAAAAATTCCACTGATTAACAGTCTGACAAGCTGTGATATGAATGCTCCTTCCCTGGTCATAAACATTTTCATATCCAATGTAATATTATCAGGGAGATTTGTGGAATCTCACAACCCATATTACAAGATGCACAGGGGCAACAACAACCATCAGATAAAATTACCTTCCTCTACTTATTGAGAGTATTCAAACGAGGATTGAAACATTCTACCATTTTATAGTAGATCAACGTGAGGATCTACAACCAGTTTTTCCCGTTGTATATTCCTTAATCCCACCTACACTGCATCATTCAGATGATCTGCAATATCATTCAGTATACTTTCAAGATCACTGAGCCAAAAGGCTCAATCCATTCCTCAACCTTAAAACTATCTCCATTCCAGGTGTGTCGGAAGGAACTGCAGATGCCGGTTTAAACCGACGATAGACACAAAAAGCTGGAGTAACTCAGCGGGTCAGAAGGGTCTGAAGAAGGGTTTCGACCCGAAACATCACCTACTCCTTTTCTCCAGAGCTACTCCAGGTTATTATGTCTATCTTCCATTCCTGGTATATTTAATTTAATAAAGGTGGACTGAATTCCGCAAGACTGAATGAAGATTGTTACACAGCTTTGATTTGAATTCACAGTAAACTACCCCAGGATACATTTATAATTTGGATCTCTTCACAAGTATGTTTTACATTGTCAAGACAGGAGCAGAATTGCATTAATGAAACAAAATTTCAGATACACACAGCCAGATCACCTGTACAACTCTTCCCCTTCTGTTGTGGGGTAGACTGAGACTGACTCCCCTTTGTTAGAGGCAGTTATCTCCAAGAACCTGCTTTATGCAATGCTTTCAAAGACATTCCTAGGCAATTAGTAACTTGAAGGACAATGCAAGTCTTGTTCTCTGCTCCCTACATTCGTAGATAAGGGAAAATAAGTACAAATTGCTGGATGTAAGCTGCTGAAGCTTGTTTAATTTTTTAATAAATTGAAGCACAGTTCTGTAGTGTTGGTTCTAATTTATAACTGGAATTTGGAACTTCCCATCATTCACACATTTGGTCATGGAGAATCATATGATACATTTCTTCCAAAATACACTTTGTCTCTCGAATTTGCAAAAACATAATAGTACATATTAGATTCCGGAAAAGTGATAGCAGCTAGTTTACTCAGAAAACAACCAGTTATCAAATTAAACTGCTTACATGTAACCTTCCTGCAGTAATCAAACACACCCCATTGCCTGCAAAGAACAAAGCTGCTGGTTCACGTAGGAAAGTCGCCTCAGAGACATGCTTTGGAAACTGACAAGGCAATCCTTTGTCCCTCCACCAGCGACTCTGCTGACCCATGTCTCTCCACCACCCACCTGAGTTCCAGGCTCAGCACCAGGCCCTCAGCCTCCACGCTGCACACACCAACAGCACGTGGTCTGATTTTCCTGTGTCCTACTGCTCCCCCCTTTCTACAGGGAACCGCATTGGTGGTTCCACTTGGGCTTCCCCTTCCCCCTCTTTTAACCAGTTGGCCCCAGCTACTCCCCATGCGTACACTTGTCCTCATGCCCCCTCCTCTCTGAACACTCACCAACCCCCCACCAGACCTCGCCTCGGCCTCCGTCTACTCACCTGCCCTCCTCTGACCCCAACCCCCATCGTGTCTTCACCATCCCCCCCTGACCTCCCCCTTTCCAATAAGGAACGGTCTGTCCTCAACAAAGGCTACACTTTTGTACCCCTCCGCCCCCACCTTAACAGGGTTCTACCCAGTGATGACCCCTTCTCCTGTCTCCACCGGTCCCCTTCCTCTTGGACTCCCCCGGACGGCCCTCTACACGCTTTAGACCTTTTTATTTCTAATGGCCGGCATGACATCAACCGTCTCAACTTTTCCAGTCCCCTTACCTACTCTAACCTCTCCCCCTCTGAACGTACAGCCCTCCGCTCACTCTGCAGCAACCCCGACATTATCATCAAACTCGCCGACAAGGGAGATGCTGTGGTTGTCTGGCGCGCTGACCTCTACCGGGTGGCTGAGGCCAGGTGACAACTCTCATACACCTCCTCCTACTTATCCTTGCACCATGATCCCACAGATGAGCACCAGGCCATAATCTCATAGACCATTTCAGATTTTATCACTTCCATCTGTCTGCACTCCAAAGCTTCCAACCTTACAGTTCCGCAACCCCGCACGGCCCAGTTTTATCTTCTCCCCAAAATCCATGAACAGAACTGCCCTGGCAGACCCATTGTTTCTGCTTGCTCCTGTCCCACTGAATGATCTCAACTCCATCCTATCCCCCCCTGGTCCAATCCCTCTCTACCTATGTGTAAGATACCTCACATGCCCTTCGTCTCTTCAATGACTTCTGTTTTCTAGGCCCCCACTTCCTCATCTTTACAATGGACGTTCAGTCACTCTGCACCACCATCCTCCACCTGGAAGGTCTTAAAGCCCTCCATTCCTTCCTTGACTGCAGAACCAGCCAATTTCCCTCTACCAACACTCTCCTCCACCTAGCAGAGCTGGTCCTCACCCTTAACAACTTCTCCTTCGACTCCTCCCACTTCCTCCAAATACAAGACATAGCTATGGCCACTCGCATAAGCTCCAGCTATGCCTGCCTCTTTATAGAGTATGTTTAACAATCCATGTTCCAGGCATACACTATCTCTATCCCGGAACTCTACCTCCGCTACATTGACGACTGCATCGGTGCTACCTCCTACACCCATGCAGAACTCACTGACCATTAACTTTGCTACTAATTTCCATCCTGCACTCAAATTCACTTGGACCATCTCCAACATCTCCCTACCGTTTCTTGATCTCACCATCTCCATCACAGGAGACAGACTATCGACTAACATCTATTATAAACCCACTGACTCCCATAGCTATCTAGACTACACTTCTTCCCACCCTGCTTCCTGTAAAGATTTTATCCACCCCATTCCCAATTCCTCTGTCAACACTGCGTCTGTGCTGAAGATGAGGTGTTCCATACCAGGGCATCAGAGATGCCCATATTCTTTAGGGAATGGGGGTTCCCTTCCTCCATCATAGATGAGGCCCTCACAAGGGTCTCCTCTATATCCCAGTTCCACTCTTGCTCCCCCTCCCCCCAATATCAATAGGGACAGAGGCCCCCTAGTCCTCACCTTCCACCCCATCAGCCATCGCATGCAGCACATAATGCTGCGACATTGTTGCCACCTCCAACTGGATCCCACTACTGGTCACATCTTCCCATCTCTATCCCTTTCCGCTTTCCGCAGAGACTGTTACCTCCCTGGTCAACTCGTCCCTTCCCACCCAAACCACCCCTTCCCCAGGTGCTTTCCCCTGCAACCGCAGGAGATGTAACACCTGTCCCTATATCTTCCCCCTCGACTCCGTCCAAGGACCCCGACAATCTTTCCAGGTGAGGCAGAGGTCCACTTGCACCTCCTCCAACCTCATCTACTGTATCTGCTGTTCCAGGTGTGGACTCCTATATATCGGCGCGATCAAGCGCAGGCTCGGCGATCGTTTCGCTGATCAGCTCCGCTCAGTCCGCCTAAACCTGCCTGATCTCCCGGTTGCTAAACACTTTAACTCCCCCTCCCATTCCCACACTGACCTTTCTGTCCTGGTCCTCCTCCATTGGGCAGCTTACATCCCAGCGGTATGAACATTGACTTCTCTAACTTCAAGTTACCCTTGCTTTCCCTCTCTTTCCATCCCTCCCCTTCCCAGTTCTCCGACCAGTCCTACTGTCATCGACTACAGTTTATCTTTGTTTGCTTTGTTGTTACCTTCTCCCAGCTAACGATGATCTATACTACATTTTCCTTGAGCTTGATTTCCTTTATCCTGTTTGCACACCTTACACTTCCTTATCTATGTATCTCCCTCTCCCCTGACATCAGTCTGAAGAAGGGTCTCGACCCAAAACATCACCCATTCCTTCTCTCCAGTGATGCTGCCTGTCCCGCTGAGTTACTCCAGCATTTTGTGTCTATCTAAGGCAATCTCTTCTTTTGACATGTAAAATATTTTATTGAACAAATCAATACCCCTTGATATTTTAAAATTAGCCATTAGATGTGGGTCATTTTGATTCTGTTTCACTGTAAATATACAGGGAAAGTCAATAAATAAATTACAGACATTGTCAACAGCCCAATAGGTGTAGAATTCCATCCTGGTATTATTTTTTGAAGGTTTTCAATTACTTTTGAAAAGTTTAATATTTTTCTTTTGGTAGAGTTTAGCGGGAGGCATCTTTGCATCCAGCTGAGCAAATTTTAAATTTACCAGCATTAAAGCAGTCTTAACAATTATTTTAAATACCCAAGGGAAGCGTTCTGGAATTGTTCATTGCCCTGGGAACTAAAGAATGAGGAGAATAATACGGAACATGAAAGATCACAAGTGTCAATGAGGTCCAGGAAATATTGTTCAACTAAATAGGCAAGGGTGGTGGTGGAGGCAGATATAATAAAGGCGTTTAGATAGGCACATGGAAATGCAAGGAAGAGGGAGATTGAATCATGTCCAGACAAATGAGATCAATTTAACTTTGTATCATGGTCAGCTCAAACATTGTGGGCCAAAGGGGCAATTCCTGTGCTGTACCATTCTATGTAAGCCAGATATTGTCAGAAAGGATTTAAAAAAAAAGGTAAATTGGAACATTTCTATTGTAAGGCCGTGAGGAGAAGGATTGAACCCTACATGAAATCTGTGACCACCTTCACTGAATTCACCAGGAACTTTTCCTGGACACCCTCCTACCAGTCAATGAGCAGTCAATAGCCTTCCAAAATTCTACAATAGCTGGGCTCTCTTTTCCCACTTGCACCAGTGGGAAAATAGATCAGTGGTAGTGAAAGGAGGCCTGCTGGTTAAACACAACAAAAGCCTTTGTTCATCAGTGGTTAATGTAGGTCAGCCTTGTTGTGGGTTAAAATCACCACATAGATTTGGTTAAAGATATTCAAGTCAACATGGTCTTTGTTATTGAATAAAATTAATTTCCATTCAAGATTCAGTTGTGTCATAAACTTTTGCTGATGACGTCCTGATGTACATGTTTAATTCTCTTCGTGGATTTACCATGATAAATAAACTAGGTTGAGTATCCTCTGAGAAACTGCAAACCCAACAAAACCTTAGAGCCCTGTCCAAGTCATGGGAATGTTCTTCACTGCTTAATGAGATGATAAGAGCAGAGAGGTGGTGTCTTGTGGAACAACCCAATTGAATAATTAATTACATGTCCACTCAATTTGGAATTAAGGGGAAAATAGAGAGTATCTGTTGGACCACGTCATGATGCAAGAATACAGGGGAAATAATATCCTTGATAAGAACATTGGGAGCAGTGGGACAAATTAACTTGGTTAAATATTTGCTGCTCCAGACATGAATCAATTATTAAAAAGCCTTCAGAACTGAATAAGCTTAAGGACTAGAGGAAGCATCAAAGGGATCACAACAAGTGAAGCTTTATAGCTGCGAATTGGGATGCATAGTAGCTTCAGTAAAATAAAGGATTTTATAAATCTCAGGGATACATCAAGAAAGGAAAGTCTGTTCATTGCCATGTCCCAAATCCAGAAAAACAATAACAACGCTTTATTCTCTTTGTAGGAAATCATTCTGCAGAGACAAGCTAAAGCTCCCGTGGGGATAAACAAGCAAACTGTGCATATTCATGACCAAATACATTGAGTGGCATTGCATCACTGAATTGATTCTGGCAGTTACATATTTCATTTAGTAATAAATTCACTATGGTCACGGGATTTAACTGGTTAAAAAAATGGCAATGAATCCTTTGAACTAAGTTAATAAATATAACACTGCTGGTGACTAGTCACAGAATGTAAACCTTGCCATCATAATATTCAAGTGAATGTGAGTTACATAATTTGTTTACAGAATAAACATCACTGGGTGTATTATGAACACCATACACAATCTCTATTTGAATCTTTTCTAAATATTTTATTTCAAGGAGATAAATTAGAAATAGGCGACCCCATGTTATGGCTGTTTGGGTAACGGAAATTCAAACTAACAGAATTCACAAATCGCCACACAACAATTTGAGATACAGAATAAAATTTGCTCCTACGTAATTTCTGTTAAAAGATATTTATATATGAGGTTATGATATATTGCATTTTGAAGATTGTGTACGAAGTTGGATTCCAAATTATCCAGTTTAAGGAAGTTAATTGAAACATAAAATCCAACTCATTAAACACAAAAGGCACTCATTTTGTTAAATTAGGGTCACCGTCCCTTCAAGTTTACATGTCTGGTAAAGGTTCACTATATTAAACCTTTAAACTGTTGGAATTTAAGTCTCGGACAGTCCCAGGTTATTTCTGAATAACTCCTTGCCTTGTGCAAGGATGTTGGACGTTTGCCGTGCAACCTCCAGAATGGTGTTTCCTGTAATTGATGGATCGGTGCCGTGCAAGCATGTAGGCCGGCTTCAGCTGGCCCAGGATCATTCGATTTTAAATCTGCAAGAATGGCATTGTGTGGACTGCAACACTACCGAGTCCATGTGGGCATGTCTCAGCTGTTCCCATGTTGCTTGCGGACGATACAATGAAGAACATGCACTCAAACATTTTCAGGATGTGGATCTTCAGAAAAGCACGATTGCCAAAGTCTTTATTCAGATAATTTTTGACATGCCGACTTTGGGCAACCTCAATTTCCTGAAAACATTTTTAAGGGAAAAAGGATTCCCAATAACATTTCTATTAGTATTATGCTTCAACTCATCAAGATGCTTCCAAGCAATTCACATACAAATCCAGCCATTGTTGAGTAGGAAAGAACTGCAGATGCTGGTTTATACCAAAGATAGAAGCAAAGTGCTGGAGATACTAAGCGAGTCAGGCTGGAGGAAAAAGGATGGGTGATTTTTCAGGTTGGAACCATTCATCATAGAAACATAGAAAATAGCTGCAGGAGGAGGCCTTTTGGCCCTTCGAGCCAAATTGTGATCATGGCTGATCATCCACAATCAGTAACCCGTGCCTGCCTTCTCCCCATATCCCTTGAATCCACTAGCCCCTAGAGCTCTATCTAACTCTCTTTTAAATTCATCCAGTGGTAGAGAATTCCACAAATTCACAACTCTGGGTGAAAAAGGTTTTCTCTCCTCAGTTTTAAATGGCCTCCCCTTTATTCTTAGACTGTGGCCCCTGGTTCTGGACTCCCCCAACACTGGGAACATTTTTCCGGCATCTAGCTTGTCCAGTCCTTTTATAATTTTATATGTTTCTATAAGATATCCTCTCATCCTTCTAAGTTCCAATAAATACAAACCCAGTCTTTCCAATCCTTCCTCATATGACAGTCCCGCCATCCCGGGGATTAACCTCGTGAAGCTACACTGCACTGCCTCAATAGCAAGGATGTCCTTCCTCAAATCAAGAGACCAAAACTGCATATAATACTCCAGATACGGTCTCACTAGGGCCCTATACAACTGCAGAAGGACCTCTTTACTTCTATACTCAAATGGCTCAGGCAGCCATTGTTTTGCTCCAGGTTCCCCCAAAATGTAGACTGAGAATTTGCATCAGAATCATAGAGTAATGCAGCATGGAAACAAGCCCTTCAGCCCAACTTTTCTGAAATAGCCCATACAAGCTTTTGCCATAATACAAAATGCTCATTTTCCCGCACTTGACTCATAGCTCTCTAAAGCTTTCCTATCCTGGTACTGTCCAAATGATTTTTACATGTTGTTATTGCACCTGCCTCAACGACTTCATCTGGCAGCTCATTCCATATCTCCACCACCCTTATTATTTTAGGAAGAGTTATACACTAATTTGCTGACTTGATAGTCAATTTTTTCTCTGGGTTACATTGCATGCAAAAGGCATAATTCAGATATGTTGCACAACCATTAATGAATAATTGACAGCCGGTGCCTGGAGGGATTTGAATGCATAGTTAAAATTGGAATAAAGTTTGAATGAAGTTTCTGTTCCAGTGTTTTAATGAGCACTCTTCCAATACCAGCAGAGATGGAAGCATGCCAGAGTTATTGGTGAAGTCAGTTTCGCAGCACCTAAAAGTTTGGAAAAATATTGTGTATCATAGAATTGACTTGACCACAGCAATCAATGGATGGGGGGGGGGGAGAGACTGCAGCTCGAGTTTTCAAGTGGAATCCTGTAGATATTTGGAATACACTGAGGAGGATAAGCCACCTGTCACGTTCCTGGAGACTTAATAGTTTGTAGTTTATGACTGGAATCTATTATGATTTTTGTACTCTTAATAAGGAAAGCTCAAAATCTGGCAGTGTAAAGTTTCAATGTGATCAACAAATGGTGGAAAGATAATGCCAAAAATGCTGACCATGTCTATCCGAAGAATGCCAGCGATATGTAAATGAGAATAAAGACTGGGTAACCACAGTTTGGGACAACCCAATGTATGTAATTCACGAAAATTGTGGAATTCACGAAATTCGTGAAAAAATGCAGATTAGTATCTGAAATATAAGCAGAAACTGACAGAGAAATAACTATTTTAAATCGGTGTCTAGTCCACAATCAGAGAAAAATCTGCTTTTAAACTATAAATGTCTTTTAAGATTTCTTCAGGGACTATATACTTATATTAGCGTATAGTAGCCAATTTGTAAGCAAACGAATCGCCTTTTCAAAGTGTTTTTGCTTTCTTTAAATTTGTCATTTTACACTTCTCAAAAGGGTACAGATTCCCATAAAAAACAGGTTTCTGAAATTGCAACCAGTTTTGTGGGTGAAGCTTTTTAAACTAGCGTGAAACGCTTTGGGAAAATGATTTTTCTGTTGGATGTTACACACTTAAAATTCTATGATCTTATGCCCTAGCTTGAAAATTGACTGGGAAGTTGGGCTCTTCTGTAATCGGGAGTTTAAAATAAGGACTTGTACATAGTAAAGACCACGAAGGGTCGAGCTCCACTGTGTTGTTTGCCAGTGTCGAATTTGATGACATTGGGGCATCGTGTATAAGAGACAACACAGTATTACAGAATGGGGGCCATAGGCAATCAGCATGTGGGCTCAGTATAAAACCTACAACTAGCCCTGGAACACTACTATGAAGGATACCAGCAATATGCATTTCACTCCAATGCCCCAGAGCTACTGTTAACTTATAATTTTACAGCAAGTGTAAAAGTCATACCTCATGATTTGCATCAACAAGCTCTTTATAGACTTGCAGTGAATTTTACTTTTGCCACTTATAAATGTGTGACATAGCGTTGGCTGTTTCAGTTTACTGTCACCACAGCAACTGGTAGATTGCAGTGACATGTGCACCTCCACCATAACGATGCTGCTGCTACATGATCATTCATCGTAAAAATAGATTAGTCAGTGAGGGCTCAGAAACATATCCAGATGCCTGATGAATATCAAGCAAAATAATGCAGCTCACAGTGGAAGGTAGTATAAGGAACAGAGAAGATAATAATAAATACAAGTTAAGAGGCAATAGAGGATCCATCATTCAGGGTAGTTGGGAACGATGTAATTGGCAACTAATTAAAAAGAAGTATCCCTCCAAGACAAACTATGTTCAATGTGAATTTTCCTCATGTAAGGCACTCTAGATCATGGTCAGACAACATTTAATGTTAATGCCACATGGTTAAAAGATCTTAAATTAGGAATAGAAAAATTGCAAGAGATTATAAGAGGAGCCCAAATAAGTTTTCCAACTATATCAATCATAGTGATATAATGGAAGCTGAATCCATTGAAGGACAAAAATTTGTGAAATGACAGCTTTATTGAGACGATTTATAACTTACAAGAGAGGGTGACAGTAAAATTCCGCTCCCAGTAGGCAGAGTTAAATGAAGAATATACCATGCAGAAATTTGAAGGTTTAAATATCCTGTACACTTCTGGTGAGATGAGATACATGGGAAAGTTTAGCACAGAGCAGTGCTTGAATTTGTGGGATGAAACCGTGGAAAGTTACAGCACGCAGGGGGCTCATGTTGTCGAGCTCCCCTTGGTGAGCCCTGGCAACTGACCTCAGTCAGGCGAACGACAACAAACAGAGACAGCACCAGGAATAGTGCAACCTCAGCCGCCACAGCTTGCAGCCCTAATGCAATCTCAGCCGCCACAGCTTGCAGCCCTAATGCAACCTCAGTCGCCGCGGCTTGGCGCCAACCATGCACCCTTTTTAGGGCGGGCACCTACGGATGTCGAACCGGATGGCATCACCCTGCAGCAGCTGAATGCGGAAAGCCTAACTGGCTACAGTGCCTGGAGGGCGTTATATAACTTCTGCTGTCTCAAACCGCAAGGGGAAGAAGACAGCATGCAGCCCTGCTGAATTTCATATTACACTCCAGCTCAAGTAGCTCCTGCAGAAAAGCAGGTGGACAATTAATCCATATTTATCATATTAAAGTGATATTCATAACATTGTTTGAGCTTCATGCTGGGTTCTCAAAAGACCAATGAAATTAAAGCGCAGAGAAAACAAAGGGCGTTGTGGAAATACTGCAACATGTATTCAGTATTCCTTGTTGCAAGTGGTAAAATGTTCAATCTACTTTTTTGGAGGATTACTGTATCACACAAGGATGATGGTGCTTTGGTTGCTGTGGGTTGGACCACAGAAACAGTAGTCCCAACAATGGTACATCCATAGTGGCAGGATGGAGTAGAACTACAGAGGTGGGGTGCAGCTCTGGGGTGGAAATCTCAGTGGCTCTAGTTGTATCTCTGAGGGTGTGAGGGAAGAGGTTGTCAAGGTTTTATGTTGAGACACCGCATTAGGATACCAATATCGCCCGGTGGTATTCTGCTCGTCCATAACTCGAGTGCTAACGAGTTGTTTGCCTGAGCCAGCACTGACGTCAAACAGAATGAACAGGCCCTAAGGTTTTAGGTTCCATGTTGATTTCCATATATACAGGAATGCATACACAACAGTCCTGGATCTCTCTGGAAAACCACTAAGCCTCATAGAAGCACTTAAAAATCTTTAATGTTGCAGTAATGCGAGTCTTAGGGCCTGTCCCACTTGGGCGACATTTGCGCATCATTTACATGACATCATTTACGCATCACGACGCACGACGGCACGTCCTAACACGGACATGGCGCAGCGAGTGAAATCAAGCCCCTCCCTCCCTTCTGCTGCAAACCGAACACGCTGTCAGTCGCGCCGCTCGCAAGTCCTTTGAAAAAACCTTGCCAGCGGGCAAGCGAGCTTTGAAAAAAAACATTGCCTCCCCTCCCCTCTCTCTCTCCCCCTCTCTCTCTCTCTCCCCTCTCTCTCCCCATCTCTCTCTCTCTCTCTCTCTCCCCCTCTCTCTCTCCACCACCTCTCTCTCCCGCTCTCTCCCTCTCTCTCTCTCTCCCCTCTCTCTCTCTCTCTCCCTCTCCCCTCTCTCTCTCCCTCTGCCCCTCCTCTCTCTCTCCCTCTGCCCCTCCTCTCTCTCTCTCCCTCCCCCTCTCCTCTCTCTCTCTCCCCCCCTCTCTCTCTCCCTCCCCCCTCTCTCTCCCCGTCCCCCCTCTCTCTCCCCCCCCTCCCTCTCGCCCCCACTCTCTCGCTCCCCCCTCTTCCCCCCTCTACCTCTCATCTCTCTCTCTTTCTCCCCCCTCTCTCTCTCCCCTCCCACTCTCTCTCCCCCCTCTCTCTCTCCCCCTCCCTCTCTCTCTCCCCCCTTCCTCTCCCCCACCTGCGCTGGGCCTCACTCTGACAATGAAGGAGGCCCTGTCCCGTTGGGCCAGGTCCCTCAAGGCAATATTCCACCACTGACCCATAGCCCCCAACCACGGCGCGGCTATGGGTCAGTGGTCCTGTTGTGACGCCAGAGATCCCCGTTGTGATGCGAGTCACGGCAACCCTTCCCCCAACTGTGCCTCACCATCCCTCTTCAAACCCCACCCCCAGCACTCCCCCCATCTTCTTCACCCTCCCTCTTCTTTGCCCTCTCCTCCCCTCCCCCACTCCTCGCTCACCTCTCCCTCCCTCTCCTTTCCCTACCCTCAATCACTCCCTCCCTCCCTCCATAGCCCCTCTCCCCTCCCTACCCCCTCCTCTCCCTCTATCTCCCTGCTCCCCCACTCCTCACTTCCCCCCTATCCCCCCTTCCCACTCTCCCTCCTCACCTCCGCCACTGCCCTCCTATCCCTCTATCTCCCATTCCCACCTCCCCCACCCCCCCTCCTCTCCCTCTATCCCCCTCCTCCCCATACTCGCTCCTCACCTCCCCCACTTTCCCCTCCCTCTCCCCTCCCTACCCCCTCCTCTCCCTTTATGCCCCTGCTCCCCCACTCCTCACCTCCCCCCTATCCCACCCCCTCACAATGAAAATCGAGATTTTTTTTATGAAACCTCTCCCCTATCCCCCCCCCCAAAGAAAATCGTGATATTTAAAAAAAAATTGAAATATCAATGAAAATCATGTTTTTCTTTAAAATAACCTAAACACAATGTTAGCTGTTAATGAAAATGGAAGAACTTTTTGAAAATTGCAATTTTTTATGTAAATGAGATTCGGTATCCCATTGTGATGTCATTGTGACATCGAATGTGGCTGATGGGCAGGGCAAGTGGAAAAGTGTTTTCAACAGTGATTTTTGTAAAGTTTAAAATGTCAATAACTTGTAAAATATACCATCAATCTGAACGAAACTTGTTTCATTTACATCACAGGCCAATGGTGAGTAAGATGGGCCAAAAATTGTAGCGCTATCGTCTACCATTTTGGCAGGGTTTTGGGATATCATGCACATGCATGTATACAAACAAACAAACAAGATGAGAGTTTTAGTAATATACTAGACCAACTGGGACCTCCTGTCACATGGGAGGCCTGGTCCCCAACGCAACCCGTTCCCCCATGCAATATTGCACCACTAACCTGTAGCCCCCATGGGAGGAGTGGTCCCCCAACTCAACCTGTTGCTGAACGTAAGATTCCAGCACTCCCCTGCCTCCCCCAGCACTGGACTTTAAAAAAAATACAATTGCACTTCCCCAATTGCAATACCAATTCACCCCCCCCCACCCCCTGTCCTGCCAGGAGCTGGAGTAAGTGTTGTATGATGGCAACATTGTTGCAAATGTTGGGTGGAGGACTATGATATCCCATTCAGGTGAAAAGTTGGTGGAAGCACAGAGTGTTCCTGTATTACAACTTTGTATCGAAGTTTGTTGGAAGCTGGCAGGAAGGATTTTAACTAAAAATCTTGTTAGTCGGCTTTTTTAAACCTTTAAAGATCAATAACGTGAAATATAACATCAAATCTGAAGGAAACTTAACAAGATCGACGACGGGAAAAAGCTGAGTATGGTTCTGAAATTTTTTTAACACTACGGTGTACCGTTTTGGCGTAGATACAATCTCAATCAGCCACTCACACACACACACACACACACACACAAACACATAGAAACAAGACGAGACTTTAATAGTATATAGATAGATGTAGATGCCCTTTCAGTGAATTCCCGAGGTCATTGTACCTGTATCCCAATTTGCACAGATTCACCAGCACTGACGTGTGTGACACCATTGAAGACTAACAAGGTCTGGCTGAATGGCAAGTATCTAACTCTGTGCCCCTAGAATGATTCTGCCTCTCTGAAGAATTGTCTGGGACCACCAACAACCTTTTCTGCATCCATGAAGACTGTCAGAAATCAAATACCACTGACAGGTTAAGAATATTGCAATTTAGTATTATGAAGATTATCATATGTCATTTGCTGTTGAAATCATTTCCACATGACTGAGGCTAGAATGACATGAGGCCTGCTAATATTAATTATGTCACCGTCTGGTCATTGCAAACTAGAGAGGTTTCAAATGGCAATGTTTGGAATGTTTTCTTTCAGTTTTTACCAATGGGGTTGAAGTCCCACTATATACAGTGATTCTAACTTCCAAATGGTGCAGGCATGCGAATTAGTTTTGAAATTCCCACACACATCCCATTATTGCTCATATCTTGCCCCAATACGGAAGCTGAAGGAGCAACTTGGCTAGTTAAGATACTCTCACCACTTCATATAAGAATACAAAAGTTGATAATGTTCAATATACCACATCTATGGAGAGGCAATGTTTCAGGTCGATGAATAATCATCAAAAATGAGAATAATTAACGAAGTTGTAGTGAAAGTGAGAGAGGAGGTTCATGCAAAAAAGATGGTTTGTGATAAGGTAGAGGGCAGGAGTGGTGGTGCTGGCTGAAAGAGTGAAATGCCATTTCTCCTGGTCTCCACATGTTCTTGCCTTTTCTTCTCTCCTCTTACTCTACAAGTTATCTTTTACTGCTGTCAGTCCCAATGAAAAGGTGATTGATCAAAAACATTATTTCTGTTTCTGTCTCCATGGATGCTGCCTGTTCTGTTGTTCCAGATTTTCAGCACTTGTAGCATTCTGTTTTTACCCTGGCGTTGGTTCAGACATGGGTTTCTGATGAAATGATATGCTGACTTTTACTATGTCATTCATCTTCGAGAAGCAACCAAGCAATAAAGAAAATAGTCTTGAACCTTGCCGGAGTTCCATTCTATCCAAAATAAATTTCACTTTGATAAGAAGCTGGAGAGATGATGGAATGGGGTTTCTGACAAAAGGCAATTTAGCTGATGCATCAATTTAATTCTGCTGTCGGTGACCACAATGACCAGATTATCGGGGACCATAATGAGCACATTATTTCCTTTTTGCCATTGTCACATACAATTCGTGCTGCACTAGTTATCTTGATGTATATTTTTACATTCAAAGGGAAGTAGCAGCTCACATCGTTATACTAAATGTTATCACACTTGGGAAAGGGACAGAGAACAAAAACATTTTACACCAACGAGTAGTATTTATGACATACATACAACAAATGTATCTTGCACAAAGTGTTACAGATTGAAAAATAATTAAAAGCAATAAGGGAGCCACTGGTAATTTTGCAAAAGCCTTGGGCACATAGCTGAGTGGTCTTTTAATTCTGAGGTAATGTTCGTGATCTTGTCCACAGCATATTAGTAAATAACAAGTAGAAAGTTATACATTAATAATAAAATGTGGGGAAATGTTGCTAAATATTATTTTGCTAATTAGATTATGTAAACAATGGCTTATTATACAATTAAACTATCATCATATTGTTAACACGGTGGATAGCACAAATACTTCTGTGGTGAGATCTTACATTTCAGACCTTGGTTACTGGAATTACTCTGTACCCTAAAGGGTGTTCTACATAGTCGATGCAGCATGAAAATACAGCACTAGGTGTTTGAATTTTGAGGCTACTCTGTGTGCTCTTGACCCGCTGCAAAGAACGTAGGCACATATGAGCAAGAGTTGCCCATCCAGACTCTTAAGCCTGCTCCACTATTCAACAAGATTATGGCGGTCTTTTCCTCGATATCCATCCCTTGGTTCCCTGAATCTCCTGTGCTTCAAAGAAAAAAAGACCACCCTTTCCAAGCTCTCCCTAAAACTCAAGCCTGCAAACCCTTTTCAACTTCGAGTCAAGAGTGTTTTATTGTCATATGTCCTGAAAAGGAACAATGACATTTTTACTTGCAGCAGCTCAACAGATATAATTGAAAGGACAACCAGGTGGTTTGTAAAAGGAGTGTTGATTCACCACCACTCATTTTTTGGCTGGCAAAATACCTGCCATATGTTATTACCTTTCACTTGAGGGCGTCCGGTAGCCTGTTCGAGAACAAGGCAAGCAAGCCGAAAGAAAGAGAATACTGTTAGAACACAGAGCAGCTCCACCATTAAATGTTGTAACTTTACAGGTTTATTTCTAAAGGAAAGTTGCTACATTTTCTATGATATCACATGCCAGGAAAAGGGCTTTAGAAGATTACACCTTGGAAGTGTTTAGGATCTGGAAAAGGAAATATCCCAGTCATAACATTTATGGAACTGACATCTGTCCTGAAATATCTGTTTGGTGTATCAAAAAGCAAAACACAATACACTAGGTGCTTAAATTGTTGCCACCAGGTTTTGATGGTTACTCTATACTCTCTTTGATCCAATATTATGACCTTTTGTTGCTGCATCAATATGCCGGTAAAAAGGCTGACAGCAGCTGAAGGAACCACCTCACAAACCACCCTCCTGCCTGTGTGATCAGACCTCTTGCTCTGACTGTGGAAGAATCTGAATTGTCTTTAAACACATTCAATCTTCTGCCATATCTTATCCAATATTACCTAACTTTGCTGGCTTTACCTTTGCAAAAAGTCCTATGTTTTGAACATTATATATTTTTATAAATAAACAACATACAGAACAAATTTTCATGAAATTTATCATTGATAGTTTTGAGAGAAGTATAAAGTCCCATTTCCTCATAGAGCACATTCTTAATCTCAATGTAACCATCGGTGAGTCAGAAAGAATAGAAGGGAAAATGTAATTCCTATCATTTGAAAAGTAAAAATCTACATAAGGAAAAAAAGGAACTGGTGCAAATACTCAGCAAGTCAAGCAGCCTCTGTGGAGAGAGAAATAAATTTAACATTTCTGGTTGATGAACTTTCATGAGAAGTGGGAAAAAGGAAGATGAAATGAAGTGCAACCTGCTGAGTAGGAGGGGAGGGGGCAGAAAAAATAAAAAGGGGGGGGGCTGTGACATAGAGGAGCCAAAGTTTGTAGAGGAGATAAAATGATTTTGGTGTTATCCAGTAACAGGTGAGAGAGAAAAGAACATTCAACAAAAAGAACACCCTGGAACGAACTGAAATGTACTGCTGCAAGATTCAAATATTAAATTAATTTTGATTCATTTCATTCACATGGGGATTGAAGACATCCTTCAAAGCAGACTGCTTGAAAGAACTGTTCCTGCTCCACATAAGCAGCCTTTGATATATCAGGGTAGTCACTATTTTAAATGCTAAACATGCTGAGTTTGTACTATGGTCTGTTCTACTGGAAGCAGGCTTGCCTTTAGAAGTGACAGAAAACATATCAAATATTTATACCCAAGATTTTAATAGGTCAGCATAGTATCCCATAGGTCCCTGGTCTTTGAATCCAAATCTCGATCTAGGAAGCATCTGCCATTTAACTTCGAATCAAGGTCAAAATCCTCAATCCAAACTTTCAAGTTTCAACTTTAAACTACAGATGTCCATTGCCTTCCTTATTCATTTAAAAAAAAAATCTTGGTAGCTCAAAGCTATATTGCCCCCACTAGTTTAATTTCTTGATGAATGTTCCCATTTAAGGTAAATACTCTGATAGCTGCATCGTATGCTGTAATGTCAGATATTTCAAGGCAAATATCTATTTACACTTAAGATAGACACAAAATGCTGGAGTAACTCAGTGGGACAGGCAGCATCTCTGGATAGAAGGAATGGGTGAAGTTTCGGGTCGTGACCCTTCTTCAGACTGAAGTCTGAAAGTTTGGAGAAGGGTCTCAACCCGAAATGTCACCCATTTCTTCTATCCAGAGATGCTGCCTGTCCCGCTGAGTTCCTCCAGCATTTTGTGTCTATCTTCAGTTTAAACCAGCATCTGCAGTTCCTTGTGTAGGAAAGAACTGCAGATGCTGGCTAGCTCCCATTTCCACACTGACCTTTCTGTCCTGGGCCTCCTCCATTGTCAGAGTGAGGCCCAGTGCAAATTGGAGGAACAGCACCTCATGTTTCGCTTGGTTTTGCATCTGCAGTTCCTTCCAACGTCTATTTACATTGTATACATGTCCTAAATGTGGTGCCTATATTATATTTACATGGGCTCATATTAATGCTGTTGCTAAACATGTTAGGACAGGACTTCAAGAAGCATTCAGTGCATAGCATGAGAAAAGGAATATGGTCAAGGTATGTGGGCCTACTCTTAGTGGGTAACATTGGGCCGACATATCATTCGCAAACCTGATACCATACTCATGAAACAGACATTCTTTTCCCAGGTTTGTCATGGGAGGACATTGCCAAGCAGGCCAAGCAAAAGATTCATGGATGTTCTCAACTTGAAGAAGCGCAACGATCCTACTGATGTTTAGGAACGTCTGTCCCATGACTATTCACACTGGAGAAGGAAAATTCAGGATATATTCAGAAGCTTCAGTCCCTGCATAGAGAGCCCACAGAAGCCCAACAAAAAACAACAGGAGCGCAGCAGCTCACAAACTGCACACCAGCCTGCCCCATTAGTCATCTCATGTCCCATCTTATGATGGGATGCAGTTCTTCTGTTGACCTTATTAGCCGCCTCAGAACTAGAATGAAAACATCATTATCAATCACCTGAAGAAAGCCAGTTGTGAGTATACACTCATGTATGAGAGTTCCCAGTGCAAGGGTGAGAGTCATCAAGCAAATGACACAAGTTGGTTGTTTGCATGTATTTTCAACGAACTGCTCAACTATGGTTTATAATAGGAGATGTCCAAACATGGTGGAAATAGACAAAATTCTTTGCTTACTCATGAAGCACTGGCAGGGTGGTTAAGGGAAGGCAGTTAGCATTTGGTAAGTGGAGTATGTCCATTGAACCTACATATTTGAGGGCTAGTTTTCAGGTTCTGGGTTTTCGTGTCCATTTCTGGTGAGATTACTCAACCTAACATGGGACCTACTGCTGTGAATGAGATAATTCTTGATTGTGTTGCTGTCTTGAAGTGGGAAGAGAAATGTGGCTAGAAGCTTCAAAGTTCTGTTGAAATTGAGACTTACCAAGCACATCTTTGGGGGTTGAATCAAGGGAGGAAGAAAACATTACCAAGCAATGTCCCTTTATTCTGACTCTTGGAACCTTCCAGCCATTGTCAATGTGCTTCTGCTAACTGTTACAGTGACAGATGGCATGACAATCTGCAAGAACCTTAACTCTGTCTCTCCCAATATTTGCAGACAGTTAACAGGGAAAGGGATTGTAAGTGAGAATTTTGCTTCTATTCCAGATGCTGCTCTACCCAATTCACATAGTACCATGGAAAACTTCCAGTCCAATGCATTACGCAGTGATAATCTTCATGGGCTCTGCCTTTTTTATCAACAAATAGTCATACATTTATGCTTTGTTTTATTAGCAGCAAGCAAACTGAGAGTTTGGTGTCTGAGATAACTGAAATCATTCATGTTAAAGGAAATGAATTCAAATACTTTCAAATCTGAACAAACATCACCTTGGAAAGACATAAACAGATCAAATTTGACTTCAAGATTTGATTACCAGCTCAACCTGACCATATATTTTCACTGGTAAAATTTGGCAATGCAGGCCTTGCAGAAAATAGAAATGTGTCACTTTGGCCCAATCTAATTACACGTTTTGATGCAAATGTCAGCCATGCTGTAATTCAAACCTTTGAAATGTTTGCCATTGGCACCTCAGCTTTCACAAAAGAAACATATCTTGAACTTTACACTAATCCACATGGAATATTCTGCCAACGTTTTTCTGTAATATCCCTTTATTCCCTTTCGTTAGTTGTTTTATGATTTGTACTGCACGGAAATTAATTGTCAACATTTTTTCACATAATCTTTATAATTAACACAGATCAATCCCATAAATGTTAACTTTTTGGCAGTTTTTGGTGTAATTGGCAGAAACAATTAAAATATAAATGATGAATAGTCATTTTCAACTTCTAATGCATAACAGATCAACAGGAGATGCGATCTCACTAGCTCTCCACGGCACTAGATCACTTGAACGATAACAGCATATACTGTACATCAGGCAAAAACATTCACAAACTACTGGAGTAATTCAATGGATCAGGCAGCATCTCTGGAGAACATGAAGAGGTGACGTCTTGAGTTGGGTCCCTTCTTCAGACTGTTTGCAGGAGGGGAAAAGAAAGCTGGAAGGAGGGGGGGGCAGGAAAAAGCTGTGTGTGTGTGTGTGTGTGTGTGTGTGTGTGTGTGTGTGTGTGTGTGTGTGTGTGTGTGTGTGTGTGTGTGTGTGTGTGTGTGTGTGTGTGTGCGTGCGTGCGTGCGTGCGTGCGTGCGTGCGTGCGTGCGTGCGTGCGTGTGTGTGTGAGAGAGAGATCACATCTTCTCGAAAAAACTACGTGCTAACGGTAAAATATCTAAATATTCCGGTAGAGATTTATCCCGTGGACTCCGAAATCGTCTTATCTGAAGAATTCATGCATTATTTCTTGTTATTAATCAAAATGTTCACAAATCTGAAGAAACTTTGAAAAAAACACGCCTGGCTTTGGCTGATGATGTCACAATGGATCTGCCTGCCTGCCGTTCTTGCTCATGCTGCGAGTGACGTCACCCCCCCACCCCTCCCTCCCCCCCATTATTCAAAAGTCGGGCCTCAACTGAAGACCAAAGATCATAGCAGAAGATTACGCTGCGAGTGAAGAACGAGCAAGTCAGGCCCTGTACGAGAGCTCTCGGGTCCGACTCTGGTCGGGTCCATCTTGAGTCGGAACCGTCTCGGGTCGGGTACCTCTCCGCCCTCCTCCTCCTCCCCCACCCCCTCCTCCTCCCCCCCCCTCCTCCTCCTCCCCCCCCTCCTCCTCCTCCCCCCTCCTCCTCCTCTCCCCCTCCTCCTCCTCTCCCTCCCCTCTCCTCCTCCTCCTCTCTCCCCCCTCTCTCTCTCCCCCCTATCCCCCCTCTCCCCGACCCTCTCCCCCACTTTCCCAGCTCTCTTCCCACCCCTCTCTTCCCCCCTCCCTCTCTTCCCCCTCCCTCTCTTCCCCCCTCCCTCTCTTCCCCCTCCCTCTCTTTCCCCCTCCCTCTCTTCCCCCTCCCTCTCTTCCCCCTCCCTCTCTTCCCCCCTCCCTCTCTTCCCCCCTCCCTCTCTTCCCCCCTCCCTCTCTTCCCCCCTCCCTCTCTTCCCCCTCCCTCTCTTCCCCCCTCCCTCTCTTCCCCCTCCCTCTCTTCCCCCCTCCCTCTCTTCCCCCCTCCCTCTCTTCCCCCTCCCTCTCTCTCTCCCCTCCTCCCCCCCTCCCTCTCTTCCCCCTCCCTCTCTTCCCCCCTCCCTCTCTTCCCCCCTCCCTCTCTTCCCCCTCCCTCTCTTCCCCCCTCCCTCTCTACCCCCCCTCCCTCTCTTCCCCCCTCCCTCTCTTCCCCCCTCCCTCTCTTCCCCCCTCCCTCTCTTCCCCCCTCCCTCTCTTCCCCCCTCCCTCTCTTCCCCCTCCCTCTCTTCCCCCTCCCTCTCTTCCCCCCTCCCTCTCTTCCCCCCTCCCTCTCTTCCCCCCTCCCTCTCTTCCCCCCTCCCTCTCTTCCCCCCTCCCTCTCTTCCCCCCCTCCCTCTCTTCCCCCTCCCTCTCTTCCCCCCTCCCTCTCTTCCCCCCTCCCTCTCTTCCCCCCTCCCTCTCTTCCCCCCTCCCTCTCTTCCCCCCTCCCTCTCTTCCCCCCTCCCTCTCTTCCCCCCTCCCTCTCTTCCCCCCTCCCTCTCTTCCCCTCCCTCTCTTCCCCCTCCCTCTCTTCCCCCTCCCTCTCTTCCCCCCCTCCCTCTCTTCCCCCCTCCCTCTCTTCCCCCCTCCCTCTCTTCCCCCCTCCCTCTCTTCCCCCTCCCTCTCTTCCCCCCTCCCTCTCTTCCCCCTCCCTCTCTTCCCCCCTCCCTCTCTTCCCCCCTCCCTCTCTCCCCCCCCTCCCTCTCTTCCCCCCCTCCCTCTCTTCCCCCCTCTCTTCCCCCCCTCTCTTCCCCCCCTCTCTTCCCCCCCTCTCTTCCCCCCTCTCTTCCCCCCCTCTCTCCCCCCCTCTCTTCCCCCCCTCTCTCTCCCCCCCTCTCTCCCCCCTCTCTATCCTCCCTCTCTCCCCCCCCTCTCTCTTCCCCCCCTCTCTTCCGCCACCTATTGAAAGTTAAGTTGGCAGTTTATGTTAATGATATCACATTGTGATGTCATAGCTGCTAAATACCACTGCAACTTCTCAAAGTGGATTTTGTAAAGTTAAAAATGTGAATAGCTTGTAAAATATACCATTAATCTGAACAAAACTTTATACATCACACCACAGGACAATGGTGAGTAAGGTGGTCCAAATATTGTCGTGCTATCTTGTACCGTTTTGGCATAATTTCACATACGCCGACATCCACACATACACACGCAGACAGAATCACACACATAGCAACAAAAAAGATGAGAGTTTTAGTAATATACTAGACCAAGTGGGACCCATTGGGTCCCATTCCCAAAACACAATATTTCACCACTCACCCATTGTAGGTGGAATCACGTTTTGCAGCTGGAACGTAAGGGGTATGAATGACCCAATGAAAAGGGGTAAGATCTTGGCACAATTAAAGTCATTCAAGGCCGACATAATTTTTTTACAGGAAACACACCTGAAATTACAAGCGCAGACAAGGCTGAGGGCTAATTGGATCGGTCAGACATACCAATCCTCATATAGTACTAAATCTAGAGGTACAGCAATCATAATTCGAAAAGGAATACCATTTAAACTAAAGAATAAAATAATAGACAAAGATGGGAGGTATGTCATAGTTACGGGAGAGATAAACTCGACCACAGTTACCTTAGTAAATATTTTGATAATCCTCAATTCTTTAATAAAATGTTGAACTTAATCTTAGAGCTTAATTATCAAAATGTAATATTTGGAGGAGATTTCAATTGCGTTCTTGACAATTATTTGGATAAATCAACACAACAAAAAAGATTAAACATTAAATGTAAATCTAGTGAACTCTTATATACAAACATAAAAAAAACAAATATAACAGATGTATGGAGGATTGCAAATCCAGCCGGACGGGAATATTCTTTCTACTCAATGGTACATAAAACCTACTCACGAATTGATTACTTTTTAGTAGATATGAAATTAATTCCATTTACATCAAATCCAAAATACCATAGTAGTATCATTTCAGATCATGCGCCGTTAACTTTTTTCTTAATAATAGAAGGAATGACCAATAAAAATTCGTTCTGGAGATTTAATCCCCAAATTGTAAGCAACCCACAGGGTTGTGCATATCTAAGAGAACAGATGGATTTTTTTTTTAGACCAATGATACACCAGGTATATCACCCTCATTATTATGGGAATCATTTAAGGCATTTATCAGAGGATCGATAATTTCATATCAAGCATTTCAAAATAAAAAATATATAATGGAACAACTGAATTTAGAAGAAAAAATTAGACAATTGGACTTAGACAACGCCAAAGACCCAACTAGGGATAAACATAATAAGATATTAATATTGAAATTTAAATTTAATAGAATCTTATCCGAAAGAATTATTAGACTATTCCAAATTACAAAACAGGAAAATTTTGAATTTGGCGACAAGCCACTTAAACTCTTGGCACGACAAATGAAAAAACGGGAAAAGGAACATACGATTTCTAAAATTAGGTCAGATAAAGGGGAATTGATAACACTACCCAAAGATATTAACAAAAGATTTGCTCAATTCTACCAAAATTTATATACATCAAAAGTATCAACAGATAATGTCAAAATCACAAACTTTTGGGAAAAATATAATCTCCCAAAACTTAATGTGATGGAACAGGAAGAATTAGGAGCTCAAATCACAATTAATGAAATAGAAGAGTCAATAAAGTCTTTGAAGAACGGTAAAACACCAGGACTGGATGGATTTAGTAATGAATTCTATAAAACATTTTATAAAACAATTTCTCCACGTCTGCAGAAACTTTACATATATGCATTCAAAAAACAGAAATTACCAGAAACATTGGCGGAATCGACTATAACACTAATACCTAAAAAGTATAAAGACTTAGAACACCCCGGGTCATATAGAGCCATTGCATTATTAAATACAGATCAGAAAATATTAGCTAAAACCTTAGCAAGAAGACTAAGTAAATATATTAGTAAATTAATAAACCCGGATCAAACGGGGTTTATACCTAAGAGACATTCGTTTAATAATTTGAGACGTCTCTTTAACATAATGTATTCATATAAGATAGAAGAGGAAGACTTATCAATTATTTCATTGGATGCAGAAAAAGCATTTGATCAGGTGGAATGGGTATACCTTTTTAAAGTATTACAAACATTTCAAATGGGAGATAATTTTATCCTATGGATAAAATTACTATATGATAAGCCCACGGCTAGAATACTGACTAATAATATACTATCCCCAAAGTTTCAACTATCCAGGGGCAATAGACAGAGATGTGTTTTATCACCACTTCTATTTGCCCTGGCGATAGAGCCCTTAGCAGAAAACATAAGAATGCACCCTCATATTCATGGTTATAACATTAAAAACTCTAATAATAAAATATCATTATATGCAGATGATGTATTACTATACATTACAAAATCACACATTAGTATACCAAATTTATTAAATTTAATAGAAGAATTGGTTCCTTTTCAGGATACAGAATAAATTGGAATAAAAACGAAATAATGACGATAAAACCTCAAGAGTCAACACATCTTTTAAAATACCCCTTTAGAATTACTACAGAAAGATTTAAATATTTGGGTGTTCAAATCACTAGAAAACATAAATTACTATTTAACGCAAACTACTTGCCCTTATTTACTAAAATACAAACGTCGATCCAATTTTGGAAAACACTACCGATGTCTTTAATAGGCAGAATTAATGCCATTAAAATTATTTTTCTTCCACAAATACTATATTTATTCCAATCAATACCTACATACATACCTAAAAACTTCTTTCAAAAAATTGACTCATACATTTCAAATTTCATATGGGACAATAAATCCCATAGAATTCAAAGAAGACATTTATATAAACCCAAAGAATACGGTGGACTTACACTTCCCAACTTTATGTACTACCATTGGACAGTGAACATTAAAAATATAATGTATTGGTTAGACAGTTCAACACAACAGTTAGAATGGACAATAATGGAGAAGGAGGATTGCACTCCTTTTAATATAGGAGCGATCCTTTTCTCACCAATAAAACTGAAAATACATATATAATAGAAACCTGATGATTCACAGTACAATACTAATTTGGAGACAAATAAAATCCTCTTAAACTAAGAAATCTTTCGCTTCTTTCACCGATAGCTAACAACCCCACGTTTAAGCCATCGACTATTGACAAAACATTTATTCTCTGGGAACGATTAGGAATTAAGACTTGGGAAGATTTGTATGAAGCGGGAAATTTTTTACCATTCCAAGATTTACAGCTTAAATACAACATAGAAAGTAACCAATATTTTAGATATTTACAAACTCGAGATTATTTGAAAAAACATTCAAAAGATTATCAAAATTTGAAGTTGGACCCTTTAGAACAATGCATGAATAGACAGGCAGAATTGGATCACTTAACATCGTATTTTTATAATATTATTTTAAATATAGACATATCTTCGACAGAAGATATAAGGAAAGAATGGGAACAAGAATTGTCTATAGAAATCTCCAAGGACAGATGGGAAGGCTATTTGTTATATATACATAAATGTTCGATCAACGTTAGACACATATTGATCCAATTTAAAATTGTACACAGATTATATTACTCAAAAACAAAATTAAATAAAAAATTCCAAATGTCTCTCCCATCTGTGATAAGTGCCTAACTAAAGAGGCAACAATAGCACATTCATTTGTCTCCTGTACAAAACTTCAGAAATTTTGGAAGGAAATTTTTGAAAGTTTTTCAAAAAATATTTAAATTAAGACTGGACACAAATACAGAATTGATTATTTTCGGAACAATGAAAGCCTGTTCCGAACTCACTACATTTCAAAGATGTTTATTAAACTACAGTTTGATAACGGCAAAAAAACGTATACTTAAATTCTGGAAAGACGCTCCTATCCCAACGTTTAAAATGTGGATTACAAATATGTCGGAAATACTACACCTTGAGGAAATGGGACTTGTTCTAGCAGGAAAACAAGAGCAATTCTTAAGAATATGGTCACCTTTCATTGATTTGTTACGGGTGTAATATGGTGCAACACAACCCTGGAAAATAATTATTTTAGAACTAGGTGATGGGTGTGAACAGTCAGGAATTAGACACATTCCCTTTCCTTCTTGCTTAGCCTTACCTTTTTTAGATTCCTTACTTATTTTCTTTTCTTAAGGCCCCCCTTTTTTTTCTTCTTCTTTTCTTTTCACATTTTCTAGCACGCAGACTACTTAACCATTATCATTCACTTAACGCCAATTACTGCGGACTACACTTCACTACTATCCTCACTCTTTTCTGCTTTCTCTTTTTTCTTTTCTCCTTTTCTATTATAGGTTAAAGTTTACAAAAAAGGAAAAAAAGAAGTTGTACAAGAAATGTAATATGTTGCATATTATGATTAAGATGGATGTACATTGCTTCTAATAAAATTTAAAAAAAAAAAAAAAAAAAAAAATCAAAGAAAAAAGAAACAAAAAAGATGAGTTTTAGTAATATACTGGACCAAGTGGGACCCATTGGGTCCCATTCCTAAAACGCAATATTTCACCACTCACCCGTTCCCCCAACGCAACCTGTTTCCATCATTCACCTGTTCCCCCCAATGCAACCCGTTCCCCCAACGCAATATTCGACCACTCACCCATAGCCCCCACGGGAGGCCTGGTCCCCAACGCAACCCGTTCCCCTAGACAATATTCCACCACTCACCCGTTCCCCAAATGCAACCCGTTCTTCCAATGCAATCTTCCACCACTCACCCACAGGCCCCCAACTGCGCAGGGGCTGCTCATTTCCCCTTATTCACCCTCCCTCATTTTAAACTTTAAAAAAAATGCAATTGCACTTGCTAGGGCTGGCAGGACTTGGTGTCCTGGGATTGTAACATTATAGCAGGCAGGGCTATAATCCCATTGTGACGTCATAGCTGGAACTGCCAGTGCAGAGGAAAGAAATGTTTCTCAAATTGGGATTTTGTAAAGTTAAAAATGTGAATAACTTGTAAAATATAACATGAATCTGAATGAAACTTGATACACCACACCACAGGACAATGGTGAGTAAGGTGGTCCAAAGATTGTAGCGCTATCATGTACTGTTTTGGCGTAGTTCAGACTATGAAAAGCACGAGCACAAACAAACACGCAAACTCACTCACAGACAAGAAGGGAGTTTTAGTAATATATAGATAGATTCCCCGAATGTTTCACAGTTGAAAAGAGGAAAAATGGTGTGAACTTGAACTTGCAGCCAACATCTTCCTTCGACTATTCCGCACAGCATTCAATTGATGTAAATCGAATTTGCAAAACAACAATCTAATTGATTTTAGAGAAAGCCAGTGAATGAACAGAATACAACCTCCAAATGAAATGTATTTCATAACACTACATACTTCTGGAAATGTAGCAACATAGTGACATTTTTCCCCAGTAACTTTAAAATCAATTTTTGTGTAATCCATCACCACCAACTTTTCCCTTTACGAACATCTTCATCAATTGAAAGGGGAGGAAACAAGAACCTTCTGCCACTCATTATTCCAGATCTGAAAGTTGCTGCAGGCATTCTTTTTCTAGAGAGAGAAAATACCAATTTTTCATCTTCCGTAGACCTCTGTAATTTTTAACAAGCTGCTAGTTGGAAGCACCACCATTCAATTTGATTGGCACAAATATATTGAAGACAAAGATGCAAAGGACATTATTTTACTCTAATCTAATATGCAAAATAAAAACCTTAATTTCTGAAATAGGTGGTATCTCAGCAAATTTCTCCCACATAGCTTATCTGATAGTTGCATGCTTCTGGAAGTTAACCCTGGCAAACTAAATTTCATTTAATAGAATATTCACCATGTAAATGAAAACAAAAGTATACTCGACCAGACAGGTATTACCTGGACCATCCCATGACAAAAATGATTTATCTTCAGAAAGCAGTCACTCACAACAGTAAATAAGGTTGGGCTATGTCTTGGGGAAGGGATCATATGATGGACAATCTCCCATTTGAGCATTGTTGAAGAGAAGAGTCACTCTTGCCTGCACTCCACCAAGGCATTTTTTCTCTGTCAATAGACAATAGTCAAAAGGTGCAGGAGTAGGCCCTTCAGCCTTTCGAGCCAGCACCGTCATTCAATGTGATCATGGCTGATCATCCACAATCAGTACCCCGTTCCTGCCTTCTCCCAATATCCTCTGACTCCGCTATCTTTAAGAGCCCTATCTAGCTCTCTCTTGAAAGTATCCAGAGAACCGGCCTCCACCGCCCTCTAAGGCAGAGAATTCCACAGACTCACAACTCTCTGTGTGAAAAAGTGTTTCCTCATCTCCGTTCTAAATGACTTAACCCTTATTCTTAAATAATGGCCCCTGGTTCTGGACCCCCCCCCCCCCCCAACATCGGGAACATTTTTCCTGCCTCTAGCATGTCCAAACCTTTAATAATCTTATATGTTTCAATAAACATTGTGTTTATTTTTTATAATTCATAGCTCTGATATTAAAGGGCCATGAATTATAAAAAAAGTATCTCAAACTATCTATTAGTTTTATGAAAAGTTCAAAGTCGCCACAAGGATTGAGGGAATCTCTGCTCAGTGCTCTGCGCCTCAGTAATCCATCTCCCCTAACTGCAAATACTCACCTGCCAAGTTTAACAGGCAACTACTCCCACAGCTTTCACTCTAAATTCCTATGCCAACACACTAAATTCCAACACACTCACTTGTTAACTTTTCCTTCAGTCATTTTGCCAGAACAGTTAGTGCACAATATCTACAAGAAGCAGACAATCCCTATTTAAAACTCTTTATGATGTACAGGATCTAGTTTGTGCACAGTGGCACAGTGGTAGAATTTCTGCCTTACAGCACCAGTATTGTACCAGCCTTCACCACAATGTACGTGGTGAACGCTGGTCAGCGTTGACTTGGTGGGCCGAAGGGCCTGTTTCCACACTGTATAATATTAATAATACAAAATGAATGGCATTCATCTGTCAACGTTTACAGAAACCGCTCGGCCGTGTTAATTTATCACTGACCTCCCTGGATGACTACTTGCATTGCTGACCAGGACCACATATCTTCACTCACGAGAGCAAAATATAATGTTAATATAGATGTAGCGTTTGGAGAAGGAAAAGAAAATTGATTAAAATTTGTTACACATCCTTCAAATGCCAAAAAGCCTCTGTAACTGAAATCTCAAATTTTGAGGTTTTAATTAAAAAATAGTTGTGAATTTTTGTCACGTGACAAGAATGCTGGCTGTTCAGTGACAGGAAAACATGGATCAATAAAAGGCTGCGAAGAGTAATGAACTATAGATTATGATGGGAAATTGTTGAGAAACAAAGATATTTTCTCATTAGTTTGTACATATCCTATTACATACTTATTTGACAGCTGGACACTGGGAAAGTAAATAAACAAAAATAACATTTGGTATAACTTTTTTTAATTTCAAGTATTTCAAGACTTCTAGGGTTAGGGTTAAAGCAAAATTGACCAGTATTACAAGTGGACAATGTTTTTTTTGTAGAAGGTAGAGTCTGGGTTACAGCATACTCTGAGGAAATCATTCTGAATATTGCAAAACACACATTACAGAATTAACTATTCTCTAAAAACAAGTGCAGATTTTGAAGAAGTAGATGCAACTTGCAATGAATATTTAAGCAAATGTTCTGATGCATGTTCATTACATCTGTGTGGGATAATTTAATTGTTCTTTTAAAAATAGATCCTTAAGCATTATGTATGATAGAAGATCTCACCACTACAAATGTCTCACTCAAAAAATCATCAGTGACTATCATAAGCAGATGCTCTTCTGTATTGAATACCATCAGGAACATGAGGTTGTTTAGGAATCAGGATGAAATGCACTCACAGATGCCAAACAGAGACATCCTTTCTTATAAAGCCAACTGTAATGAACTTGAAAAGGCATTCATCTTCTTAGCATCTGGAAGAACTGCAGGAAGAGACTGAGCTCCAACTGTGGTGTTGAAATAAGGAATATGTTGTGCAATAACAAATACCTCCACTATTTTTGCCTGATAGGAGGGGGTATGGAAAATATATTAAAAATGCTGACATGATTCTGACAAGCATAAACAAAGACTTTGGATTGATTGTCACAACTGAAAGGGAATTTAGTCTGAATAGTGAGACACTTACGTGGGTCAAAGTAGCAAACGCTTGTTGAATGTGTTTATCCAGAGAGTTAATGCACAGGAGCTTCTGTCCTCCAGATCAACTGTTGACATAATCTTTGCCCGAAGACCAACAAATCCCAGGAGGAAGGACATGCTCTTCACATAATGTGCTGAATCTTAAACTCTTTGACCTCGTCAGTAGAAAGAACCTTATTCAATTAGGCGCCCTTTTGCCTTCCTCAGTCTTATTTATTCTTGCACGATGATTTTGAATTATTGAATTGCTACAGCAAAGCCGGCTATGCGGAACCAGGATCTAGTCAGTCCCAACCTCAACTCTTTCTCCATAATCTTTTTTTTTCTTCTCAAATACATATCAAATTTGCCTTTCAGACAAAGTTGTCCAGAACATGATGAGTTGCTGTTAAAATGTAACTTAAATTCCCCTTGGGTTCTTTTAGCTTGAAATCTGCATCTTTTAATTCTTGTCCTTTCCATCATAACATTTACCATAGTACAGCTCAGGAACGGACCCTTTGGCCCATGATGTTTGGCAATAATTAATATATGCTTTCTTTATTACTGCATCGACTTATGTTGCCAGTTTTAGGGAACTATGGACTTGGACCCCAAGATCCCTCTGTACTTCACTGCTTCTAAGGGTCCACCTATTTACTGTATACTTCCCCCTTATATTTGACCTCCCAAAGTACAGCACTTCACACCTGTCTGGATTAAAATCCATTTGCCATTTCTCTGTCCATATTTTCAACTAATTTGTATCATCATTGGGAATTTCTCTTTATTTGCTTTGCCATAAAGGTAATTCATGAGCTCTCCCGAGTTTAAAAAAAATCAAACTCGTGGTAAATACGTAGAATGTACAAAGCGGCTACGTCAGAGCTCGTGGACGTCTCTTAGTGGCTCGTAAAGCTAACGGCAGGTACTCGGAAAACGCGGTAACTCGTGAAGTTTTTTCAACAGTGTGAAAAATGTCCATGAGAGCCCCGAGTACCTACGAACGGCTATTACCGTAATTCTCCGAGTTCGAATCAGGGGAAACTCGGGAGAACTCTTGAATTACCTCGTACAGTGGGACAGGCCCTTAACTAAGCTTTTTCACCCCAAAACTATTTGGCCAACTCTTCGTAGCACTCTCTCTAAAGCCTCAGATGGTACCTCAAACACGGAACCAAGAATAGGACACCACAATTTTATAGTGGTTGTAGATAATTTCTACTATATAAATAAATATAATAATGTATCAATAAAACCCAGAATTTCCTTTGATATCAATCTGGACCCTTTACAATTTGCTTTCAGAAAAATTAGGTGTACGGAGAACATATAGTCATAGAAACAGGCCCTTCGGCCCAAGTTGCCCATGCCGACCAACATTCCCAACCACACCAATCCCACCTGCCTGCACTTGACCCATAGCCCTCTAAACCTCTCAATTCCATGTGCCTGTCCAGATGTCTCTTAAACGTTATATTGCCCCAACTACCTCCTCCAGCAGCTCGTTCCATATATCCACCAACCTTTGTGTAAAAAAAGTTACCCCTTAGGTTCCTATTAAATCATCCCCCCTCACCTTAAATCTCTGTCATCTGGTTGTTGATTCCCCTACTCTGGGAAAAAAACTCTTGTGTATTTATCCAATCTTATTCACCACTATAAAATCACCCTTCATCCTCCTGTGCTCCAAGGAATAAAGTCGTAACCTCTTCCTATAGCTCAGGTGTTCGAATCCTGGCAACATCCTCATAAATCTTTGCACCCTTTGCAGTTTGACATAATCTTTCCTATAACATGGTAACCAAACCTGAACATAATACTCCAATGTGGCATACCAATGTCTTATACAACTGCAACATGACCTCCAAACTTCTATAGTCAGTACTCTGACTGATGAAGGCCAATGTGCCATAAGCCTGGTTGACCATCTTATCTTCCTGTGATGCCACTTTCAAAGAACTATGTACCTGTACTCCTAGATCTCTCTACTCTACAACACTCCCCAGAGGCATACCATTCACTGTGTAGGTCCTGCCCTTGTTAGACTTCCCAAAATGTAACACGTCACATTTAGAAACATAGAAACATAGCAAATAGGTGCAGGAGGAGGCCATTCGGCCCTTCAAGCCAGCACCGCCATTCATTGTGATCATGGCTGATCATCCCCAATCAATAACCCATGCCTGCCTTCTCCCCATATCCTTGATTTCTCTGTATTAAGTTCTACCAACTATTCCTCAGCTCACATGCCCAACCGATCAAGATCCTGCTGCAATTTTGACAACCATCTTCACTATCTACTATACCACCCAATTTAGTGTCATCTGCAACGTCACTAATCATGCCTTGTACATTCTCATGGAAATAATTAATATAGATGACAAACAGCAATGTGCCCAGCATCGACCCTGAGGCACATAAGTACTCACAGGCCTCCAGTCTGAAAAGCAACCTTCTACCATCACCCTCTGCTTCCTTCCATGAGGCCAATTTTCTACCCAGTCAGCTAGCTCCCCTTGAATCCCATGCAATCTAAGTTCTAGAGCAACCTACCATGCGGAACCTTGTCAAATGCCTCACTGAAATCCATACATAAAACATCTACAGCTCAGTCCTCATCAACCTTTATCGTCACATCTTTAAAAAAGACAATCACATTTCTGAGACATGATCTCCCACGTACAAGTCCAAGCTGACTGTCCCTAATCAACACTTGCCCATCTAAATGCATGCATATCTTATCCCTCAGAATACTCTTTGGTAACTTTCCCACCACAGATGTTAGGCTCACAAAAGCCTGTAGTCCTAGCAGCCCTTCTTAAATAGGGGCACAACATTTGTCACCCTCCAATCCTCCGACACGACACCAGTATTTAATAATGACTCATAAATCTCAGCCAGCGCACCTGCAATTTCCTCTCTTGTGTTTCCTTCCCACAGTGTCCTCGGATGTATCAGATCAGGCCCAGGAGATGTGTCTACCTTCATGCCCGCCAGGACCTTCAGCACCTCCTCGACCATAATACTGACCATCCTCCAGACACTTCCATCGACTGCCCCAAGATCCCCAGTCCTCATGTCTTTCACCACAGTGGAGGACTCATTGAGGAACTTGCCTACCTCTTGTGGCTTCACACACAGTTGAGCATTCCTGATGAGTCCCATTCTCTCTCTGGTTACCCTTTTTCCCTTTATGTACTTATAAGAGCTCTTGAGATTATCCTTAATATTATCTGCCAGAGCTATCACCTATCCTTTTTTTTGCCCTCCTGTTTTTTTCAGCGTGCATCTCCGTTCCCGAAACACCTCCAAGGATGCACTTGAACCCAGCTGCCTTTTTTTACTCTCCCCTCAGCTCTAGATCAACCTTGACAAGAGAAATACGTCTATCAGGATGCTGTTCATACAGCCCAGCCTTGAATGCCATTACACCAAATAGACCCATTTCTATACTCCTGGATCTTGGCCTAAGGGCCCCTGTCTGCAACTGAGTCTGGACTTCCTGATCGGCAGACCTCAGTTTTAGAATTAGTGATAACATTTCTTCCAACATGACCATTACCCATGACCCTCAACACTGATGCTCCTCAGGGTTGTGTGTTCAGTCCCTTGCTCTACTCCCTGTACACTCGTGACTGTATATCCAAATGCAGCACCAACACAATCTTTAAGTTCACTGATGAAACCACTGTTGTCCACCAGATCCACAACAAAGATGATATGGAGTACAAGGAAGTTGATGGGCACATGAGAGAAAAAAGATTGGAGGGAAATAAGTGGGACGATGGGAATATGCTAAAAGCTAGTATAGACAGTGGACAAAATGGCTGCCTTTTAAGTCATAAAAAGAAATATGATGATAAGATATGGTATTACCTTACACTTTTTTGCTAAGCAAATGGCATGTGCAAATTCAGGAACTGGTGTAGGTCACCCTGCCACTCAAGTCTGGTCTGCCATTTAATAAGATCACATCTAATATGATTTTAGACTCAATTTTACATTCTCACCTACTGAAGAACCTTTCATCCCCTCACACATCTACATCCATCTTAAAAATATTGAAAGATTTCTCTATCCTTTGAAGCTGAGAGTTCCAATGACTCATGATTCTTTAAGAGAAAGGGTTTTGCTCAAGTCCGCCTTAAGTGGGCCATTCACATTAGAAAAGAGTGATCCCTAATTCTAGATGCTCCCACAAGAGGACACGTCTCTTCATATTCACTTATTAAGACACTCTCACTCTTCTGAACTTCAGTAGATACTCTCCTGTCCAATAGTTTCTCATAAAATATGGCCATGCTAGCTAGGTATTAGCCTTAAATTTCTTCTATCATACGTCTGCCCATTTTGCCAGCTTTTTCTTGTCTTGAAGATCATAATTATATTTTACTGTTTCCTTCACATACATATTTCGTATTTGCAAATTCTGTACTTGTTCCTCTGCATCCAAGTCAAAAGCAAAGCTCCCAGAATCCATCCCTAGAAGACGGTGCTGCAGATCTTCATCTGTTCAGTTTCCATCCCCAAACCAACTTCACATTCAGGCTACTACTCCTCTTTTTATTGCCTAGGCGTCGGTTTTGCCAATGAGCTGAGCAATAGTTAATAGAGTTTAATGCATTTTGGGAAGTCAAACCAGGGCAGACTCTTCCCTTGAATGGTAGGGCACGGGGGGGGGGGGGGGTAATGGGTACAAGGAATAAGTGCCTGTGGAGATAGTTGAGGCAGGTACTGTAATAAAATGTAAAATACATTTGGATAGTAAATGGATAGGAAAGGTTTAGAGGGATATGGGCCAAACACAGGCAGATGAGACCAGTGAAGATAGGGCATATTGGTTGACAAGGGCAAGTTGTGCTGCAGGACCTGTTTCCATGCTGTATGACTCCATAAGCCTATTCTGTGTCACTCCAGAAATTATCCCAAGAGCTAAAAATTAAACCTGTTTTTTTAAATACACAAGAACAACTGCCATGGAACCTATGTACAAACGCTCACCGATCAAAGACTGCAGCAATTTAGTCAGATTAGTGCTCCATCATTCCCTCATTGCCAGCTTAAAGGGCCTGTTACACTTGGCGATTTTTTCGTCGACTGCCACCGTCAGTGACTGACGTATCAGGTCACCGAAAAATTTGCGGCGTGACACGGCATGATGACGTATGATGCGCGGTGTTTTTTCAATTGTCGCAACATTTTTTTTGTCGCTGCTGGATTTTGAAATGTTCAAAATCTTTTGGCAATGCTGATATGACGCCGGCAGTCGCCGAAAAAGTTGCCAAGTGGGACAGGCCCTTAAAAGGCATTGCTGCAAGTCTGCTGTGAGTGGCTGGTTAAGGGCCTGTCCCACTTGGGCTTCATTTGCACGTAATTTACACATCATTTACGCGCCACGACGCATGCGTCGTGCCGCGCACGTGATGTGCGCATGTTGCGCATTACACACGCATGGTGCTTGGTGACGTAGTCAATGACGCGCGGTCGCGTGTGGCGCCCCAGGATTTTGGGATGTACAAAATCTTCGCGCGCCATCTGCGTGACGCGCAAATGACGCCCAAGTGGGGCAGGCCCTTTAGGCTCTGGCACACATCCACAAACACAGTCTGGAATAAAATACTTGGGTGAAAATAAATAATTTCTAGCTTAGAGGGATTCAAAAAAAAATTTAATGAATTTAGTGCACTGAGAAATGATGTTTTTGTTTTCCATTGAATGAACCCTTGAGGAGAGGATAGTGTTGCTGCTGGCATTTGGAATTTTATGAAGATATTTTTAGTCTTTCTGGGTCTTTTGCTGTACCATTAGCAGAATGATTTCAAGTAATGTCAATAAATTAAACATTTAAGAGTGGTGATATTATGCTAAATACTGCACAACTTTTGTCACTAGGAGAGGAAATGTTAACCTACTAATATTCAATGAAGCTACAGGACTAAAACAGCCCCCTCGCATACCAAGTACCCGATGAGTATCTTCAGCTAACAACTCATGCCTGCTTGTTTTAATTCATTGATCATCCTTTGTCATGTACACCAATAATGGAAAGATTGGGTGAGTTTGTAAATCAATATAGATATAATACAGACAGAAGATTTTAAAGGCAGAGGCCAAGGTATCAGCCTGTAGATTTGGGGGAACGTTCGCTGACAAGAGAAGTGCTGGTCTTAGGTTGGAGAGTTTCATATGCCTCATAGATTACCTTTACTTCTTCAGTTTCGCTGAACACGTATGCTCGATCTGCCGTTGCCTATGCGATATCCTGGTTACCAAACATTTTAACTCCCCTGCCCATTCCCCTACTGACCTTTCTGTCCTGGGCCTCCTCCACTGTCAGTGAGGCCACACACAAGTTGGAGGAAAAGCATCTCATATTTTGCTTGGGCAGCTTACAGCCCAGCGCTATGAATGTGATTTCTCCAATTTCAAGTAACCCCTGCATTCCCTCTTACCCACCCTATCCCCCCCACCAAAGTTGTCCTACCAGTTCCACTGCTTGCATCCTTGTATTCCTTCATCATCACCTCTTCCCCAGCCAACAATGGGCCACCCTACCTTGGTCATCCGTTACCGACCCTGATTTGTTCTGGCCTTTTTCTATCCCCAGTTGCCTCCCCCCTCAACTTTCAATCAGTAGAAGGGTTCTGCCTTGAAACATCACCCATTATTTTTCTCCAGAGATGCTGCCGGACCTGTTGTCTAACTTCAGCACTTTGTGTTTATCCCCATACGTTGTCTATTTACCAATCCTATCTCCATATTATCAAATAATTTGATGAAACGCTTTACCTTTTGAAATGATGTTGACTCTGCCAAATCATTTTATGTTTTAAGCGCTCTATTATCATAATTTCTTTAAAAATTGGATTCCAACATTTCCCCCAATTGATGTTAGACTAAAAGGCTTGTAGTTCTTGGTTTTCTCTCAGTATTTCTCACAATATTATAATTGGTGTTTTTCAATCCTCTGGAACCATTCTAGAAAAGGTGACCAAGGCAAGTAGTATTTTGCAACTCATCAAGTCCACTATCTTTACTGATACTGTTTTATTTATTTTACAATCCTCTCTTTTACCTCTTCAATTAACTTTGTCTTCTATTGTGAAGACATGAAGTATGAGTTTCATCCATTTCCATAATTCCCATTCCATTTTCTTGTTTTGGTGGCACAATATCACAGCAATAGAGTTGCTGCTTCGGCGCCAGAAATCCAATGTTCAAACCTGACTATAGGTGCTGCCTGTATGGAGTTTGCACGTTCTCCCTGTGACCAGGTGGCTTTGCTCCAGTTTCCTCCCACATTCCAAAGACATGCAGGTTTGTAGATTAATTGGTTTCTGTAATGTGTAGGAGGCAAAACTAGTGTATGGGCTCTAACTCGTGTATCGTTGGTTGGCACGGACTCAGTGGGCCAAAGGGCCCGTTACCACGCTGTATCTCTAAACTAAACTAAGACTTCCAAGTTTTCAACATGTACTTGTCATTCTTCTACTTGCACTCAAAGTTTTATCCATTTCCATAATCCCCATTCCATTTATGATCGTTTTTTAATTTTATGCTAGTTTATGGATATTTTCCGCTGTCAATTTTGAATGACTTCCAACCATCATGCTGACTGCTATTTCTTGTAACTTAGTTTTGTCAATTCATTACTATTCTTAACTTTCCTTAAGCAGAAATAGATACCTTTCATATGTAATAATGATTTCTGAATGGAATGTACATTCAAAGATAAAGAATTCTTTAAAATGTCTGCACCACATCTTTTGATCTAAATTTCCCAATTTACTTTAGGCAATTTTTTTCTCATTTTGAACTTTAAATTAGAATAATGTTCATAAACTTAATTCAAATTGCAAATGTTATTTAATCAAAAAATAAGAACTCTGGGTTTCACAAATCATGAAGGGGTTATGTTTCAGATTGGGGTTTAAAATGTCTACGAGGACCCATTGAAAAATACCCAAAGAAATTAAGTATAGACCAATATTGATGGTGATGATGTCTTGTCTGATCTAGTATACTCTACATTGGATTGTATGAACATATCCATGGCTGAATAAAATACATTGGAGTAAAAAAAAAGCCAACCAAATGTAAAATAACAACTATTATAATTTGTAAACTGTTGGTTCATTAATAATTCAAAATGGATACTTCTTGATTTAAACATTGATTTGAGATCCAGTGAATGGGTGAAAATACTTACATTGAATCCACAATCAGATCAATATCCAGGCTTTGGTGTTAAGCCAATGTGGTGATAATTTTATAATATAGCAACACAGGGAAACAAATTGAAAACCATTCATATTTTTATACATCCTGTTTATTTAATGTGCTTTCGCAGGATATAAATAATGACAAAATTACAAAATTTGTAACTGGAAGCCCAAGCATATATACAATTATTAGTTGCAGCGAGGCCACTATTTTATCCCCATACAATTTCATTTTGGTACCATGTTTACAGTGGGTTTATTTTTAAACTGCCAAGTTACTACATACATGTATCAACAGTGAATAGGCAAAAATATGTACAAGGAAACTGCATTGTTCAAGTACTGTAATACTGTATTAAAAGATTAACACTGAATTGAACTAAAATTCAGTCCAACCATACAATATACATTTGATTATCAATTACAACCCAAGCTCTAATAGTCATCCATTAAGTTATATTTGGGTGACCTTTATCATTAAGCCCAGCTTAGTTTCTATATCATATAAAAATAATGTAACATTGAAACAACTTAAGACCATAATTACACAAGTTCAATAAGGATTCTAAAATAAACATTAAATTGATTCACAATAAGTTTTTTTAAACAGTTATTGTCATATAACTGTTATTAAACCATTGTTTATAATTCTGCCTGTACATACCACAGTTACACTTTGGCTCAATGTGGTTTCAATAGGCAATGCAGCAGGGTTATGTTATGTGCCGCTACATTTTTTTTTTGCAAAGAAAGAAGCATGATATTTAACAAACATTGATTGCTCCAGGTAGTAGATCAGTTGATTGTGGTTTCACATGTTTAAAAATAGTTGTCTGCTGCTTTGTTTTGTAAGTAATCAGTCCCAGATCATAGTTTTTGTCGGAAGTGGAAGTTGCTTCACACTGCCGAGCATGTCACTATTCGTGAAATTTTGTCTTTTGTACTACAGAACAAAAATAGATTAATTGTGCCATGTTTCATTTAAATTCAACAATCATGCATGCAAACCATATAGTTTCTGAGAGAGTTATGATATATTATCTGAATGCAACCTCTTCTGCATCCAGCACTGCACTTGGACTGCTAACCTATCCAGTGCCATGTGTACATTTACAGGTTTGTAGGTTAATTGGCTTGGTAAATGTAAAAAAATTGTCCCTAGTGGGTGTAGGATAGTGTTAATGTGCAGGGATCGCTGGTCGGCGCGGACCCAGTGGGCCGAAGGGCCTGTTTCCGCGCTGTATCTCTAAACTAAGTATGCCTCCATCTGCAGTGCAACACACTATTGGGTTTCAGACATGAACACCAATCTGCATTCCAAAAGGGACCTCAGGAACATCACAATAAACTACATTGGAATGATGATCTTTTCTCCCTTAGTCAAAGATTTTCATAAACCAGGAATTTACTTGATTGCTGTTGTACAAGCTATTTAAAAATTATCAATCAAACACAGTTTAGAAATAAGACTGGAAGCTAGCATCTCTGTGTAAAACTCCTGACTCTTTTCCCGCTTCAAAACATTCTAACTTTCATATTTTTGGAGCAAGATGTCATAAAAATCACTACTGGTTACATTAAAAATAAATAACAATATTCCCATACTAAATTTTGCAGTACCACATTACTTTTAAAAAAACACAACATTATTGTCAGCACAGATCTGTTTAAAATAAGGGCTAGAAATTCTGCAGGAATTGAACAAATGTGCTGTGAAATTTCCAGTAAAACAAGAGTGAAATTCACAACAATTGCTAAAAGCAGTTAGTAAACCACCAGAACAGTGCAGTCATTTCAAAACGAAAGCAGTCATTGAAAGATTTTAGCTTTGCCATTTCTAATATTATCCCAAGGCTGCAATTCATAAATCACAGCTTTTAGTTAAAAAGTGATAGTCCAAAGTGATTAAAAAAAGCTTTGATTTTTTTTATCAGCTTTTAGCAGCATTCAAGTGTTCACATGGGCAGAAGAGATTTTCTGCGTTAGAGCTCTAAAATCTTCTAAAATCTGTGATGAGCCAGAAAAGACTGAAGAAAAATATTAAGACCAAGAGAAAAATCTTGAAACTGCATCAGTTTAAGTCCTTCTGATGGAGTGGCTTTTAATGTCTAAAGACAGTTGTCGTGTGTCAGTGCTGTTCCTGTTGCTACAGTGGGAATAATGTCAAGGAGAAAGAGCAGCTTCATGCAGTGATGACAGTAACTGTATAAAGGTCACTCAGCGAGTGCAGGTTTCCTCTCCGCTGGGCAAGAGGTCACCAGAGGAGATAAAATGTGCTGCTTGCAGTGATTGCTCAAGAGTGCGAAGGCACAGACAGAGGAGAATGAGACATAAGGTTTAGAATATTGTGGTCTCGTACTTGGTATTCATTCCCCTTTTAGTTTCTTGCACTGGTTCCACAATCCAAGGTACATTAGTATGAGTCTTTTGTTCCAGAAGAGGTTGATCGATCTGCCGGCAAAGGAAAAAGTGCTACATTAATTTGGAATTTCCTTTATTTATGAAAATATGACAAAAAATTTAATAAATCTAATAGAATTATTACTGTCTCCACAAACTATTATATCCAAATTCTGGAAGTGAGGAAACATTATATTTCAATTATACAGAAACAACCAGTAGTTATATTTTACTAACAACAAATCACATGACTTCCTCAGTCACACGAATATTAAACTTGGCTTCTGTACGTACTAAACATGAAGTATATTGGATGCCGGGAGGGTGAGGAAACATTCCAACAAGTACAGCCTGCACACACACACTTACACACACACACACACACACACACACACACACACAAACAGCAAAATTCAGTCATTTGAAATTAATTAAGTTTTCTGTCCACTAAAAAATTAAAATAAAGATTGTTGACAATTAAAGTTTGCTTTTGTAAAGAGCTGCTCTTTCACATCAATTAAATTCCAAATTCTTCATTTTACTGTGTACACTATGAAAACGTTTACAGTAACCTTGCAATTTTTGTAAAGAACCAGTTATTAGTGATGGATTTAATACTGAAGTGTTATGATTGCTAAAGCAAGAATAATACTGCCTAGGTAGGCACAAAATGCTGGAGTAACTCAGCGGGACAGGCAGCATCTCTGGAGAGAAGGAATTGCTGACATTTCGGGTCGAGACCCTTCTTCAGACTGACTAGTTATACAACATCTTGTATAGATTTACCACATTGTAAAAATTTGAAGTGACAGATCAAATGCATTGTTAGGTCAGGACTGAATACTGCCAATAATAAGAATGCTACTGAAAGGGCCTCCATGGCTTTTAGGTAATGTGTAAATTTCACAGTTGGGAGCTGACACTAATTAGGGAGATGAATTATTATTTTTGAGTTTGATTCTGGAAATGATCATAGGACAAATAATAACCCCTTGAAGGTACCTTTAACATGTATTATTAACATTAATAGTAAAACCTAGTGGTCAAGGAGCAGTACAGTATGCAGTAGGCACACCATCAGTATTGGTGTGGTAGGTTGCAGGGTTGGAATTGCAACTTCCCACATTGATGCTTCCTGATCTCAGTTGATCCGTCAGGAATTTCCACACAGGTAGGGTAGGCAACAAAGGTAAACGTGGGTATGGTTTGATCCCTGGTAACCTAACATATCATTGCCTATTGCCTCAATACAAGGCGGAATCAGATTACCAGGGAATAGTTCATTCACTCACATGATGAGGAAAATACATTTTAAGGGAGGGCAAATAAATAAAAAAAACAGAACTGGACACTCAATCCCGCAACCTCACACCCCACACCCACTGCTGCATGATGCTTGGAATTTTAGTAACGTGAATTGCTTTGTGCTTATTTTAAATTACACTATTTAGACGATTACAGCATAGGCCAGCTGCAAAAGACACGTACCTAGTGTTTTATAGAAACTGGTCTTTGATGAAATCATGTAAAAAAAGACCACTCGTTGTTGGTATCCGGCTTATTACCATTCTGCATCTCCTAGAGACGGTGCGATTAAAACTGTTAAAGGGGAAATCTCACCACAGCACAATTCATTGTTATTGTGCGTAAACAATACATCATTAAAAAACACTAATAAACTATTGTGCAACTTGTATGTTAAGGCATTTTATCTATAACCTGAGTAAAACATATTGAAGCACCTTCCGTGAAGTCTGCGTGGAATCAAAGTACATTAATTATAGTAATGAGCAAAACTCAAGAGTGGATTTGCTGTTCCATTATATATTCAATTATTTACTTAACAGATTACTAAAGGGCCTGTCCCATTTAAAGGGACAGGCCCTTTAAACACCCATCATCTTGCTGACAATTTCATTGTTTTCTTCTTTTTTTAAAATCTGAAAACCTGGAAGGTGCAACATGGAGTTTAAGGAAATCTTTTAGGCTAGCGTGACCAAAATACAGGAATCAAAAATTGTGCATCAAACAGATTCCCTGAATGAGGAATCAAATAGATATTTGATGTACTAGATAACCTGTTTATAAAACAAGCCTATTTACAATAAAACAAATGCTACCCAGTGACTTGAAGAATATACTCAAGCCATCACTTTTATATACCGGTAATCAATAGAATAGCATTTGGCAAATTGAAAAAGATTGACACCCACAGCACTGGATACACACATGCCTGGAACTATTTTACTCATTAATCTCAGATAAGGCAATTTAGAAACAAATTCTCAAGTGGCTGTAATGCAAACATGTTTGTAAAATGCCCAAAGCAGTAATTTCTACTACTGTGTTAGTAAGGCCCAAGACAAAAATGTAATTTAATAACTGAATGGTTTAGACTACGAAAGATAAAAATAAAAAGATTAGTAGAGTGCAACCAATGGTTAGAAAAGTTACACGTGGTTTAGTACAATTTTGAAGTATGGAAGTGCGTGTTACCATCTGGCTCTGAACAATTTAACAGCTCAAAATTCTACTAGAATCCAAATATTAATGAATCTGTGTTCCCTGCAGAAGCACTATACTTTTTTGGTGTATCAAACATCACAATCCTTTTCACAAAGTCATTGCTCTCACATGACTGAATAGTGGTTTTAATATTAAAGGTTTTGGACCAAAAGATGGGTCCTTAAGAATCATATGCAGTGCAAAAAGATTGGCTGTGTGAAGGTAACTAAGATGCCAAATAACGCAAAGAAATACAAGTCTCACATGCTTTCACACTGCACTCTTCACAAAAAAAGGTCAGTCTGTAATGAAGTCAAGGTTTTCTGGTGTTAATGTGGTACAATGAAAACTGTCTAGGCTAAAATTCAACATGGCCCCAACAGCCAGATCTTTATTTTTCATTTCTTAATAAAGGCCTCTGAAAATCAGAATATTGAGGTTGTGGTATCATTCAAAATGTTAGAATAATGCTTCCATTGGAATTAAATGGACATCAGAACACCTGCAAATTCAAATCCATTTTCAATTCAGGCTTGTATCTCATTAGAATTTATATAATAGAGGAATTTCAAGGAAGCTTTCATGAAAATGCAGAAACATGTCATGCAGTGCTGTAATTCCATTAAAAAAAATATGGGCCTCTGCTTAATTTTCTAATTTAATCCATGTAATTATTTCATCATGATCATTTTACAAATAATTGAACACTGAGGCTCTGTAATGAAATACAGCACGCTCACTCAAAAGCCAATTTAAGCTTAAATTAATATTGAGGTGTGTAGTGGAAGGAGAGATTGAGCAATGTTCAGGTTTAGAAATAGTTCTCCACATTATTGATCAGACTGCTGTTCCACAATGTGAGCCCATTACAGCCTTATACAGAATCTGGCTTCCTTTCAATTAGATTCATGTGAAATAAATCACAAAACACTACTTAAAAAGTGTAATAATAAAGAATCAGCCAAGAAGAATTTTAGCCTTGAACAGTTAATAACGAACTGTGCCAGTCGAGGAAAAACTCAGGAGGGGCCGTCAAGGCAAAGCACACAAAGAAAAAAACCTGAAACTTGTGCGGCAGAGAATGATGAAACTTGGAAGGAAGAGGAGGAGGAGGAGGATGGGGAGGTCTGTGAGGGGTGTAAATATGATCTAAGGACCATCTGTTATTTGGATGTTTCACCTGAAAAAAAAAGTGCAAATTACAACAAAGCTGTACACATGCATCATTTATCAAATGCAGAAGGATTTCAAAGCAAAGGAAACACTTTGGTGCTTTTCCAATTTAAAAAAAAACTATCCATTTCTAGTTAGTGTTTATCATTATCTTCATATGCTTGATTACGACCCACTCCCAGTGTTGATCTGCAAATGGTGGAAAAGCAGGGGGTGAATGGAAACAACCATTGACTAATATTCTCATCTCAAAGTTTCATACCAAATCTTATCTTATTTCGAGTCAAACCTCTGAACCAAGACTGCACCAATTTATGCTATCTTGAATAAGACCTAGAGGCTGAGCACATTTTGCTATCCCTGTTACATTGTTACAACATTTAGCAAATTCAATAAAACGTAGGATCACAGGAAGCAGAATTTCCTACCTTTTACCGATTTAGTTTGTAAACAGTTATTAATTAGGTTTGAAAGATACCAATTCATTTTAAGACACAGAAATTGAATTTGTAATCAGAATTTCATGAAAAATCAAATATACCAAATTCCTGTGTGACATAAAAGGACAACATTTTATATTACAACAGGGAAGGAATCCTGAAGCTTTGTAAGGCACTGGTCAAACCACATTTGGAGTATTGTGAGCAGTTTTGGGCACCATATCTGAGGAAGGATGTGTTGACGTTGGGAGGGTCCAGAGGAAGTTTATGAGAATATTCCCAGGAATGATTGGGTTAATGTATGATGAGCGTTTGACGGCACTGGGACTGTACTCACTGGAATTTAGGATGAGGGGGAACTTCATTGAAACTTACCGAATATTGAAAGGCCTGGATAGAGTGGATGTGGAGAAGATGTTTCCACTAATGAGAGAGTTTCAAACCACAAGGCATAGCCCCAGAATAAAAGGATGTACCTTTAGAAAGGAGGAATTTCTTTGGTCAGAGGGTGGTGAATCTGTAATTCATTGCCACAGATGGCAGTGGAGTCCAAGTCATTGGGTATTTCCAAGACAGATATTGCCAGATTCTTGATTAGTAAGGGTGTCAAGAGTTACCGGGAGAGGGCAGGAGAATGGGGTTGATAGGAAAATATATATCAGCCATGATTGAATGGCGAAGTAGTCTCGGTGAGCTGAATGGCTTAATTCTGCTCCTATGACATGAACATATTTTAATTATATTGATCTCAACCTTAAATATATATTTTACACAGCCATTAGCTTACTGTAGAAATATGACAGATTCTTTTCAACTAGCCTTGTAGACATTCTAGCACTAATCTAATCACTCAGTACTATTACCAATTCAATTTTCTTCTCATGGTTTCACTGAGTGAATATTATTCAGTTTTCCCATGCTTGTTGAATAAAACTCGTTGAAAATGCTGTAAATTATGTTCAGATGAAGGGCTTCTAAGACAATAAATCTATTGTTTCTCTTTGCAGTTGCCTCCTGACCTTTTGAGTGTTTATGACATTTTCTGTTTTATTTCAGATTTCCAGTATCTGCAGCTTTTTTTGTTTTGTCTTTACTATGAACTTCTATACTCAGGATTGGATAGTTTCTACGTGTTAAATATATTTAGTGATATAATATTATGCTAGTACAATTTTAAAGAGAGTAAAAACGTTCTCAACTGATGCTATTAACTGACTGTAATAATTGTTAGGGGGAAACGGGAATCTTGATGAAGTTAGATTTTCTGCATTTGTTTTTGTCACCAAAGATTGCCTGCTAAATTACATTTTTTTTCATAATAGAAAACATAGACATAGAAAATAAGTACAGGAGGAGGCCATTCGGCCCTTTGAGCCAGCACCACCATTCAATATGATCATGGCTGATTATCCGGAATCAGTATCCCGTTCCTGCTTTCTCCTCATATCCTTTGATTTCGTTAGCCCAAGAGCTATATCCAACTCTCTCTCGAATACATCCAGTGAATGAGCCTTGAAAAACATTTATTTAGAAATGGATAACTGATGGGCAGTGGAGGATCATTGGTTCCTGCGGAATCTCGCACACACACACACACACACACACACACACACACACACCTTTGGTTGAGGGATTTAAACTGGTTAAAAAAGGATACTGGTAATAGCCTCGATATGAATCTACTCGTAATAAATGGGAGGTAGGATAGGGTTGGGGTTGTGTAACCAAACTTGGGTATGTCATGCCAGTGAAATTACAACCGATATCGAGGTGTCTGTTGTATTTCTTGAAGACAGGATGATCGATAACGTAAATAATTTATACTTACTACACAGAGGTAAAGACCTACAGGTTACACAGCTAAGTGGCTCCCTTGGCACACCTTGTGAGTAAGAATGCTTTTGCCGAATCCCCAGGTTGCCAGCCTCTCTGAGCCCAGATTTCCAGCATTTAGGGTTATCGATCCATTCCCATTGCTCCCACCTTGCTGTCTATCCAACTCTCCACTTACACCTCTTGAGTGCCGGTCTCTCACCCCAATTGTCGGAAACCCTCCTGACAATAGTCATCCTTGGTTATGATGTCCATTTGGCTCTCTACTGGGCAAGAGGGGAAGCATCTCAATGCAAACAAAGCCCTGCTCTTAATGTTGGGTCATGAGACCCTGGCCTTGCCAAGTTTTCCAGCTATTTAGGCCTCTCACACATTTTCTTACCAAGTAAATCTTCAGATATTTTCAGAGAATAAGTATTCTATAAATCAATTACATCCAGTATGCATGGTTTCATTATCTCCCAAATGAGAACTGAATCTGTATCGCAGTACTCTGGAATCCAATAGTATTTCATGCTGTACCAAGGATAAAAGCCAATAATTAAGCCTACTATCTGCTACTCACAATTCTGAAAGTGTACTTTAGATTTAGTCATCCTGGTTACTGTTACCCAGCTGCAAGTCATACATTGGCAGAACCACCCTGGCCCCCGATAATATATTTTCTCTTTCTTAGCTCACATGTCTTGGAAAAACAGAGAACCAATTCCTTGACATCCCTTCTTCCAATTCTCATAGATAGGTCCTACTTAGCTCAAGCAAATTTGATAGCCCAGCAACTGTCATATCTTTGACTACTGTAAGAGATTTAGTTTTGTTTTGAGATACAGCGTGGAACCAGATCCTTTGACACAGAGTTTGCACCGACCATCAATTGCCTGTACGCTAGTTGTATCCGACACATTAGGGACAATTTACAGAAGCCAATTAACCTCAAACCTTCTTTGGCATGTGGAAGAAAACCAGATCACCCGGAAATACCCCACGCAGTCACAGAGAACATACAAACTCTGCGCAAACAGCATCCATGGTCAGGATCAAACCCAGGTCTTTGGCACTGCAAGGCAGCAACTCTACCGCTGGGCCACTGCGCTGCCCTGATATTCCGATTGTTGGGAGCCGATTTGGAGAGAACAGGCTTGACTCCTTTTCCTAACATATCCCATTCTTCAGCTCAAGGTGCATAATTCTACAGAATGCGAGAAACTGAAAATCCATCATGAGCTAACAGAATGGCTGATTCAATTAAAAAAAAACAACAGGCATAACAGCTTTAGTGCTCATTGGGGAATGCAAATGGTGCCAAGGTTTGTTTCTACACATTGGAACTATGCAGCCTTTACTTTTGAAAAGCCCATAGGACCTATGCATCTCCTCACAAGATCCATGCAAAAGGAACTGGTGCAGTTACTCCTGGAATCCATGCCAAAATATATTATCCTTCACTTTTTTCATGCTTGCCTAATGCATGAAAACTTTTAGACTGGCTCCTAGTTAATAGTTGAATGAGAAGTCTTAGTGAGAGCAGCGAGTGATGTTAATGATATTATGTGATTTTTTGATCAGCCCATTTAGGACATTTTTAGCTACCTTTAACACCAGTTACTCTCTTGCGGGATGGTTTACCGATGGTCTATATCAGTGCTAATAAAATATACTGTTATTTTCAACAGGGTGAGGCCAAACTGTCATACTGAGAATTTATGGGGAAGCAGTAGTGTTCTGCCTGCAGCGTGTGAATGCTATTAATAACTAGCAGTGCTGTCTGTGAATGAGGCCAGGACAGGCAATTCGCAAGCAAAATCCAAGAATGATTCTCTCATTAATCATCTGTATCCTGAACTGCCTGGATATGCCGACTGAGCAAGTGCTCAGAAAGGATGCCTTTGAATGTGGACTATTAAAAGATATTGTCTGTATAGAGGTGATAGAGTGTAAAGAGAGTGGGATAGCAACAAAAGAAGATGGAGCAAACATGACCAAGGTTGTAAATACAATTGTTGGTTTAACAAATTGGAAAATGTTGTTCTAATTTGCTCCAGTAGGTGAAATCGGAGTTGCTCCCATTGCCTACAGTGGCAGAATTCAAGTTTAATAACAATTCAGTATCCACTCAACTAATCTTGAAATCATTCTTCTTCAAATTAAGGACCATCAGAAAAACATTTGAAGCAGATGTTTGCCGGAAAATGTAAAATCTTCTTCAAATCTCAGTCTTTTAATAGTTGCTTTTTCAAATTTTATTTGTATTTGACACTTTACAGAAAGAATGTTAAATGTGATTTATTCTAACAGTGGTGATTTTCTTTTACCCACGAGGCAAATTGGTTAACCATTTTTTATACAAACGGTATTTTGGTTCTCCCTCCAATGTGAGGTAGACGCAGAGTTTGCAGTATAATCAAAGCTGTATATTATAAACTAAGTTCATCAACAGCTGGTCATAAGCAGCATGTTTTTGATGAAGAAAAGTAATGAGGGAAGGACTTGATGTGCTTCTCATAGGCCAAACTATTATCATCCATTCGAATCCGAGCTGAGAATCTGACTACAATGAACAAGTCGCACCCAAGGAGAGGGATGAGGGTGGAGGGTTGGTTTGATGCTCATGTGAAGGGGAAAACTTGAACAGCATGCAAATCATTTATTATTTTTCTTACTTTAATTGGAAAATACAAGCATCTTTTAGCTTAATGCTTCAAAATTGAAGAAAATAAGAAACCTGAAGTAACAAAATAAAACAAAAACATGAATTATTGCCTTCACATCCTATTCATGTGGTAGCTCTTGTTATCTCTGACACACGGTAACAGCAAGTCATAACCTGTTCAAAACAATGTGCATTTTAAGCATTATTTGGTCAACCTCAACATTCTTGTCATTGAAGAATTCCTGCAGATTTCAGGATAAAACTAAGGATATGTGTGAATCAAATTTGTGAGGATGGGTGATACCATTATCATATTCGATCAGAGGTATTTTTTCTAGTCAGTTATTAAATCTGTGATTAAATTTTGACATTAATTTCAAGCAACATTATCTTGAAAAAGTAAATGTATTCAATAGTTTAAGAGCTGATAGACTGTATTCAAGCAGAAATGTGTTTGAGCTGGTGTATTTTTTTCCATGTTGTATGTTATTAAAAACAATCTGCACTAGCTATCTGGTGTGAGTGTTACATTTAGCCACATTTAAATCTACCCTACTTACAAAGCCTGGGCTAGGAGGATGAGCCACCAGCTTGCTGCCAGGCTGCTTACAACTGGGCACCAGGAGGTATGGAGTTTATTGCCTAATCACCTTCCAAAAATGAGACTGGGTAAAAATGAGTTGGTAAAAAGATAAAATATTTCCCATTAATTCTTATTCAAATAATTAGTGCTCAGAAGACTAGATTATAAATACATTTGCCACTTTCTCTGCTTACTCTCTGATATATAGCAGAGGTTAGAAAGCCCATATGATTAATGATTAACACGGAGCCAACAAATAAATTTCTTGGACTGATTACAACTCCTTGTGACAAAGGCAAGCTTGGGCTTGCTCTGGTCCCAATGGAGAAATCTCAATCTCGATTTACTGCCTGTAACTGCTCCCAGCAGCACGTAAAATCACATATTTCAGGTAGGAATTCATTTGTACAATTACCATTGAAAGGTCATTGTTAACTGGATCGTCTTCTGACTGTTTACTGCATGTTAAACAATTTTGCATTTGCTTGATGTCTGGAGACACCTCGTCACAAATAAGAGCCCACGGTGCTGTCTTTCTTGGTGCTAATAACAAGCAGAAGAGGCTCCATCCTGTTGCTAAGGATCTATCTGCTTACTAGGCTCTTACCACAGATTTCCGGATACTTGCTCGTGGTTTTGGAATGGGTTTGCCAGCTTTGCTTTCAAGGCTATCTTGCATTGTTGGCGGGCCATGGCCACCTTTCCTGGCTTGCAGGGCCAACTGATAAGCCACTTCAAAGGCTTGTCCCAGTGTTAAAATGATCTCATAGGCTAAATTCTGGTGAAAGAAAAGATGTTGGATTTCTATGATCAATCTGAAAAAAGTTAGGAATAATAACAATAAAGGAATTATATGCACCATCCACATCAATAATTCAGTAATACCAGTTGCAAGCACTGTGGTATTCCAATTCATTTTTATCAAATTAAGAATGTTGAATGCCTTGTTCTATCACATTGCTTATTTAAAGTAGCAGTATATTAGATTAAAATTGCAATGTTTCATAATTATAGCCAAATATTGCATTGAGCACATATTCTAGTAGCTTAAACCTGAAATTATATTTCTTGTTGATGTTGTTTTCCATCAACTAATAAGGTCTTGATTTGACATCAGAAGGCATTAATATCTAAAATAAATAATCCAGAAATGATTTTGACAGATTATTCATATGACCTAATTGCATATTGTTTGAGGCTACATAGCATAATTATGATTCAAAGATTGCATGTTATCACCAGTTTGTGAGATTGAGATTTCTAATATCTTAATGTGCTTACTCCCAACAAATTCAACTGCAACACTGTGCATCTCCATGGAAACAATATTTTCCACTGCAGCTTTATTTTTGATTCTATCAGGTGGCTTCTGCAGCAGTGACATTCATTTTACATTCATTTATGCTTTAACTTCCTCCAGTACCCACATTTGTTCCAACTCTTACCATTTTTTTATTTTTTAAAGGGTGAAAACTATTTAGGGTTCACAAAATAATCTTCAATATAATGTAATTCTTACCTTTTTATAAAATGACAAGAGCAAGAATAAATGTGGGTACGAGTAGGATGAACAAAAATGCATGTAAAATCTGAATCCATAATAGAAAGCAATTCTTGCTTTAAGTTCAGAGCAAGCACTGCATCAGCTTCTCCTAAATTACAATCAATTTCTCTAAACTAAGATTGCAATTAAACCTCAGATCATTTGAGAATCTCAACATGGCTATTTAAAAAAAATTAAATTACCAAATATATATTTATATACAATTTATCAATATTTGATAAAGTACTAACATTCTAACAGGTTAAGTCATATTTTATCAAAGGTAAAAATTGTACAAGGGAATTTAGTGGCTAACAGAGAGAAAGCACTTTATTTTCCATCCATAACTGCTGTGCATGTGTACAGTAACTGCCTCACTCAGCAGAGTTTCAAGATTCATGTCTAGAATGCGTTTTTTACATAATGTGACTGCCAACTGTGCCACACAATAAGCTTCAACGCCAGGAAGATAAACACTTGGTTCATCTCTGAAATGTAACATTGCGACGAATATGAAAAATATTATGGGAAAATGTTTGAGATAGAATATGATCCGTTACCGAGAAGATTAACAAGTGTATTCCCAAAGCAAAATATGTGTTGTTTGGAATTATCTATATTCCACAATATCAATGAAAGGAATGCATCCAAATCAAAATCTCTTTTTTTTGCCAGTTATGAATAATTGGCAACATTTCATTCAATGCAGAAAAATCACATATAATTTGAAAATGTTAATTCTTTAAATCATTTTATGGCAGAAGTACATCATGATTTAATGTAAATATAGAATATGAATAATGCGATTGCAATGATCATTAGTTGAAGAATGTGTAATATTCTATGTATTTCTATGAGCCACATTAAAGCAAAAGCTTTCTCATTTTCCTGCAAATCTAAGGCAATTCATGTGGTCAATAACAAGGTTTTACATTGTGGACTGAGAATGTGCACTGTTTCTAATCTTGAACAACTCTCAAATCTTTGCAATGGCTCGAGGAATTCAAATTATGTAGAAATCCACTGAAACAATAACTACAGCTTGTGAGAGCAGCCCAACTCATGAAATTGGCTGTTTACTAATGAAGTGTGGCCCATGTGAGGCAAAAGTAAAAAGCATGTATCAGAACCTCTATAAACATCAAAACACAATGATGAAAGATAGTGAGAGACTGACCACATCAAAAGCGCTGAATACATGACAATAGTGGTGAGTTGACTTTAAGTCTTTAGTGATGTAGGCAAAGGTGGAAAGATCTTCAGGGTCCTGAGCAGCACAAGAAATATTCCTAATTTCATGCTCTGTGATGATATTCTGCAGAGAGTACAAAAAAAGCATTGAAGTTAGACATCTGCAGAACTGAACACAAAAATACTTCATTATACAAAGCTAATCAGTTGGAACATGTTGATGGCTTTCTGGTCTTTTTAGATTTGGTTGAAGAAAGCAGTTCATTTATTGAATTCTACAAATCTAACTTTTGTTAGAAGTTACTCATTCATTGCCTGTTTACTTTGTATTTTGTGCTTCACTATGTTATTGATTATATTTTACGCATTTGGCAATGTATGTATGGCTTAACATTTTCTGATTACATGGTTTTCAGTGAACAGATGATAATTAACTAGTTCTTCAAATTTCAATATAGTAGACATTTAATGAGAAGGATGAAGAACGGCTAGACAGGCGCAGCAAGCATTAAACAATCATATAAGGATTAATTGTCTAACACAAAACTATTCACATGATGATGGAGATACTCAGCAATACATTTCCATTTGGTAACTTTCCCCCCCCCAAATTATTCCTGCAAGGTATCGTATTACAAGGCTACCTTCAAACTCTTAATTGTCAGCGATCATCAATACTAAAATTGTAACATAAAAATAGATACAATCATTAATTGATGAGCTGGAGGAAAGGCTTCTGATATCAGATTTAGGCATCAACCAACATGACTCGGACAAATTGAAGCAGCTGCTTTATCGAAACTAATGGCAAACAAGATGGAGTGTGCTGATCTGAGATCATACCTTGTGGTTGCACAAGAAATGATGAAAAAGATTAATCCAAAATCTTTTAAATGTAAGTCAACAGCCAACATGACAGAACTGCATTTGACATGCCAGTGATCACTATCATTAGGTTGAGGCTCTAGGTATAAATTATATTTAGCTCTTTTGCTTGGCATCCTCCAAAATACCCCGGGTCTCAATGATAGTCAAGTTCAGGGCAGCATGCACAACTGATCTCCCAGTTTATTCTCTGCTGCAGTACGCACGGGTGGGGTACAGTGCCCTCCATAATGTTTGGGACAAAGACCCATCATTTATTTATTTGCCTTTGTACTCCACAATTTGAGATTTGTAATAGAAAAAAAAAATCACATGTGGTTAAAGTGCACATTGTCAGATTTTATTAAAGGCCATTTTTATACATTTTGGTTTCACCATGAAGAAATTATAGCAGTGTTTATACAGTGTTTATACATAGTCCCCCCATGTCATGTAAATGAAAGTAGTCATGTTTAGTATTTTGTTGCATATCCTTTGCATGCAATGACTGCTTGAAGTCTGTGATTCATGGGCATCACCAGTTGCTGGGTGTCTTCTCTGGTGATGCTCTGCCAGCCCTGTATTGCAGCCATCTTTAGCTTATGCTTGTTTTGGGGACTAGTCCCCTTCAGTTTTCTCTTCAGTATATAAAAGGCATGCTCAATTGGGTTCAGATCTGGTGATTGACTTATCCACTCAAGAATTGACCATTTTCTAGCTTTGAAAAACTCCTTTGGTGCTTTAGCAGTATGTTTGGGATCATTGTCTTGCTGTAGAATGAATCGTTGGCCAATGAGATTTGAGGCATTTGTTTGAACTTGAGCAGATAGGATGTGTCTATACACTTCAGAATTTGTTATGCTACTACCATCAGCAGTTGTATCATCAATGAAGATAAGTGAGCCAGTACCTTCAGCAGCCATACATGCCCAGGCCATAACACCCCCAGCACCTTGTTTCGCAGATAAGGTGGTATGCTTTGGATCTTGGGCAGTTCCTTCTCTCCTCCATACTTTGCTCTTGCCATCACTCTGATATAAGTCAATATTCGTCTCATCTGTCCACAAGACCTTTTTCCAGAACTGTGGTTGTTCTTTTAAGTATTTCTTGGCAAACTGTAACCTGGCCATCTTATTTTTGTGGCTAACCAGTGGTTTGCATCTTGCAGTGTAGCCTCGGTATTTCTGTTCATGAAGTCTCTGCGGACATTGGTCATTGACAAATCCACAGCTGACTCCTGAAGAGTGTTTCTGATCTGTTGGACAGGTGTTTGGGAATGTGTCTTAATAAATAGAGAGAATTCTTCTGTCATCAGCTGTAGAGGTCTTCCTTGGCCTGCCAGTCACTTTGCGATTAGTAAGCTCACCAGTGCTCTCTTTCTTCTTAGTGATGTTCCAAACAGTTGATTTTGGTAAGCCTAAGGTTTGGCTGATGTCTCTAACAGTTTTATTATTGTTTCTCAATCTCATAATGGCTTCTTTGACTTTCATTGGCACAACTTTGGTCCTCATGTTGATAAACAGCAATAAAAGTTTCCAAAGATGATGGAAAGACTGGAGGAAAGACTAGGTGCCGAGAGCTCTCTTGTACCTGCATTAAGGAGGCAATTAAACACACCTGAGCAATTACAAACGCCTGTGAAGCCATGTGTCCCAAACATTATGGTGCCCTGAAATTGGGGGGGGGGGGGGGGGGGGGGGGGGACTATGCATAAACACAGCTGTAATTTCTACATGGTGAAACCAAAATGTATTAAAATGGCCTTTAATAAAATCTGACAATGTGCAGTTTAACTAAGTGAGATTTCTTCTATTACAAATATTAAATTGTGGAGTACAGAGGGATATAAATAAATGATGGATCTTTGTCCCAAACATTATGGAGGGCACTGTATGTTCACTGCAGTTCGGCATCACTTCTCTACACACCCAGAAGCTAACCATCAGTGAAATCTGGTCTCCATGAAACCAAATATTTCAATCCGAAACCAAATATTTCAGGCTGAAATGTGACGGCACATTATAACGAAGACTGCTGGCTTCAGTTATAAATAGACAGAGACCAGATTTTATGAGATGATAACCTATAGCTGATACTCAGCTGCCACACGTCAATTCTCTGGAATCTGCCACGGTCCTGAGACATTTAGTTTTCTGGGGCTTTGAGCGTCAAATGACTTGCAGCCATTTTCAAACAATATTTCAACGTGAGAGTAACTTGGTTGTAGATCAGAAGCCTTTCCTCTGGCTCATCAATTAGTGATTGTATCGCTTATTATGCTACAATAGTTTTAATGATTGCTAACGACTGAGAGAATTCAAAGAGTGTGTTGTAATACGATACTTTGCAGAAATCTGCACAGATTTGTCGGTTTCATCGATGCATGAAATTCTAGTGTGGGTTCCGCAGTATGCTCCACATTTTACCATTCATGGAATTTTTTTTTGATAAAAAATACTCTGGACCTTTTAAAATACTCTTTTTTGTAGAAACATGGAACTGCCATTGCTGGTTTACAAAAAAAAGACACAAAGTTCTGGAGTAACTCAGCAGGCCAGGCAGCATCGCTGGAGAATGTGGATAGGTGATGTTTCAGGTCACGACCCCTCTTCAGTGTTTCTTTGTTCCCATTACAATCAGGTAAATTAAAGCCCGTCCCACTTAGGAGACCTAAACAGCAACCTCTGGTGACCTTGCCCGCCACCCGAAGAAAAAAATCACGGTGGAGGTGACCTGCAACCTCCTACCACCTCCCACGCATATGTTGAAAATCTTCCTCGACTATGAAGAAAACCGGTTTCGACTAGACCTGCGACTAAAAAATTATCGATTTTTAGAACGGCAACCTATTTTTAGTCGAGACCGGTTTTAAACATGATGAAAAAAATAGCAGCAACCTAGATGAAGCCTCGACCACGCGGAAACCACTTTCGACCATTAGGGAGAGTGACCAAAACGTCCGGTGACCTCATGGAAACCTTGGGTGGCGGGCAAGGTCACCAGAGGTTGCTGTTTAGGTCTCCTAAGTGGGACAGTGGCTGTACTGCCCCTTTTCTCCGATTTCAGTCAAACATCAGGCCTTGTTGCAATGGCCATCCAGTAAAGAACAGTGAGCCAGGAGTAATGTGGCTAGGTCTGAGATGACTGATCACCTGACCCCACCTGATGGCCATGTGACCATTGTGCTATAAAAGATCCTTGAACCATTTAAAAAAAACAGCAATGGAAGACAATTTAAAGCAGCACACGCCTGCCGTTTAATCTCTTGCCAATCAAAATGCTTCATAACAGTTATTTGCAATGGTACTTACTATGATACCAGCATTGTATCATACTTCAAAATACTCTGTGCATTAACTTTGGTGAGCAGATGAAAAATACGACATTTAAGGAATGTATAACGTTATGTAACTATAAAAATAAGAATAAACTGCCGATATCAATGTAAGATTACACGGATCAGTGCAAAATATATCCACAGCAAAGTGATCTAATTTTGAAATGGTCTAGTGGAATTACTTTACCATGAAATGGCAACTTAGACTTTTATATAAAAGCAGAAGAAACTGGTATGGACATATCTGGTAGACATGGATGTTGCTTGATGCAAGCAAAGAAACTGGTGAAGGGTGAATGATATAGAAGGAAAGGTTAGATTGATAATCCTAGTGAGGCTTAATTTATCTTCTTTATGTATCTTTAAAGATCCTGTCCACAGAAGATTAAGAGTTAGGCAATATCCATGAAATAGCTGGTGGTAACTGGTGTCTGAAATGGTATAGGCAGGGTGAATGCTTTTTGGTTTCACATTTTATGTTCTTGGATGTTGCACTTATAGTCTCCTTCACTTTTCTCACCGTTGTAAATTCGCTTGCAAAAAAGCTTTTTGTCACAATACATTTTCGCTCATTTATTAACATCTTTTTCACATTTTGAAGTATAATTATATTGACCGTCTCTCCCTTTCTTGAAACTAGGAGCCAAGTTAGCAAACACAGTTCCATAGTGTAGACCTGTGCACTACCAATCTGATATTCTGCTTACTTGTAAACTTTGGAAGTTGAGAGCTGGAAGACTTCCATTCGACCAATCTCAATTAGACATAAACTTGGCCTTAAATATGCCCAGAATCTCTCCAACTTCCATTGTTCCCCACGTAGCAATGGTTTATTAAAAAGCAATATCAGTTTCACCAAATTAATTGTAACTGATCCAGTGGCCAGCTGCATTTCGCACTTACCTTATTTGTCGCATCAATGAATTTTACTCCTTTGTACGAAATTGAAAGTATGATTGTTGGAATCTTTTTCATTTGTTCTGAAGCCTGGAAAGCAGGATAGTAACTTACTTTTTCCAAAAGTCATAACTTTGACCATGAAATATTGTCAATAAATTGCATGAACATTACTGTAACTCCTTTCAATTTTGAGACACCATTTTTTGATTCTTGAAACAAGTTCATTATTTACTACTTGCTAGATACAGATTTCTACTTTTGAAATATCAGTACCAGTTATTCAACCAACAAAGTGAAGGGTGCAATTGTGAACTACAATTTTCTTCAAGGAAGATAAAGCCTGACATTTAGGGTTAAAATTATCCATTTCCAAATAAAAAGAGTATCGAAAAATTGGATTTACTCGAGAATAATAATTTTGCACACATTTCTCGATGATTTAGTATCAATTTGGAAAGTAGTCTCCTCATTTTCTAACAGGATTGTCATTTTCCCTGGCCTGTTTTGTCTTGCGTCCAATTTGCCCAAACAACATAAATTGCAGTGCAACCGGCAAAATGTGTCTACATTGAGATTTTCAAGCTCATTCATCTGAGAAAGTATGGCTCTTATTTACTCAAAGAACAACAGAGGGCAACACTCAAACTAGGTCCCTACTGAAATCTGTTTCACCTGCTACCGTGCTCGTGTGCCCCCGTATGTCGGGTTATGGCGACTTTCAGATTTCTAGGCTCAGCATTATTTAAGATTGCATTTGTGGATTTTTGCCACATCTTATGGCTTGCGGCTCACTGCTGCTTGAAGTCACCCAAATTCTATCTTCAAGGAAAGGAAACCATCTTCTTTTCCACCTGCCCATAGGAGCAGGGAGTGTGACACTGGTATTTGCTGCTAAGTGCAAGCCATCCAGCAACTGCACTTATGCCTTAAAGATTTTCCTGCAGTTTCCTGCCTAGAGCATTATGGATTTCTCTCGTATCTCTGTAGCAATATTGTAACATCAGTTTATTCGCAATAACACTCGTCAGTAACTGGAATAATGTGGCTTGCATTGTGGTACATCTCTTTAAGGGTTGCCTGCCAAGATCAAGTTGCTGTGCTTCATGTTAAGAACTTATTGTATATCGGTAGGAAATAGTGTGCTGAAATTTACAATGTTGGTCTCAGCAAAATATTACACAGAGATGCCCAACCAATTTGTTAAGTGAACATTGCAACTGAATTCTTAGTCTTTCTGTAACTTCCTCACACATCATTACTAATATTTTTATCCTGGTAGGATGATCCCATTTTTACGAACACTCATGGCATATTTTAATCAAATCAAATTTTAATCACGTAGCAAAGAGTGGAGTCATGTATTTTTGGTAGTAGGAATAAAGGCGTAGATTATTTTCTAAATGGGGAGAAAATTCAGAAATTGGAGGTGCAAAAGGACTGGGAAGTGCTGGTGCAGGATTCCCAAAAAGCAAATTAACAAGTCGAATCGGTAGTAAAGACGACAAATACAATGCTTGCATTTATTTTGAGAGGACTAGAATAGAAAAACATGGATGTAATGCTGAGGCTTTATAAGGCACTGGTCAGACCGCATTTGGCGTATTGTGAGCAACTTTGGGCCCCATATCTGAGGAAGTAGGTGCTGATGCTGGAGAGGGTCCTTAGTAGGTTTACGAATATTGATCCCAGGAATGATTGGGTTAACATATGAGCGTTTGACAGCACTGGGCCTGTATATGCTTATGAATTAGAGTGTAAAATATGCCACTTTCTTCTTGGCTATTGCTATCTGAAAGTTAAATGATAAACTGCACAGTGAAGCTAGAGCTTCTTTTCAGTCTGAGCAGGTACCAATAATTTTGTATTCTACACTCAGGCACCAGTGCCACCAAAAAATGAAATCATTTTTTCTCATGATTGACATGCAAGAGATGTAAACACGTCAAAAAGGCAAGTAGTTATTCATATTCCAGATGTCCTTTTTCTTCAGAAAACATGTCAGCCAAGGCCTACTGGATCTCTTGGCAGCCAACCATTTCAACTCCCCTTCCTATCCCCAAACCAACCTTTCTGTCCTGGGCCTTCTCCATTGCCAGAGTGAGGCTACCCACATCATCTCATATTCCAATTGAGTAGCATGCAACCCAACAGTATGAACATTAAATTCTTTAACTTCAAATTATATCCGGTGCACCCACTTCTCCCACCATCTCCCAACAAACCCACCGCCCCCACCACAGTCACCCTAGTTCTATCCCAATCCCTACCCTCCAGGTTGCCTATTTCCCTTTTATACCCTTTCTTTCCAATTTATCTTGTCTTCTTCCACTCAAAACCCTCCCTCCAGCTTTACATTTCACCTCTCCTCTTCTTCCTTATCTAAAACAAGGTCTCCTTTTCGCTGTCAGCCTCTGTCACTTATCCCATCCTTTGCCAATCAAACCCCCACCCCCTCTGACCTGTATCCACCTATCACTTGCCAGGTTTTGTCCCATAACCACCTTTCTTTTCTAGTTTTCTCCCGACTAATCCTGTCAATCTGAAGAATGGTCCTGCCCCACGAGACTTCCGTCCACTTCCGTGCCGGAGGGGAGAGTGGACGCTGGCGCGCTTTAGCAACCGCTGTTCTCTCTTCCATATTGTGTTTTTGGATTTTTGTTTTTGGATTGAATTCTGGCTTTAATTTCTGTACTCGTGATGTCTTTACTATTTATTTCATTCCGCTTACATGTTTCTACACTTTGTTAAACTTTGTAAGGTGTCCTTGAGACTTTTGAAAGGTGCCCATAAATAAAATTTATTATTATTATTATTATTATTATTATTCCCTCACAGATGTTGCCAGATCCAGAGTGCCTCTAGCACTTTGTGTTTACCTCAGATTCCAACATCTGCAGTTTCATATGTCTATTTTTCCCTTCTCCCATTAAACATAATCTTTGAGTGGACATCATTGTGATGACTGAATGATTCAACATAGTACGTGTGTCCAGATGGAATGCCCATCTGGTTATGTTCTAGTCTTGACTTCATTGAACAGAAAGCACAAAGCAGTAAGTTTGGGTTGAGGAATTTGTTATATAGATTGTAAGCATCTTGATCTGTAACCACATCATTATGGAGTTAATCGCTAGTGCAGCAAAAATCATTGTTTGTTGAGGCTATTTACATTTTTTCTATACCTGGTAAGTTTCCTATCGATTCCAATATTTTTTTCGAAGGGATTGCCGATTAGCAGTGTTTTTTTGTTGATAAGTGTTGCTGATATGCATATCAATTGCAAATTAACATTAGTCAACAATTTTTTTCCATCAATTTTGTTTCTATTCTGTGCCCAATAAACTTTGAATTTATTAAAGTAATAACTAAAACAAAATTAAAATGATAATTTCAAAATCTAGTTTATAACTGTTTTGAGGTGTCAGAACATTGTACCATGACGTGCCATCACAAGAAAGCACGGCTGCTGAGCAAATGCCCATGATTATCTCACTTCCACAACACAATTTGGCACTGGCACGTTATCACATTGAACATTACACAGTAGGCAACATACCCTCATCTTAGAACATGCATCTTGTGTTGATTCTGTTCCTCGTAATTCCTTCACCAACATGGAACCTAAGTACTAAAAACAAGCAAGTTCTTTTTTCCTGTGCAATAATGCTCTTAAAATATGCAATAACCACTTCCATATACAATAGTCCAAAATTTGTTCTGCAATCAAAATTATCTATAAGTATCCGTCAAGTTAACTTAAGAAAAAAAAGTTGGCATGCTGATGTCATTCTCATACAGTAGATTAATGAATGAATTAAATTGGAATGAAGAAAATACACATATACCATGCAAGGATTTAGGAAAGTGGTATAGCATTAATTGGTATTTGCATAAATAGGTAATTATGGATTAAAGCAAGCATGAAAGGTGTGCATTGTAAAATATGAGCTAAGAACAGAAATAAATAAATTGACATTATTGATTAAAGTGGAGTGCAGACCTGTTGTGTTTGTGTAAGAAAGAACTACAGATGCTGGTTTTAATCAAAGGTAGACACAAAATGCTGGAGTAACTCATCAGGTGAGGCAGCATCTCAGGAGAGAAGGAATGGGCGACGTTTCGGGTCGAGACCCTTCTTCAGACTGATGTCATGGGGAGGGGGCGGGACAAAGATTGAATTGAGGGAGAGACAGTAAGACTAGTGGGAGAACTGGGCTGCGGAAAGGGGATAGAGAGAGAAGGCAAGGGCTATCTGGTTACATTCAGAAAATCAAAATTAAAATCTGAAGTTAACTTCAGATAGCCCTTGCCTTCTCTCATTCTCTATCCCCTTCCCCATCCCAGTTCTCCCACTAGTCTTACTGTCTCCGCCTACATTCCATCTTTGTCCCGCCCCCTCCCCGACATCAGTCTGAAGGGTCTCGATCCGAAACGTTGCCCATTCCTTCTCACCTGAGATGCTGCCTCACCCACTGAGTTACTCCAGCATTGTGTGTACCTGTTGTGTTAGTAGTATTCTATCATTCACAACAATTGCTACCTTGTGATGTTTGATCTTTAAGATGGAACCCATCAAAACATGAGAAGCCAATGCATGTAAATTACTGCAGCATGCTAGCCTGCTTTATTTCCCATCTAATACTTACATATGCCTCATAATCACAGGACTGAAAGATCAGCTTCTCGGGATGATGCTGCCAGTACTGCACCGGCGTTGATGACGTGGCTTCATTTGGAGGCCGAAGAGTAATGGAAGGCTCACTCCATTCTGCCTGCTAAATAGGAACGTAAAATTAGGCAAGGTGAAAATTGAACCCCGTGGCAGCTTAGGCAAGAATGCGTATAAAAAATTGATGTGATTTACAAGAAGCTATTAGTGACATTTTTGTCCACTGAAGTCCTTTGTGAGCAGGCCTTTCAAGCCCAGCTGAGATTACTGTACATCCAATTTGAGAAAAAGCACATGGAAAACTTGTACTGAAAATCATCATGGCACACAGCAAGGCCTGAGACCCCGGATTTACTTGTCTTCGTATACATCCCACATTCAATGTAACATTTCAATGAGTCACAGTTGAACTAGGAAAAAAAAATTCTACCACAATAATGCCATTAAATTCAAGCAGAGCAGCACAATAAAAGATCAAACCCTGAGTTGCAAAGTATCCTGTACAGCAGTGAGTTGTTATAATATTCTAGCAACCAATATCGTTGAGGATTGGAATGGAAATACTGTTTCACTAAGGCAAGCTACAATGAAATTAAAATTCAAATCCATTGTTCTGCTCAGAAATAAATCAAATGTAGGAAATTGAAAATGTTTAAAATATTAAATATACTGGACAAGAATACATAAAATGTATGAATAGGGCATCTAAACTAGAAGACAAGCAACATGTACAAAGCTTACTTGGATTAAAAAGTACAGTTTAAGATAAAAGTACGTCATTTTCCCCGAGTGCTGCAGGATATTAATGTTATTATAAAAGTATCACTAGTGCTGGGAGATTTTAAAGAATGAAAATTCAGGATTTTTCTTTTAAAAGGTAACAAAGTATTTATCTCAATTGACTTTAGGTCCTTTACCAAACATGTCCGGCAGATAAAATAATGCAAAATGCATGTGGGGGGGGCAGTATCTATGATCAAAAACATGAACTAATTGTGGGATTATTTTGTCAAATATTTTGAGAAAAATATCGCTCAGCTCGTGAAAATCATTTGTTTTACTTATTCAGAACATTTTCCATAACATTCACTAAGAGATATTATGAATCAAGTGTATGGGTTCTAGAATTGTGGATGGGTCAAAATACAGGCACTCTCATGGGATGTGCATATCAAGAAGGCAATCTGCAGCAGAGTACCACAAGGATCTCTGTTTGAAACACTTTTATTTCTTTACTAAATGCGAAGGCAAATAACAGATTATAAATATATTAAATTTGAAGATACCAAAATGAGATAGGCTAGATGATTCAGGAAACGGTTTTAAAATAGATTAGGATTAGTTATGCTAATAGAGAATCAAATGACAAATTACATTTAATATTAATAAATCATTACATGCTGTGCAAAACAAAAAGTGATAAAGATATACCATGAAGGTTAAAGGATTAGCAAAAGATAATCAAGGGCATGAAAGTTGCAGTATTTTTGTCATTCTCAATGTTTTAAGTAATAGAGAGCAGCAATGAAAAACAAACAGAAGAGAGTATGAAACCCCAGAAAATTATGTTGAGAGTTTATAAAGCACAGGCCTGATCAGACCACTAGGTATGATAATTGTCAAATTAATTTAGACACAATTAATTGTGATCTCGAACACTGGAAGGTGAATTTTGATGCATCATGTACACATTTATTATTCTTGACTTTTATTTTTCTTTGTTGCCTTACTCAGAGTGTGGCGGTTATTTTTATGCTGAGTTGCAACACTCCTCTCATATTTGAGATAATGATTAGGGTGGTCCCAATTGAACAAGCGACAAGTAGTTTGGCATTGTTTAGTGGGTTTAATGTTCTGATAGGTCTTCACCATCTGTATCCAGATTGTTGACCTGTCTATATGTTATTCACAGGGATTTTGAAATGTTAGCTCTGAATCTCTATAACAAGCTTCAAATCATTATAAATGTAACATGGACCAGCTCCATGAAGAATCCCCACTAGCTTTCTTTCTCATGTAAGCAAAGTTAGTGGGAATCCATCAGACTAAAATCTAACATGTCAGAGTTTTTTTTTTAACCTGCCAAATAAGATTTTATTCAAAGACCTCATATTCAAATGTTTGAATTATCCTTATACATGTGATAACTACACTGGGACAAATTATCCGTAGGTTAGGAATGGGGAGAGACAGGAGATGACAGCACAGCAGAGATTTTGGCGTCACTTACAAAACAAATAGTTCTACTAGGTTTATGGTTACTATTGCAAAACTATCTTCCAGATTTAGAGAGGAATCTGGAAGGGACAATCAATCATTTGAGGTCAGGTGTGTAAACAATGTCCTAATAAATAAGATGTTCTCTAGTGGACAAGCCCACGAGTAGTTTAGTTCTGTTTAGTGGTCTTAATATACTATTAATATCTGCACAAGATATTTTCTCACTTTAATTTGTGAGATGTATCCTACAGTCAGCCAAACAGGTCCTCATGTCTCATGTGTGCTTTGGCTAAGATATTAATTAAACAATATCATTAATGCTTTAAACACTGGCAGTCCAAAACAGATTTGACAACACCTAATAATATAAACATGTCTTAAAATTCATAAAGAGAATTGTAACAAAATGCACCGCAGATGTTGAAAATCTGGAATTTAAAAAAAAAAATCTGGAAATGATCAGCATCCGTGGAAAACAAAACAAGAATTAAACTTTCAGGTCGACAATGTTTCGACATGAAACATTCACTCTATTCTTTTACCACAGAAAATGCCTGATGCACTGAGCATTTCCTGCATATTCTATTTTTATTTCAGAATTATAACAAAATATGCTGCTTGGTATACGGAGGAGACACACTTGTCATTTCACTTAGGTCAGGATCCTGAATAGGAACAACCACTCATAATTATATAAATACCAAAGATCTTTCAAACTATGAATCTGAAAATCTCTACAACTCACTAAAATAAGAATATATCTCAGTGAGAACCCAAATGAAGGTTTAATTATTGATGATGAATTATCAATATTATTTCAGCAAGCTATAACAGAGACAGAATTGATAGATTATCAGATAGTGCTGAAGTATAGTATGGCAAGCAAGCTTACAAAAATAAAATTATGAGGAAAGTAAGCCAAACTAGTGCAAAGGGAACCCAAGGTTAACAGCCTATTGCATGTTATTCAATGCAATTTACCTGAGCCATTTGTCTTTCCAGTTTTGACCTAGGCATATCCTCAAAGTAGCTGTCATTGATTCGCCTTCTTGCGTCCCCTTGCATCATTAAATGGGAAGAGGGGATATCAAGAGAGCCACCAGTGTAAGTGCTTTGGCTAAGGGATGGGGAAAGTTGAGGAGGAGTGTTGTTCCCAGGGTCCTGTTCCAGAAGCAAATAGCAATGCATTAATTAATGTTATGATTTATGTACTGAATCTCTCCTAGCCCTAATGGTTTAGTTCCGCTGCCTTGTTCATCAATGTGAAATCTAAGCACTTCAAATTGATGAAACATTCTAAACACATTTACAGCCCTCGTACCTAAATAATGTATCTCAAATGAATGGACCTCTCAGTTTTAATCTTGGCATGAAACCAATAATCTAACAAGAGTTATTTGGTAGAGATTAATATTAAACAACTTCTTTAGAAATTCTATTTCAGCATGACTGTAAAAATAATATAAAAATGTAATTTTCTAGAACAAAAAGTACCGTATATAAAATGTACTTGTGCAAATTGGCCTCTCATTCCCTCAATTTAAATATTTTTGAAACTAAACTATACAGTAATTGTAATATACTCCACATTGACAAATTCTCTGTCCTTCAAATTAATCTGAATGGTTAGCATCCTCTGCCAACTTCCTCCTTTGATATAACATCTAAAACTCGACTAACAGACTTGCAGCAGTGGGCCAGATAACTCTCCTCTCCCATTTGTTTCTCCACAAATGCTGGAGATTTGTGCTTCTCCACAACAAAACAGCTGAGGTCAGAAACCTAAATTGCAAGAGATTGTTGGAAAGTGCGCAGGAGATCAAAACTTCCTCTCATTATGACCTGTATGGTGCACCAATCGTGCTGCAGCTACCAATACTTATAATGAATCCTTTGCAGAATTTATAAATGAACACCTTTTGCAGATTCTGTGCTTGAAAGATTCAGGGAAGTCGAATGTTAATAATTGTACAGGGTGACACAGTGGTGCATCACAGCTCCAGTAACCCAGTTCAATCTTAACTTCTGGTGCAGTCTGCATGGAGTTTGTACATTCTTCCTATGACCTCTGAGTTCCCACATCCCAAGTCGGGCAGATTGGTAGGTAAATAGGCCACTTTAAAATGCGCAAGTATTTGCGAGTGGTAGATTCTGGTGGGAAGTTAAGGAAATGGGGAGAGAATGGGTGCTTGATCAGTGCAGACTCAGTGTGCCAAAGGATTTGTTTCCATGCTTGTGACTTAATGAATCAATAAATCGGGATGGAGCAAATATTTGCAAAATGTATTTCAGTTCAATGAGAAGCATTCAGTGATGCTCCGTAGCCACATTATGATTTGTATATCAAAGTTATTAGCTGCAGTTTAATCAGACCCCATGAACTTTTGATGGTCACTAGAATTTTACACTAATATTGTATTTGATTGCATTACTGGATGTGTTTATTATTGGAGGAAATTTCTAAACGTGTTCTAGTTTACATCCACTAGTATGAAACTTATAAAGATCTAAATGAAAGAAGGTTGCTTCCAAAGAGGATTTCTCCAGCTAGTCGTTGGGGATAGATTGATTGAGTGGCAGTATGGGTAATATGCCAGCCAAATAAAGGAGGCATTCTTCATGGCAAACAGGATGTGGGTCTTGAAACCCAGTTAGGCACTAAAGTCGCATGAACAATAGTGAAAGCGGACTAAATCAATTTCAAATGCATCTACTCTCTAGCAGGGGTCAACCATGATTGTCTCATTCTTGCTCTTACTGAGCTTGGGAAAGTTACGGCTCGCGGATTTGAAGTCAAGCATGCATTTAGAAAGCCTGGTGACAGACTCAAAGTTACAAAGTTGGCATGGAGAAGGAGGTCTGGACCAAGCTGTCCTTGTTTCGTCCGATAGTGACAGTGAAAGGCAGGCAATGGGAATAGGACTTTCTTATCTTTTTTAACAAACAATGACAATTTTTCCTATGTTAGCCCTTCCTTTAAATAATGCAGCTTAATCCTTTGCAATCTTTCTAGCTGGTTATCGTCAGAAACAGCAAACAACAGAAATATTCACAGCATTATATTTCTGAAATTAGCTTTGCTACTTCAGTCATATAGCTTGGTCTGAAGAAGGGTCTCGACATGAAACGTCACCCATCCCTTCTCTCCAGAGATGCTGCCTGTCCTGCTGAGTTAGTCCAGCATTTGTGTCTACCCAGCTCAGTTCAACCAATGGGTGCAATGCAGCACAGGCCACATTCTTCTCCTCCACAAGTCTGGCAATGCAAATTACTGGAAATCAGAATTATTCAATGTGATATTAACCTAATATTTATTAAAACCTATTTACTTATAACTGGGTGATTGTATTAAGTATGGTGCAAAAACAAAAGTTCATGACAAAAGGTATGAAATTGGTATGATCTGAATGAAAGCTCCACTTAAAATGTATTTATTAACTGTTTCCTAGGGCCAAATATCCAGAAACAATTCAAATGGCACTTTGTTCATAATACTTTTAGTTATGCATCTTTAATTATCCGTTTCCCTTTGCACCCTGAGGCCATCTGAAATGAATTCAGTGACAGACATTATGTAATAAAAAACATGAACAACCCAAGAATTACAATATTAGGTACATATTTTTATGGGGAAGGGGTGGAAAAAGAGCAGGGCATTTAAATGATGCGAAAACAATTCTATAGTCTTTCCAGTTAGGTCATATTTGCCACATTCGCTTTTGCATTTTACAAACTGCAGATAGTTCAGATATGCAATAACTAGAACAGAAAAAGTTCCTTTAAAAAGGAACTGCACTTGGAATTCATATATATTCTTCTCTTGCTCACTTTCTGTTGGCAGATGGTCATTGTGAAGGGGAGAAAGGAATAGGTAAAATACAGATGTACAGCAGCAAGATTGCTTCAAATCAAAATCAGTAATCTCAGGGATTTGAAAATATTTGTCAAAACAACAGGCTTTCATATAATTTCCTATAATATGCATAAGAAATTTTGTTTGATTTTCAGGATGACTTAAGTGTGACAGAAGTTGCCCAACCTTTTCCATTTCGAGCAAGGCAGGTATGTTGACAAACATCTACCCTTCAGTGGAGTTTTGAGTTAAATCTTTCTTGGGGAAAGCATGGTGTAGAAGTAATTACATCCTGCAGTTGAGCAGGTATCAGAAATCAGGAAGTATTTGTGCACTTTATTGTGGGGAGAAGGCCTCATTTCCACGTTGTCCAGCTTACTTCAGAGTGAAGATAGACACAAAAAGCTGGAGTAACTCAGCGGGACAGGCAGCATCTCTGGAGAAGGAATGGGTAACGTTTCGGGTTGAGACCCTTCTTCAGAAGGGTCTCAACCCGAAACATCAACCATTCCTTCTCCCCAGAGATGCTGACTGTCCCGCTGAGTTACCCCAGTTATTTGTGTCTATCTTCGGTTCAAACCAGCATCTGTAGTTCCTTCTTACACCTTACTTCAGAGTGAGGTGACTTACCATCCAAGATACGATATATACATCATCTTGCAAGATGGCATTGCGGGACTCAGGACAACTGACCTATTGATATAAAAAGAGATCCAATCTGAATAGCACCTAGTATGAGTGGCCTTTGCTTCCACCATTCGTCAGTTGATCCCTCCTTCCAAGATGGAGGGTCCTATCACAGCACACTGTTTCACCTAATGGTCTGCATGAGAATTAATCACATTTGCTTCCAATAGTGGGAAGCAAGTTTGAATGCATAAGCAGTTCCATGTAAGTTACACAGATTTGCAAATACATTTCTAAGAATTCCCAAATGTTGGCCTGGAAACAGTTACTTTTTTCCGTTTCTTTGAAAATAAAATGACAGAATTCAATTTAAAGGAAAGAAAAATGGCAGAAATACATAGCAATATCTGAAGAAAGAAAAGATGGGCTAATGTTTTCAATGTAAACCATTTATTAGAACTGGAAACTGGAAGATAAATAATCCCATCACTTCACTTATTTAATATTGTTAGCATTTAGATTTGGAGGTCCTGTTTTCAGCGGGTAAAGTAACACCACCTAAACACACACGTTGTGGTATAATATCCTTTAAATACTGATATTTTGGTTTGAGGAATGAACACAAATTATGGTAAAATCATATTCCAAAAATGTATTAAGATTTGACATTGAGTTTAACAAAAAACATTTGCAATATAATAAGTCAAGAATGCCCTGACTTCCTTCTCCCCATGCGCCCAACATGTAAAAAATTCCCTTTTCAAATGAATATCGATTTGAAAAATAGACAAATCTTTGCACGTACTTCTCTTTCTTTAATGTTAGCACAACTGCAAAATATGTTTCCACAATTGCTTCTATGATATTTTAGGCTGGAAGCATTAAAAAGAACAATCAAACCAAGATGTATGCCCGAGCACAAATAATGCTTACTAAAATTGTTTCCTTCGTATAGCCACTGAAAGTAGGCAGAAAGATGTGGGTTGGATCTGGATCTTAATACACTTGTTTCTTCAAACTACCGTATTTCCTGGCAAAGAAGACGCACCTGCATCGAAGATGCACCCCCATTTTGAGTTGCTAAATTTTGAAAAAAGGCTGGCGGAACAAGATGAAGGGTTTGATTGAAGGAGGCAATGAGGACCGGGGAGCCTCCATCTTCACCTGTCCCACAATGTGCTGTGTGGTTCAGGTCTGAGGGACAGGGACTTCCTGCCCAGTAGCTACCCACCAACCACCTGTGCCGAAGGACATCATGGCTGGCGGGCAGGCCGGCAGAAAGCGCTGAGGTGGCAGCCGGTTTCGCTGTATGGTCCCGGCGGCCGCTCGCAGCCACCTGGGACTATCGTTCTTGATGTTGCTGTACTGAAGGATAGCCAAGTCAATCTTTCTGGGCTAACAACCTAACCTTCGGCCTCCAAGAGGCAGGTAAATTTTATTTTACAGTAAAAAATAGCGTCTTCTTCGCCGGGAAATACGGTACATAAATTTTTTAGTAGTCCAATACTGACTACACAAAACCTTGCATTAATTAAAGGGTTTTCACCCTGTGTAGGTAATTAATCACTCAATAAGGATGTCCTTCAACAATGTGCAGATTTGTTATTGTGTTCTGCATCATATAATCAAATAAAAACAATGCAAAGCTAAAGAATGAACAGTAGATAATTTAAAATTATCTGTTTAAATGATCCAAATGTATTAAATAATTATAAAAACAGTGAAACAGCAGTTAATAAATCTTAAAAAGATTTGATATATAGTGTTGTTGATGAAGGGTTAATGTGGTGCAGACTAAAGCTAAGACTAACTCAGTGACTATCTGAATCCCAGAATCATAGCTGAAAGGCTTTGACATTTGTGGTAAATAGAGTTTACTTTTTAATGAGAATAGTTATTGATTTGTCTTTCTTTAACACCGACTGAAAGATTTGATAGATTTTTCAGGCTGGATTTGAACTAAAGGTCACAATAATAAAAACCTGAAATGAAACCTGAAATGAATTTCCACCTCTTAATTTCACAATATTGCTTGGAAGATCTTCAGGGAATATTCTCACATATAAAATAATAAACAATGGTGGTGGTCATGGTGCAAGAAAGATTACCGAGGCAAGCAGCTAATAATGATACATGCCAGTGCTGAAAGCTGGGCTAAGGTACACTAACTAAAATCATACCAAGCTCTATTTCACGCGGGTAACAGTATTAATTCAGCACTGTATGAACACAGCTTACCCTCAGTGTAATGGTTCGTGGAGGCTTCTGAGGAGGCTCGTCATGAAGTCTGTCTCCAAGTGATGCTAAGATTCGTTTTCTGTGACCCAGGAGGTTGATTTTCAATACCTGAAAGGTTCAGTTTTACACATTAGAATCCTCACAGAATGAAGAGTAAAAAAAAATCATCAAAACTAGTAAATGGCCTTGCAGTGGGAGTTATCCAATCGGGAGGATGAACTGCAGCGTGGTTATGGACTTAGCTGCCAGAATAATTATGCTTCTTCCTAATGTGCCTTCACAACAAGACGAGGTGCTATTTTAAAAGGAAATTAACTGGACAAAAAAAACCCTCTCATTTATTCGTTTTTCATTTAAATGCCAATCGTTGCACACAGTGTGGCTCAAGTCTGTTTCCGTCATCTCTCTGCAGTGTTTCTGGATGAAATAGCAGAAAGCATACCTATGAATGAAGATTTAATTCCTTAGCTTTAGATCTTCACTGCTTCTGCCACTGTGCAAGACTGGTGGAAAGGGTAAGCATTTTTGTAAATGTACTTCACAAGAAGTCTATATCAGAAAGGTACTGCAAATTGAATGACCACATTGGTGGTCATCCATATTTTTAATTATACAGTTGACAAAAATTCAGCTGAACAAAATAAACTGTTAGAACATAACAACATAAATTCTGATAACATTAAAATAAACGGCGCTTAACCTTATATTAACAACACACTGCAAAAATATATCAGTAAAAGCAAAACACCCACCTGCTTCACTAAGCTATAAGATTTAAGATTCAAGAGTTTATTGTCATGCGTCCCAGATAGGACAATGAAATTCTTGCTTTGCTTCAACACAACTGAATATAGTAGGCATAAATAAATACAGAACAGATCAGTGTGATCATATACCAATGAATGTATGTATATATATATATATATATATATATATATATACATACACACACACCAATGAATATATATATATACACACATATATACACACATTGTCCTATTGTAAATAATTCAGCATTCAGAAATGTTACTATATTACCACCTCTTGCCCAACCACAAACTAATTGTTTTTCTAATAATTTTGCGCACGTCCTGTGTTTTGCGCCTTTTATTTTAACCTCCTTGTGTAATTTATGTATAATTTGTGCTTTTGTATGCTTGTCTGAGTGGGTGCAGCAGGCAAAAATATCATTGTATCTTTGTACCTCATTATACTTGTGCATATGGCAATAAACTCAACTCTTAGATTACCATTGACCATCATGTTCACATTGAAAACATAATTCCAGCAAATTTACATAAATTAGAGTAAAGGCAAGTAAGGAATATCTTCATACATGGTGTAGGCAGTTTTTCTGACTTTCAACATACCCAATACCTCGGGGAGGAAATTCTTTTGAATTTAACTATGGATTTTATGTGTCCAGTCCATGTTATCCTTGCTTTAAAAAAAAATCAGATTTGTGATCACCAGTAATCAGCCAAGGATATTTTCCTCAAATTAGATTACCACAAAGTAACAAATGTTCTTTTAAAATGTTTCACTTTATCCATAATAAAGATTGAATTGTGAACTGGCAAAAAAGGCTAAGACATGCCCAGTTGCAAGAATAGTCGGCTTATTATTCCCATGATGAATTAAAGCGAATTGCAGTTTATTCCAATAAATACCACTTGATTAAATGTTCACATCAACTCCAAAATCTCCTGTGCTGTTATAAAAATTGTATTCATGCCATAAAGAGACTGTATAAGTCGTCTTTATAAATCATACTTTGTTTAGAATGAAGCAGATCATAATGGCCTTCAGAAATATTGTTATCCACAGTGAGCATCATAACCACATATTGTTATCTTTGTTCGGATTTGACAATACATATACAATATATTCATTTATAATCCGTTAACTCTACAAACACTGGATCTTCTGACACAAGTCTAGAAATTGGATCAATTAAAATCCGTTTTTTAGATGCTTTTTGCATAGAAGTTTTGCTTGGAACAGATTGTGCTTCCTTCCGATCCTGATTCACTCTTGTGACCTATCCCATGCAGCAGATACACAACTAATGACACCACTGAACGAGCAACTTCAAAGCTGCTCTAAGTATACCAAGTGCACTAAAACAAAAAGTAGCGTTTTCTCCAGCATTTAAGTGGCGACGTATTGTTATAATATGTACCTTGGTACTCTGCTTGCACACTTCATTACTGGAGGTGACATTATGGCTAGGGCTGGCCACATATGTGCCATGGTCAAGGTCACATATGTGACCTTGACCAAGTTCACCACGTGAGCTGCTTTATGCAGATGTGCCTTCATGTGTAGATGCTTTGAGGCTTAGACTCACCGATTCTGAAGTATACAAGAAAATGGTCCTCACACTTTACATCTGTTAAACAGGCTTTCAACCAACCTGCCCCCATTAAAGACCTCATGAAATATGGACAGCTTCCCATATCTCAGGAGCCAACTCTTGGAGAAGGCAGACACTGATGATGGAATTCTTCACTGCCCCTCTGTTCAGAATTTGACCAACTATGGAAAAGAATATACAAAATTCAAGTCCTCAAACCTGGCACAGATCCTGATCTAACGAATTAGTGATCGCTGCCTCTAGTAAACGTAAAGGGAATGGATGACCTGGAGCAGGCAGCTCAACCATCTGGAGAGGTGTTATCACAGTTTTCATAAAGTCTTGATCCAATACAAAAAACTTTCCAGTAGCCACTTGCTTGAGTTATAGTCACAGAGTGATACAGTGTGGAAACAGGCCCTTCAGCCAAACTTGCCCACAACGGCCAACATGTTCCCAGCTACACGAGTCCCACCTGCCCACATTTGGTCCATGTCCCTCCAAACCTGTCCTATCCATGTACCTGTCTGTTTCTTAAATGTTAGGATAGTCCCTGCCTCAACTACCTCCTCTGGCAGCTATAAGAGTTGTAGTATGGAGCGTGTTTTAACAAAGAGAGTCATAATTAAAAGTTAAAAGTTAAAAAAACTAACTGCTGGAGCAACTCAGTGGGTCATGCAGCATGTGTGGAACGAAAATGGACAATTGATGTTTCAGGTCATGACCCTGCATTATGAATATGTTTTTTGCTCGAGATCTCCACATCTGCAGTTACGTGTTTTTTGCTCGAGATCTCCACATCTGCAGTTACGTGTTTTTTGCTCGAGATCTCCACATCTGCAGTTACGTGTTTTTTGCTCGAGATCTCCACATCTGCAGTTACGTGTTTTTTGCTCGAGATCTCCACATCTGCAGTTACGTGTTTTTTGCTCGAGATCTCCACATCTGCAGTTACGTGTTTTTATACATAAGTAACTTTTTAAAACATTTTTCTCTTAGTTGTTCTGATTTTCAGTTCTTGATAGAAATGTCAAGCCTGATATTCATTGCCTTTTGGTGCAGTGGTAATACATTTGAATCATCGCTGCAGCATCATGGGTTCAATTCTGACTCATGTACCATCTGTGTGAAGTTTGCGTTTTCACCTTGTGGTTATGAAGGTTTGCGTCTTCCCATGTGCCACAGATGTGATAGTTGTTAGTTAATTAAGTAATGTAAATTAGTCTAAGTGTAGGTGGATAGTGGAAGAATTAAAGGGAAGTTAGCAGGCATAAATGAGACAAATAAGGAGAATTGGGATGTTTTGAGAGTTGCCAGACGATATAGGCAGAATGGCCTTCTACATTATAAATAAAGTACATGTAACTGAAAAACCATATTCCCAAATTAGTATGTGTGATGAGTAAATGACACTGTTCTTGTTCGTTAATAGCATAGGTTCTTGTTTGAAAATCCATGTACCTGACCCTTGAACTATATGTAAATAATAGTAAGACTCCCATTTTCACATATAAACAGGCAATTATGTAGAATTTACAACCTCAAGAGAATATAAATGGCATGAAAATGGGCAATAAATTGTAAATCTCCTTAGTATAATACATTAATTAAACTGTATAAGCAATGCCTAGTCTTTGTAAAAGGAAGGGCTTTGACGCCCACTTTGCTCTTAAGCTTGATCATCACACTGGCTGCCACACTATTACCACACCTAATGCAAGGTTACAGATTCCAAAGCAGGTTGATATTTACTGTCGCGCAAACAAATACTCCTTGTACCTCGGTGCAGATTTTTGGTTCAAAATGTGTCACAACATCAAGATTTTAAAATAAATCCCACATTTTTTCCTTAAATGTTTAATTCATGTGCACTCCCATTTGATTGTGAGGAGGCAGGTAAAGGTAAACTAATATCAATAGTTTAGGTGTAACATTTAGGCCAGGCAATGTCAGGACATTTCCTTCCCTGCAAGACATTTGTGAGCCAGATCAGATTTCATGACTCCAAATAATTTTCATTCAATTTAGTTATATGAATTTAAATTCATGAATTGCTGGGATCCAATTCAACCTCAAGCTTTGGATTGTTTAAATCCAGTAATTTAGTCACTCGGCTTACTCTCTCGCAGTGGCAATCCATCACAATCAAAGGGGAACCAAATCTTCAATGATAAACCCAGTACTTCTATGCACAATATTCTGCCTACAGAAAGTGGGGAAGAGAGAAGAAATAGGTGATACCTCATTAAAACTAGACTGTATAGAAGAGCAATGTCCTGGAGTTTAATTTTCTTGTATTGGAGGATGGCAAAAGTAATTCAATTCTTCCAGTTTTGTTTTCAAAGCACGTTTTGAAGTGTGCTATTGAGATAATGTAAAGAGCGTGCATGCAAGATGAAATCGTCTGTAAAATAATGCCTTCTTGTAATTGGTCATGTAACGACATAAATACCAATAAAAGTCCAAACCATCATGAGCCAATCATCGTTGAAGCATTTTGTCAGATTAAAACGCCACCACTTCTCCATTCACTCTATGGTCTGAATCCATTATTTTACTTCCTTTTGAAAAATACTTAAATATCACTGGTGTTCTATTTTTTCCCCCCTCACCAGAGATTTGCACCATCATTTCTAATTATTTGAATGTATATGTTTGTCACAGGATTACCCATTCCTAAATCTGTTCATCCAGAAATGTATCCCCCAATCAGCAGTGCTAAATGCATTTACATAGTCACATCAGTCCACTGAACGATGCCTTTGACATTTACTCCATTGTGGAGATATTGGCAGGAAATTTGAGTCTCTATATATATATATATATATATATATATATATATATATATATATATATGAAGGCTTGAAACGTTCAGCTTTAAAGAAATTATGCTGTGAAGAATATCCTTCTCATGAGCCTTGTTTGTAATATTTGTACCCATTTTTAATGTTTGATTGCAAAGGAAACAGAGAATAAGTTTGGATGTAAATCATCACCAACGGGTAACAAAATATAACAACATTCATAATGCTGGACAGGAAATCTCAAACTATTTTGAAACAAAAACATACTCGACCTAAAGGCCTTTCAAGGCGTTTTTCATGTTGATTTGAAAATGTGTTGAATATGTGATCATTATGGCGATGTCCATTTAAATGACTGACACCATGCACCTAGTTGGCTTCCTGCAGACAGACGTAGGAATTAATCAAATTTAATGTAATTTGAATATTAGGTGATGTGAATGCACAGTTGCTACTTCCCATAAGTAATTTCAGGTTGGGGAAATATCCAAGAATGTGGAATAACTAACGTAAAATTGTATTTGTATTTTTTTGTAACCACTGGATTTAGTCTTGAACTTTTGGTTGATTTCCCTTTCAAAATATTGAAATTCTTGCATTTTCTAATTTTGGTTTCAAGTTTGCATTTAGTGTTATGCGTCAAAATGATTTATGTAAATACAAAAATATTTGTCAGCTGGTTCAATAGTTTTACTAGTAGTAAAACTAAACTATTGAACCAGCTGGCATTTTGATACGAGGTAAATATATCTTCTTCTTCTGAGGCCCTTTGCTCCTCTAGGGAGCACAGGCCATTGACAAATGTCCTCCACCTCACTGGGTTGTTGGCAGTTCTTTCGAGATCTCCCCAGTTGAGCCCACTAGCAGAAATTTCTGTCTGGGCACCTCTTTTCCAGCTATATGATTGACAATTATTTTTTTCATTTCGTAAGTCCATCCATCATTGCTTTTCGTGAATTGATTTGATGTATTGGTAAGGAACTTTTTGGTTTCCTTGTCTGACAATGTTGCAGTTAATATTTTCCATGGAATGAATGTACAGAAAGACTTGCCCAACACTAGTCCAATTTATACCATTCAATGCTTCCAATGATTTCTGTAGATAGTACAGGTGGAATGCAGGGTTCAACTCAACACAAAAGGATATTATTGGTAAGCATTTTACTACCCAAATGATGCAAGCCCTCAGATTTTGTGCCATATGTGCGCAATAATGCCATTGGTCTGGGAATGTTATAAAGATAGAATACGGGTGGCACTGTGCCGTGGCAGAGAGTGCAGCTGTTTCTCAGTTGCAGCAATCCAGGATTCCATTCTGACCTTTGGTGCAGCTTGTGTGATAATCGCACATTCTCCCTGGAAACCTTTGTGTTTCCCCCAGGTGCTTTAGTTTCTGCTCGCATCCCAAAAATGTGCTGGTTGTCAGATTAATAGGCTATTGTAAATTGACCAATTAGGTGGGTGGTGGAAAAAAGCAAGAGAGTATTAATAAGCAGGTGAGAAATAATAGGATCCAGGGAAATAAGTGGGAGAATTATATGGGATGGGATTGGGCTGAGAGCTAGTATGGAAATCAATGGGCGGAATGGCCTAATACTTTAGAAGATACAAAATAAATGTTGACATAATATGGATAAAGACAGATCAGGCTATTTCGCCAATTGCAACCATTGATATTAATAACAACAATCTTTTGAATTTTGATATCAAATTCTTTCAATATTAACACAATTATGCCATTATACAATTACACCAGTAATGTATAATGTGTACAACAAAAACAATACACATTATCTACAACATTAAAATGTTTTATGTGCTGCAATGAATGATTATCTGACCAATTTCTAATCACAAGCTTTGCAAGAATGTTTTAGGATTGGTAGCCAAAAGCTTAAATCCAAGGTCATTCAGGGGTGTTTAAAGTGGTGAGAGGGCTAGAGCAGAAGATAAATTTAGAGAGAACCCCAAAGATTGGTGGACTGGGCCTCCTAATACTGTGAAGATAAAAATCAGGGGATGTGCAAGAGGTCAGAAATAAGTGAATAGAGATCTTGAAGGATTGTTGGAAGGTAAAGAGATACAGAAAGGGGATGAAATGAACATCCCGAGATGTTGAAATGTTGAGAACAGGGTGCTGCCAGACATGGAGCTAACTGCAAGGACACACATTATGTCCCCCCACCCCCTCCCCCCCCACCACGATACACTTGCTTCTTCCTCTCATCCATGCCAGCTTGCTTTCTGGTGGCATTGATTTCATTGATTTCTTGTTAAAGTATAGTTCCATGGGAATAGTATCTCCTAGTATTTTTAATGCGAGGCTCACTGTGATTAAGTACAAAGGTATCCCAGCTAGGGAAGAAATCCTGACAAACTTTCTTCTCTCAAACTCAAGGGCCCTGACACCAATTATCGCACCTCAACAGTTTCTGTCCACAGATAAATCACACACTAGATGGAAAGTGGCAACTTCTTGAATAAAGTCAAAAACATTGAAGGAATTATTCCATCACATTTATTAAGTATTAATCTCACACATTAGAGTCCTTAGAGTCATAGAGATACAGTGAGGAAACAGGCCCTTCAGCCCAACTTGCCCACACCGGCCAACAATGTCCCAGCTAAACTAGTCCCACTTGCCTTATTTCTCCAGTTTTAAGCTTAGTATGCTTCGAGTAATTTAGGACAGTGGAAGCAAAGACGAGAATAAACTATTATTGAAAAAATTACATCTGACATATATAACTAGTTAGACAGCACAGAAACAGTCCTTCAGCACAACCCGCCCATGTCCATCTGTGCTAGTCACATTTGCCTGCATTTGGCCCCTATCTCTCAAACATTTCTATACATATGCCTATCCAAATTTTAGATTTTCCCTGAGGGAAAGGACTGACCATCCACCATTCTATGCCATTCATAATTGTATATGCCACTCTCCCAATTTCCTTCGCTCTCAGGGAAAAAAAGACTCAACTTATCCAGCCTCTTATAACTCAAGCCCTCCAGTCCCACTAACATCCTTGCAAATCATTCTTCCTAGTACTAGTCGATTAATACTATGCAAAATACTCCAAATATGGTCTTGCCGACATCTTACAATTGCAACATGACATCTCAACTCTTGTACACATGGTCCTGTCTCATGAAAGCACTCTGATCAAGTTAGTACTGTGAATAAATCACATGAAGCTAAATTTCTTGATAAGCAATAAGAACACACAATAAGATGTGTGCAATAATCCAAAACAATGTTAGGGAATAACGTGTGCATAGATTTTCTCTTTTGCGCTTTCCTCTCTTCTCAAGGATGAGGGGTTTGAGATATAGCCTGCCCACTAACACCTCACGCAAGTGAATGGTAGAAGCTTGAATAATGAATTGACTATTTGACCACAAGCTCACACAGCTGTTCCTAATCTTCTTCCCAATGTCCATAAACGCAACTCCCCATTGGGAGTTATTCGATAGCAACCAGGAGAGGGAACTTTAGCCAAAATACCTCTTCACTTTCCTAAGCACATTCTTCCTCTGATGATACAGCAACTAAATGAGCACACAGCTAAAGCTTTGTGAAAAATGGTTGAAACTATTTTAACAAATCAATTGGAAGTGAGACTGTATGATAGCGTGACTCGTACAATATTTTTCCATAATAATTATTTTACAATTAACTATCTTCAAATACACACAATTAGTTATGCACATTTAAACAAAATCAAAACTAAACTAAAATGACTTGAGGCGATGTAGACTCATCAATTGACAATTTGGTACTAAAAAGCTAATAGAATTTCAATAATGTTTACATATTTTGAAAATTAGTCTACAAGAAATTTGCAATAAATCTCAAAGGAAAAATTTGCACAGGAACTGGACAATCATTTTTTCCCTAGCAGAATGCTGCAACAATTATACAACATTTTCTCATGATGCAAGCAAGCTTACTAATAAATTCGATTTGCATCAAAATGATTGATTTATATGAATGATTTAATTCTATTACCATTTTATCAATGTGATTGATAACTTATACTGTAGCAAAATCAGTAAACCCATATTTTTAAACACATGAAATAATACAGTTGGAGTTTTCCCAAGTTGCAATAGGATGAATCTTGATATGGTTTTGGCTCTATACGTCCTTTCACAAGTTACTGAGTCCCAATCAGCTGAGCATTGGTTGTGATTTGTCTTCTTGAGGCAGAGGGCTGTGCATGTACAGTGGCCAGCTGGTGATTTGTCTTCTTGAGGCAGAGGGCTGTGCATGTACAGTGGCCAGCTGGTGATTTGTCTTCTTGAGGCAGAGGGCTGTGCATGGACAGTGGCCAGCTGAGAACTGGCAAATCTCACCCAGCGAGTGCTGGCAAACATAATTGACAAGCACAGCTAGAATTGAAAAAGACCATCCCACACTGGAGTATTTGAAAAATAATTGTTAATATGTTTCTGTTTTTCTTTAGATCTTGTACATTTCCATGAATAAACTACCCTTTGTAAAGAAGCATTGAGCACAATGTGTATATACCAAGTAATTTGGATGTCTGAAGAAAATGTACTTTATAAATGGAAACTTAATTTTTTTTAAAAAATTCTGTCATTAATGCGAAACAACCAAGCTTTGTTTCAAAGCATTGAATGTAGTGCAATTATATCCTAAGACTCCATTAACTTACTGACTATTTAAGCAGTCATTGACTTGCAATTATAAAACCAGGTTTATTTTCCTCTGACCAATTAATCTAATTTAGTTTATTTCACTCCCACCTCAGAGCTGAAAACAAATTTATCAAAATTGCTTCAGCTAACAGACAGAAATGGTGCATTTTCAGTCTTTAGTTCTGGACTAGCGCATAGACTGGCAAGGTATGCAGAGTAAGGTACAGTGTCCCAAATGATGTTCTATCCTGAAAAGAGGGTTTTAGGATGCCTTTGTCAGTACAACCAATGGCATCAAGAAAACATGGTGCTAAATTTCTATTACACTAATGAGAGTAGAGGAATAAATCTACAAATTTTAATACAATTATTTATTAGGTAGCACTACCAATTTCAATTCATTTTTTTTAGTTGACAAAAAAACAATTATTCTATTTTCTTACTTGTGAATAGTTTCATTTATTTTATGCAAGTTGCAAATTTCACAAGTAGATTTTAATGTACTATTCATTTATGAATGAAGAATTTTAAAGAAATTTAATTTAGAATTCAAGAAAATCCTCTGCAAACATCCAGAACTTTAATTAGCTCATTAAGAGCACTGGGAAAGACTAATGCATCTTCATAATATATCTTAATTTTACATAGTAAAATTATTACTATCCATGAATATTCTAAAACCAACAATAATTAAGAAGTAACTACCATTTAATTTGTTCTAACCACGATCACACTTTTTCTTTCATATTACCTGAACCAAAATGTTGTCCTTTAGATTTAATTGCTACCTCTGGCAGAATTATTTTTTACAGGAATTATAAATTGATAAAACCCTTGCATCAATGGTGCTGTAAGATTATTTAATTGATAAAGTGAAGGAATGGCAAATGAATGGCAAATGATTGGCCCCTTCACCCTCAATGGCATTTGGGAATATTAACCATCTGCAGAACCAGAAACTGCTTTTTGAACAATCACTTGATCATCCCCATTCAATATCATGCCCATAACAATGCAGTCTCTTTACCAACAGCAACATAAAATTGATTCCAATATTCCTCCACAGTTTCTAACAATTGGATTAAGGATTTGCTCCTTAAGAGACTTAAGGGACATTGCCAGCCCACTGGGCTCCAAAAGGACGAGTGGAGGGAAAATAATGATTATTGTAGCAACAGGATAGTATACAAAGTTTGGAAAAAATCTCAGAGGTAAAGAGAAATTCAGTTTTAAAGTTTACTAGACCAAGTGCAGACCCGTTGGTTCTGGACACCGAAGGTGCGTTTGCAGGGGGGGGGGGGGGGCCTGTGGCGTCACACTAACGACCCCTTTCCTCCAAAGCACGGTTTGCGGGGTGGGAATCTGGCACCCACAAACACACACACTCATCACACCCCTTGATATTATCTTAATTTTATTAATTGGCTTCTTTATCCCATCTCCACCCTATCCATTGACGAATAGCCCTCACCTCTCAGGTGCGTCTAGATGGGGGGGGGGGCAGAGAGAGAAAATTTAATGTTAGAAAAACAAAATTGTGAGGAGGGGGAGGGTGGAAAGGAAGGGGGTTGAGGAAGGTGGGGAGAGAGGAGGGAGAGAGGGGTGGAGAGAGGAAGGAGAGGATGGGGGAGAGAGGTGAGGGGGGGTTGGAGTGGGCGTGCATGAGTCGAGCCGCGGGCTGTGAAGAGAGAAGGGCAGAGAGAGAGAGAGAGAGACGAGAGAGAGAGAGAGAGAGAGAGAGAGAGGGGAGAGACAGAGAGACTGGTACACAAAAAAAAGCTGGAGAAACACAGCGGGTGCAGCAGCATCTATGGAGCGAAGGAAATAGGCACTCTTTTGTCCGAAACCCATCCTCAGACGGGTATTTGTCCCGAAACGTTCCCTATTTCCATCGATCCATAGATGCTGCTGCACCCTCTGAGGTTATACAGATTTTTTTTGTGTACCTTCGATTTTTCAGCATCTGCAGTTCCGTCTTAAAGACAGAGAGACTGTTGGCGGGATGTTTCCCCAACGCGCGTCTGCGGGAGGGGGTGGGGCTGCGGCATCACACTCACACTAACCACCCCCCAAACACAGGCGGGGGAGGGGGGGAGAGGAAGACGGGGTGGGGAGAGAAGAGGGGATAGGGAGACAGGGTGGGGAGAGAAGAGGAGAGGGGGAGGGAGGGGAGAGGGGGAGGAGGAAAGGTGAGAGATTGGTGAGGGAGAAGAGAGCAGTGTGGGGGAGAGGGAGGGGGAGGAGAGTGGGGAGTGGGAGGAGTGCGGGGAGGGCAGGAAGGGGGGAGAGGGGATGTTAGAGGTGGAGAGAGGGGATGAGGGGAGAGGAATAGGGGGAAGAGAGGGAGAGAGGGAGGGGGGGAGGGAGAGAGGTGGGGGAGAGGGGAAGAGTGGGGAGTGAGGGGCAGAGGGGAGTGGTGCAAGAGAGAGGGGAAGGGGGTGGGGGGGATATGGGGGTGAAGAGGGGTGGTGGAGGGGGAAGAGAGGGGGTGGGAGGGGAGGAGGGGGATAAAAGAGAGGGGAAAGAGTGGGGAGGGAGAGTGGAAGTAGGAGGGGTAGGGACAGTCCGTCTGTTCCCCATTCCCTATCACCCCCAATCCTCTTCTCTATTCCCACACACGTGACGACGCCCTTCGACACAGCTGCGGGGGTGGGGGGGGGAGGGGTTGAGGCTTGGGCTGCTGCAAAGGCATATGTAATGGATCCATTCCGATTGGACATCTATGTGCATTTGGCATTGTGACATCACACAACGGAACCTTCACTAACATTCTATGTTTGAGAGCTGTTTTTTAAACATTTTGAAATTTTGGGGTGGGGACGGGGGGGGAGAAGGAGAGGGAGAAGGGGGGTGGGGGAGAGAGGGATGGGGTGGGAGGAGGAGGGGAGGAGAGGGAGAGGGGTGAGGAGAGGGAGATGGAGAGGGGAGGAAAGAGGGATGGGGACAGGAGGAGAGAGGGATGGGAGGGGGAGAGAGGTGTGGGGAGGGGGGAGTGATGGGGAGGGAGAGGAGGAGGGAGATGGGGTAGTGGAGGGAGGCAGAAGAGTGTGGAGGGTGGGAGAGGGGTGGGGGGAGAGAGTGGAAAGAGTGGGGATGGAGAGTGGGAGGGGGAGGCAGGGAGAGAAGTGGAAGAGTGGGAGAGGGGTAGAGGGAGTGGTGGAAGAGGGACAGGGGGAATGGTGGAAGAGGGACAGAGGGGTAGGGGAAGGGGTGGGAAGAGAGAGGAGAGAGAGGTGTGGGGGAAGGGGGAGGGAGGTGAGGAGTGAGATGGGGTAGGGGGTAGAGGGGGAAGAGTGTGGATGGAGGGGGAAGATTGGGGAGGGGGAAAGGGGTGGGGAGAGAGGGAAGGGGGTGGGGAGAGAGGGAAGGGGGTTGGGGGAGGGAAGGGGGTTTGGGGAGAGGGAAGGTGGTAGAGGGAAGGGGGGTTGGGGGGTTGGGGAGAGGGGGATGGGGTGGGAGGAGGAGAGGGAGTGCGTGAGGAGAGGGTGATGGAGAGGGGGAGGAGGGGGATGGGGAGGGGGAGAGAGGGATGGGGGAGGGAGAGAGAGAGTGTGGGGGAGGAGGGAGATGGGTTAGGGGAGGGAGGGGGAGAGGGGAAGGGGGAGGGGTAGGGACAGTCCATCTGTTCCCCATTCCCTATCACCCCCAATCCTCTTTCTCTATTCCCATACACGTGATGACGCTCTTCGACACAGGCTGCTGGGGTGGGGGGGAGGGGATGGGGCTGGGGCTGCTGCAAAGGCATATGTAAATGGATCCATTCTGATTGGACATCTGTGAGCATTGGCATTGTGACATCACACAACGTAACCTTGACTAACATACTATAGCTGAGAGCTGGTTTTTTTTTAACATTTTGAAATTTTGGGGGTGGGGGGGAGAAGGATTTTATTTAAAAAAGTGTACATAAACACGACTAAATTTAATCAGGAGTGGCTATTCATAAAGAAAAATGAAATATCTTTTGAAATTGAAAAAAATATCGGCGTTTCTGCGTGCGGTGTGGGCGTAGGTCGGTATCAAAGGGCTGGGTGGCATAAGTCAAGCAGGCGGACGGACGGCAGCCACAGAGTTTTAATATATTACTAGACCAAGTGCAGACCCGTTGGGTCTGGACACCGAACGTGTGTTTGGGGGGGGGGGGCTGTGGCATCACACTAACCACCCCCTTTCCTCCAAAGCACGGAATCCGGCACCCACAAACACACACACTCATCACACCCCTTGATATTATCTTAATTTTTTAATTTGCTTCTTTTATCCATCGCCACCCTATCCACTGACGAATAGCCCTCACCTCTCAGGTGCATCTAGAGGGGGGGGTTAGAAAAAAAATTGAACAGGGGGAGAGAGGGGAGGGGGGGAGAGAGAGGGAGAGGGAGAGAGAGAGAGAGAGGGGAGGGGAGAGAGAGAGAGAGAGAGGGGGAGGGGAGAGAGAGAGAGAGGGGAGGGGGAGAGAGAGAGAGAGGGGAGGGGGAGAGAGAGAGAGAGGGGAGGGGGAGAGAGAGAGAGAGGGGAGGGGGAGAGAGAGAGAGAGGGGAGGGGGAGAGAGAGAGAGAGGGGAGGGGGAGAGAGAGAGAGAGGGGAGGGGGAGAGAGAGAGAGAGAGGGGAGGGGGAGAGAGAGAGAGAGAGGGGAGGGGGAGAGAGAGAGAGAGAGGGGAGGGGGAGAGAGAGAGAGAGAGGGGAGGGGGGGGAGAGAGAGAGAGAGGGGAGGGGGGGGAGAGAGAGAGAGAGGGGAGGGGGGGGAGAGAGAGAGAGAGAGGGAGGGGGGGGGAGAGAGAGAGAGAGGGGGAGGGGGGGGAGAGAGAGAGAGAGGGAGGGGGGGAGAGAGAGAGAGAGGGGAGGGGGGGGAGAGAGAGAGAGAGGGGAGGGGGAGAGAGAGAGAGAGAGAGGGGAGGGGGGGGAGAGAGAGAGAGAGGGGAGGGGGGAAGAGAGAGAGAGAGAGGGGAGGGGGGAGAGAGAGAGAGAGAGGGGAGGGGGGGGAGAGAGAGAGAGAGAGGGGAGGGGGAGAGAGAGAGAGAGAGGGGAGGGGGGAGAGAGAGAGAGAGAGGGGAGGGGGGGAGAGAGAGAGAGAGAGGGGAGGGGGGAGAGAGAGAGAGAGGGGAGGGGGGAGAGAGAGAGAGAGGGGAGGG